>CM035436.1:45312208-45874708 GCA_020310875.1 Ceratopteris richardii | reverse complement strand
ATAGTGGTGCAACCATGTGAAAAGATTGCAAATCATTTTAGGAGTTAGAAGACAACACTCATGAAGTTTATAGGAAATAACAAGATTCTTCCAATAGAAGGAAAGGCCAAAGTACAAATAACAAATCACCGAGGGGAATGCAAAGTCTTACCAAATGTACTTTTGGACCAAACTTTTTGTATGAACCTTCTCTCCATCAAGGTGATCACTGATCATCACAAGCAAGCCGTATTTGACAACAAATTAGAAAAGGTGATTGATCCTAACACTAAGGATATCATAGCCCAAGGATTTGAAGATAAAGTCTTGTACAAGATTATGTTCTTTCTTTCTAAGGATTCAACTTCTAACCACCTAAGATATGGACACACATGTTACTTAGCCAAGATTTCAACATCCCAATTGGTTAAATGGTTACCCAAGATTGGGCAAGTGCATGATATCTGCAAGGCAAGCAACATAAGGCTCATGTTCTTAAAGAGGCTTCCACTTGGGCAAGGAACCCTCTAGACCTTGTCCACATGGATCTTTGTGGACCAATGAATACTCCATCGCTTAGTGGATCGCTCTGCTTATTTCTCTTAGTAGAGTATCACACAAGATATATCTAGATATATTTTCTCAAGTCCAAGGCAAATACATTTTCAAAGTTCAGATAATGGGTGTATCAAGTTGAGAACAAGGCATCAAATTCAAACAAGACCATTAAATTAGATGAAGGTGGTGAATTCATCAACCATGACTTTGACAACTTCTTGAAACAAAAGGACATCAAGATGCAAGTCATTCAACCTCATACTCCATCCCGAAATGGAGTAGATCAAAGAAGGAAGAGTCATTCTTGCCTTAAGCACACACTTCGAATGGTGCATTTACCAACTCAATGCCAAAAGTGCTTTCCTTGATGGAGATCTTCAAGAAGAAGTATACATAAAAAAACCTGAAGGTTTCAAGTTAAAAGGCAAGGAAGATCATCTATATACACTTCACAAAGCATTTTATGGACTTAAGCAAGCTCTCACGACTCCTAATGAAACAAGTTCTTTGAAGCTAAAGGATTTCAAATGAGCATAGTTGATGCTAAATTATACATATCAAAAGGAGTCCTTAGTTGCAATCATCCTCTATGTAGATGACTTGATATTGATAGGTTCAGATAAAGAACACATCCAATGCACCATCATGCAACTTGATCTTGAGTATTCCATGATAGATATTGGTCTACTTCACTACTTCTTAGGGATGGAAGTATGGTAAGACAAAAGAAGGTATATTTATCTCACAAAAGAACTATTGCTCTCATATTCTTTCCATATATAATATGGACTAGTGCCACTCACTATCTACACCACTTGATCCAAACATCAAACTCATAATTGAGGATTCAACATCACTAGTGGATGTGCATGCTTATTGACAACTTGTTGGATATTTACTTTACTTGGCCAACACGAGATCAGATATTGCCTATGTAGTTGGAATACTCCATCAGTTTGCACATCAACCTCGTTAGACTCATTGTGATGTTGCTCAAAGACTATTTTGATAACTTTCCCTCATCCAACATCATGGCCATTGGTACAAAGGGAGCATCAAACTCACCAAATATTCCAATTTAGATTGGGGTGGTCTTGATTCTTGATAGTCTACTTCTAAATACATATTCTTGCTTGGCTCATGAGCTATCTCTTAGGCAAGTAAGAAGTAGTCTATAATTGCTCTATCATCCATCGAGGTGAAGTATCGAGAATATAGCTTTTGCAACCTGTGAGGCCATTTGACTTTGATGTTTATTATTTGGTATTGGTATTTTGTAGGATACTTTGACATGCATCCATACTAACAACCAATCAACATTGGCCATCACAAAGAACCTAGTGCTCCATGCTTGGATGAAGCACATTGAGATCTAGTACCATTTCATCCACAAGAAGCTCATATAATAGGAGATTACTCGAGCAGTGTACCTGTCAGGAGAACTTGGCGAAGAGTTTACCTCCAATTCTTCTTTAGTGTTTGGTGGACTTCTATAGCATTCAGTCACTCCAAAATGGAGCTGCACACAGACTATTAACAACATGAGTTCTTCTACTTCGTTTCCATTTGTATCCACATGAGTGCATATCCATTTTATATCTAGAAGACACTCCATTATATATCGTTTTGTATCTCATTCTATTTGGGTACCTTGCCATTTTCTTCTATCATTGTATTCATTCTCTTTCAAGGGGAATTATCCCACATATGATGTACTTTGGTGAGCCTCCTCCAAATCTATATAAGGAGGGCCTCTCCACCATTTTGTACTTGGTTAAAATCTTGAAGAGCATCCTCCATGATTATGGCAAGATCATTTCTAATCCGTGTGAGTTTACCCATTTTTTGATCTACTCACTTTGAGTCTCTTACAATCCTTCATTTTGTGAGTATACTCTTCTTTTCATTTTGCATCAGTGCATGTACTCTCTACGATGATATCTTCTTAACAAGATTCAAAAGAAGATTCAAAGATTTTTATGTGTGAGAAGGGAAAATATTTATTGTCAACTCTCACCTCTCGAGGTAGAGATCAATAAAGGAAATTCCCACCTCTAGCTTGGGCTCCAAAAAATTAGAATCGATCTTAGATAAAAAGAGGAAATTGAAAGAAAGACTTTCCATATCTATTTTAAAGGTTGGTGGGTGGAAAAGAAGATAAAAAGGAAGAAATCTCATACATGATTGAAAATCATAGGATGGAATGCATGATTGATGAAGAGAATATTGAACTGATTACCAATCATTTCAATCAATTCTTGGGGGTGTCCACTCCACTATCTTCTCAAAGGCATGATTACATGGCTACCATCTTTAGAGTTAGAGCCAAATTTTCTTTTGCAAGATATGGTGCATCTTCTTGATGCTCCCATTAATGACACAAAAATGATTGAAGCTATTGATTCTCTTCCCAATGGTAAAAGCCCGAGTCTGGAGGGACTCACTAATGAGTTCTTCAAGACATTCAAGAGTGCTTTGGTGAACCTTTAGTGTATGTTTTGGCAAGAAGCCCTTCACTTTGGTGCTTAGCCCAACTTTCTCAATGAAGGTGTGATCAAACCAATTCACAAAAAAAGAAAAAAATTTGAAATTTGGTGACCTGTCACTATGCTATAAACTGCCCATAAAATCTTTGCAAAGGTCCTCACTAATTGTATTCCTTTACATCTTTTCTCATGGATCAATGAGGATTAGAAAGAGCTCATTAAGGGTAGATTCATCCGAGAGGCTATTATTGATGTGTGAGAAAGCCTTGAATTTGCTAAAGAGTCTTTTCAAAATGTCCTCTTCGTCAAGATCAATTTTGACAAAGCTTATGACCATCTTGAGTGGGACCATTCTCTAATCCCATAAAGATCGAGATTGTGGCTATAAATTCATCATGATGATTGTAACACTTGTGGGAAATGTCTCAGTTCCAATAAATATCAACAAACATCTCTCTTAGGCAATTCAATTAAAGCACTCTATTAAATAGGGCTTCTATATAGCTCCACTTCTTTTTACTATTGTCATTGATGGCCTTAGTTGTTTGGTTAAGCATCATGACCATCTTGGTCAGATCCACGAACTGCTACTTCCCATGGCCAAAATTTGATGATAATGGGATTCTTCATTGATGATATGAATGCCTTTGTGCATAATGAGACAATATTATTGCCACCTTTTGGAAACTTCTAAAAACTTTATGTATTGCTTTAGGATATAGAACAAATTACTCAAAAACAACTTCCAAGGCTATTTTGGGGCCTCCTCTATAAATTTTGGTTGAGCAATGATGTCAAGAGCTCCCCAACATATATATCTTTCATTTGCTAGGAATTTCAATGGGTTTTGATGCTTGCATGAGTCAACGGTGGAATCGGGCTCTCACAAACTGGATAATAAACTAACTTATGAGAAGGACATGAAAGCAATGGCTGAATAGCATCTTCCACAAAAACAACATCACGGCTAACCAGAATGCGTTTAGTCTATGGATGATACAAAGGATAGACTTTACTTTTAGAACTGTACCCAACAAAAATACATTTTATTGCATCCAATTTTCTGTGATGTTGTTCAAGCACTAATGCATATGCCAAACAACCAAAAAAACACAGATGAGCAACAGATGGCCTGTGATCATGCCAAGCCTCATATGGAGTGATAGACTACAGTGCTTTAGTGGGACACCTGTTAAGTACATATGCTGCACACATGACAGCCTCAAGCTAGAAACTATGTGGTAAAGCCTGACTCTTGACCATATACCTCGCCATCTTCATGAGTTATATGTTCTTTCATTCAGCAACTCCATTCTATTGAGGTGTATACGGCATTGTACACTGGTGTTTTATCCCACATTTAGCCAGAAATGCATTAAAATCAGAAGACATATATTCCCCCCCCTCGATCTGAACGAAGGGTGCCCATTTTACATGCTGACACATCAGAGGTTGCAAAGGTCTGAACGAAAAAAGAGACATGTCAAGCGGTGTGTCATCATCTACGATTGGGAGTCAAGGTGGTTCATCGACAAGAGTAGGTGGCGCACAAGCAGGAGTAGCAATGATGCTGGTCATCCCAACATTGTGGATACGGCCATCAACCTTCACAGAAGATAAACTTGATGGTATGAACTACACCATGTGGAAGTTTAAAATCACTTCTATCCTTGATTCATATGAGCTTTTGGAGATTGTTCTTGGGACTGATCATGAGCCCCAAGAAAGACCTGATCCAAATAATCGTGGTCGAATGATTCCTCCTGATGTTGATCTTCTACATGCTTGGAAACATAGAAATGTAGATGCACTTTGTGCTCTAGTTACAAGTACTTTTGATAGTGTTTCGACTCTCATTCAGCATACTATGAAGGCATGTGAAGCATGGAACATATTGAGAAATCAATATGAAACTCATAATCAGACACAGATTTAGAACTTAGAGAATCAGCTTGCAGCAGAACAGTTTGTTGATGGGGAGACTATAGAGGTGTTTATCACTTTCATAAAGAATCTATGAGATCAAATGGGGGAGCAGGTGTTCAAAAGTCAAGTGAGGAGCTAGCTCGGTGTTGTCTTCGAATCTATCCACCTAAGTTTGATGGTTTGGTAACTGCTCTTAACACTCAAATTAGACCTCAAAGACCTTTACAGTTCCTTACAGCCTCTAAAGGAACCCATCACAATAAAGGTAGGGAACAATGCAAGATGTCTTGAAGAGGGCAAAGGTATGGTTTCTTTCATTAACTCTAATGGTGATATCAAAAAGCTTTCAAATGTGTTGTATGTTCCACAAATAAAACAAAATCTACTTTCAGTAGCTTCTATAACTGATCAAGGTCATCAAGTATCTTTCAGTAAGACAAGAGATAAGATTATGGACGGTAACAACAACATTGTTGGGACTGGCATAAGGAGGAAAAACTTGTATGAGTTGTGTGCTCTTACAACCACTACAAACATGGGCACAAGTAAGCTATGGCATGAGAGATTTGGCCACATTGGATACCCTGTACTGAAGGAGATGCATCACAGGGGTATGGTTGCACACCTACTATCAATTGCAGAAATGAAGGAACCATGTGAAGCTTGCATGATGGGCAAGCAACAGAGGAAGGCATTTACACAAGAAAGCAAGAATAGGGCAAGCTATCCTCTAGAGTTGGTGCATGCTGACTTGTGTGGAAAAATGCCTACACAGGCCTTGGGTGGATCTTCCTACTTCATGTTACTTGTCGATGACTCTAGCGGGAAGATGTGGGTGCACTTCCTTCGTGATAAGGCTCAATCTTTTGGTAAGTTTAAAGAATGGCTGCAACTTGTTGAAACTGAAACAGGGAAGAAGATGAAGACATGCAGGACAAACAGTGGTGGTGATTTCACATCAACAGAGTTTGAAGATTTTTGCAAGAGTAAGAATCAAGTATCAACTCAGAGTGGCGCATAGTCCTCAACAAAACGATGTTGTAGAACGTCAGAATCGAACCATCATGGAGATGGCAAGGTGCATGTTGAAAGGAAAGGGTTTGCCTAATCAATTTTGGGTAGTGGCTATCAACATTGCTATCTACATCTTGAGTCAAAGCTACACCAAGGCACTTGATGGAAAGACTCCATAAGAAGCCTACAGTGGTAAAAAGCCTTCTGTTTCCCATTTCAAAGTATTTGGAAGTGAATGCTATGTACATGTTCTAGATAGGGAGAGAAACAAGCTTCAACCAAAAAGCATCAAATGTATCTAGGGTGCAACGAAGATAAGAAGGCTTATAAGCTTTATGACCCTGAGACTAAGAAGATCGTGTCGAGTCATGATGTGGTGATTAAGGAGGAGCAGCCACATGCAATGGAGGAGAAAAAGAGAGCTTCCACTTTATCATCAAGCAAAGGGGCAATCCACTATGATCCTTGCCCAAGAGCTATCCCTTCTACACAAGAGAAGGAAACATCATCTTTAGATGATGAGTCTAAAAGTCACCAACCTGCCGACACCCAAGTGGAAAAGCCATTGCCACATTGGGTGAGGCAGCCCTATGATTCTGCAAAGCCCATCCCACAATCACTAGAACAGGTTGCAGATGGGCCGAGGCAATCACAGAGAATAGAGGAACAGAGACGGGCAAGCACCTATATTGTAAACACATCCTTGATGGTTGATCTCATTCAAGAAGAAGCAAAGGAGCCAACCAATGTGGATGAGGCACTCCATGATCCGAATTGGAGGCCTGTCATGCAAACAGAATACAACAATATCATGAAGAATGGAACTTGGGAGCTAGTGGATCGACCCTCTAAGCGTAAAGTCATTGGCATCAAGTCAGTCTGGAAGATAAAGAACAAGGATGATGGTATTCTAGAAAAGTATAAAGCAAGACTTGTTGCACATGGCTACTCACAAGTTGAAGGCATTGACTTTTGTGAATCATTTGCCCCGACTATAGGAATGACTACTATCTTAGTAGTACTAGCTACGGCTGTACATAAGCATTGGCCAGTCTATCACATGGATGTCAAATCAACATTCCTGAATGGAGACCTCAAGGAGGAGGTATATGTGTCTTAGCCACCAAGGTTTGAGGCCCCCTATTCAGAGAACAAGGTGTGTAAGCTGAATAAGGCATTATATGGGCTAAAACAAGCCCCTAAAGCATGATACCAGTGGATAGATAAGTATCTCTTGGATCTAGGTTTCAAAAGATGTGCTTCTGATGCTAACTTGTATATTCTAAAGAGAGGAGGGAAGACAATTGTGCTTGTACTCTATGTAGATGACCTTGTGATTACAGGAAATGATGATGCTCTTCTTCAACAAACAAAAGATGCCTTGAGTTTAGAATCTGAAATGATAGACTTGGGCTTAATGCATTATTGCTTAGGTGAGGTCTTGAAGTTTGGCAGAAACCAGGGAAGATTTTCATCTCTTAACAAAAGAATCTAAGGCAGATATTGAAGGCATTTGACATGGAGGATTGCAATAAAATTTCTACACCTATGGAGGTCAGCACAAAATTATCTATTGAAGATACTTCACCTGCAATGGATATTGGAAGATACGAGAAATTAGTTGGAAGTCTCATCTACTTGTGCAATAGCAGACTAGACATCTCTTATGTTGTTGGAGTAGTAAGCAGGTTCTCTAATAAGCCTTGCCAAACTCATTGGAAGGCACGCATGCGGATACTCAGGTATGTGAAAGGAACCACTGATTATGGTATTCTTTATGAAGAAGAATGAGCTCTAGTCAGATGATATGACTCAGATTGGACAGGATATATTGATACAAGAAAATTAGTTTCTGGATATTGCTTTTCTTTAAGATCAGGGATTTTCTCTTGCATTAGTAAGAAGCAACCGATTATAGCATTATCTTCTACTGAAGCTAAGTACAAAGCTACATGTGTTGTATCATGTGAAGTAGTATGGTTGAGGAGGATCCTATGGCACATAGGAATACAAGGATAGGAGGCTACACAGTTGAAGTGTGACAACCAAAGTTGCATGGCCATCACCAAAAATCTTGTTTTCCATGCACGTACCAAGCACATAGAAATCCAGTATCACTATGTGTGTGAGTTGATTGAGGATGGGGTCATGGAGATAAGCTATTGTCCTATTGAAGAAAATGGAGTAGACATCTTCACCAAGGCTCTTGGGAGAGAGCAACTTCTTTGACGCTTTCCAAAGCGTGGAATTGGACTAAGGAGGTAGTTCACCGTCGGGTGGACATTGAGGGGGGTGTTAGATATGCTCAATAATCCACCCTTATGTGACCACAAATGATCCATGGTGCTCTAAGTTGTAAGGTCCCCATTATGAAGAGAAGCCATTATGAGAGCTCGAACATTTGTGGAACCCTAACTTCGAAGTTAGATGAGGTGTATGTGTGATCATTGATGGTTATAGATGATCTTTGTGAGCCTATCTGTTAGGTTAGGTAGGGCATAAACTTTGAGGCCATTGGGTTTCCATTTAAGGTGAAAATAAAGGCATTGTGGTGTCGTGTAGTCTCTCCATAGAACCTTAATGGGGGGAGTGCAGAGGGGGGCTTGCCCCCTTTTGCGGGGTCTGAGGGGCCTATCCCTCGACCAGTAGGGCCAAGACGATAGGACTTTTGGTCATGGAGATATTGTTGGATCGTATATTTTACCGACTATTTTGTATCTCCCGACTACGTTTATCTATACCAAACCGCCTTATAAAAGCTATATAAGCACGACCCAAGTTGAACTTTATAGAACATTGCGCACTAGTAAGCCCTTCATCTAGAGACTGTCTAGATTGCCATCTAAGCTCCACATTGGGAGCGCACGGGTGGATAGCACCATCATTGTAACTGCATTATGCTCAGCAATCTAATAGTTTGAGTTCTCTATCTCTCAGTCTGCATCTATCTTTGTCTGTGTTTTTCTCTCAACTCTGTCTACCAGTCTATTCTGTTGTGCTATCATTTTCTTAGAGGGAATAGTGGAGGACTACTCTTATGTGAAGTGAGCACAATGTATGCTCAAGGATTCAGCTCAATCTCTCAACAATAGGCTGCATTTTTTGCTACTAAGAAGTGGATGTATTTATACATAGATTTGAATTTGAATATGGTGAGTCGTCTAGCTAAAAGTGGTCCTAGGCTTTATGAGTGATTTGAACTTAAATTACATTTAACAAGGTTGTGGATTTTGGCTTCCACTTTCCACAAGATTCCTTCTACTTTTGGCTTCTACAAGTTATTGAGATAAGTCCAAGGATTAAACCTTTCAATTTTTACAATCATAAGTTCATATGAGTTATATGATAGAAGCTGAGAGTAATACAAAGATTTAATCAAAGCTCTTAGGCTTACTGGTTGCACCAACACTAAAATACTTAAAATTGTTCTGAAAAGGGAGTATCTATGGAGTCTCAAACTCCCTTTTTACTTTAGATTTTCATGATTTTTCAGCTCTTCATGAGATTCCATATGGATACCATTTATCCCAAAAAGATACTCTAAAACTCTCTCTTTTCCCTCTCTCAAAAGGGTGACTTGTAGGTGTTTTTCATGTACATGTTATGTTAAAATTTATGGAAAGGGGATTTTTGACGAGGTCATAATTCCTCTTTGCTCTACAATCTCTCGTAAATCTTTTTTGCTAACATAAGACCATGTTCCAGTCTCTATGAAGATCCCTTTTTTTCCTTCGAGTCCTCATATATATCCTCTATGGTAGCCATCAAAATGAATGGTAGCCATCAAAATGACAAAATATATGATTAATACCTATGAATTTCTTAGGGTAGGAGAGAGAACTTTCATCTTCTCCTCATCATCGATCGACAAATTATCCCACATAGTTCTGTGGTCCATATTAGAAAGCATATATATATATGTGTGTGTGTGTGTGGGTGTGTGTGTATGTATGTATGCATATATATATACACACACACACACACACACACATATATATATATATATATATATATATATATATATATATATATATATATATATATATATATATATATATATATATATATATATATATATATATATATATATATATATATATATATATGTGTGTGTGTGTGTATATGTGTGTGTGCGTGTATATATATATATATATATATATATATATATATATATATATATATATATATATATATATATATATATATATATATATATATATATATATACACACACACATTGGAAAAGCGCTTTCCTCTTGAGAAAGAAGAGAAGCTTGAAGCTTCTTCCTCTTGTTCAGATGCACACCTAGGGGTTTTGTAGATCACTCCACCTCCTACCTCCTCACACATGCCTGCAATGAACCGACAATGGAAATGTCATATGCGTGATAGATGAAAAGTTGAACAAGGCTCTGACAACATTGTTCTGCGAGCAATTGACACAAATAGCTATCAAATCTTAAATCCACCCAACCATTGTCCAAGCCTTTTTCATGCGTGAAGATCTACACTTACCACTCAATTGCATCTCTTGAGGGAATGTACACTTACAAATGCCATGTGCAAATTGAATGCCAAAATAATATGGCATATTTTCTCTTTTGAGCTACCAAGGGGGGGTTCTCTTGCTCTTAAGTTGCCAAGAGGGAGGGGGGTTACAAGCATTTTATTGTGGTCCTTCAGGGGGAGATTGTGAGAACATACTCAAAATGAGGAGTTGCTTTGAGCTTTACCCAAAAGTTCCCACACAAAAGAGCCGGTAGTTGATCATACATGATGTGTGCAAATTTTGACATTATTTTGCACTTATATTTATAGGCTTTTGACTTTTCTTATAATGCACTATGAGTCTATGGTCAAATTTTCAGCTTCATACTCTTTGTGTTTATTGAATTTATGTTTAATTATCACCGATGTATGTTTTCAATCTCATTTAGACTATCTACATAATTTCTATATTTTTTTGAAAAAGAATGATTATGTCTGTAATGTTTCATTGATCCTATTTCAAGTTGTTTTCAATCTCATTTAGACTATCTACATAATGTCTATATTTTTTTTTGGAAAAGAATGATTATGTCTATAATGTTTTATTGATCCTATTTCAAGTTTTCCAACCAATCCGAGTTAGAAGTCTGATTCCCATTAAAATCAACTATGGTGTAGAGAGATACTCTATAAACAAAAATGTATAATTTATCTTATCAACCATTTCATTCTTTAGTCTAGCATACTTCATATTTAAACTTTTCAAAAAGTCAAGGACACATTGCATTTTCTTTGTTCTATTAGCTTCTTTTAAGGTGAAAGCTTTGTGGTCCCATGTTGGAGTTTTGTGTATTTTGAGATTCAATGTGAATGATAGAGATAGTTAACAAAATATGAATACATTAGAGACAGAAATAAACGTGAGTAAATCATGAAATCATGGAGTACATGAAAGAATGATAAAGATTATATGAATGGATATAGTGAGTTGTACAACATCACTACAAATGTAGAGGAAAAAGCAAAATAATATTTGATATGGAACATGTAATTTTGATTTGATAAGTAGCATGAACTTACATTGTAAAGCAATCGAGTTGGAACATCACTACAATGTAGAGGAAAAAGCAAAATAATATTTGATATGGAACATTTAATTTTGATTTGGTAAGTAGCATGAACTTACATTGTAAAGCAATCGAGTTGGACAGAACATTTGCCTTTGGAGGTAGGGGCAAGGGTTCAACCCCTGCCAACATCCACGGTTGGCATGTAATGGGCTTTAGGCTAGAATTCAAACCCATCTCTTTGTCGCTTTCGGGCTGTATATGTTGTATTGCCTTCAAGAAACCTACCCCTGCTTTGTGAGATATGAAGGGTCTCATGGGTACTATCTTGTTCACTTGTACAACCGTCTTTTCAATCAATTCAAGATTAGGGAGAATAGGTTTTAACTCAACTTCCTCTTTGAAAAAAAACAACGCAAAAAAAACAACGCAAAAGAAACAACGCAAAAGAAACAACGCAAAAAAAACAACGCAAAAGAAACAACGCAACGAAATTGAAGAAACAACGCAAAAGAAAATAAAAATCAGTGCCTCAGTGTGAATTCACTTAGTATGAAAGAAAAAACCATATTCGCTGTTTGTTCAAGAAACAAATGTCACAGATACTATTTTTCTATCCGACCTATCTTGGTGCTTGGGGGGTATACCCTATTGCGCCAAATTGTGCGCAACTATGAGGGGCACTAGTACTCCTCATACCAAGCTATCATTGCCGTCCCTTGTAAAAGCGAGTTGCGAACATAATATAAAAACGTGTTCTTTGGCAATCATCTTGACACCCCCCGTTCAGTTTCATACATGCGTGGGTTGAACGTCTCACAAAGAGGTCCGTGCCCATCGAGGATGCCTTATTCATCGCATCAAAAAGCCAGTTCTACATTCACAACCGTGGAGGAGATGATCTCAACACATAGACCATCTCAATGTTATGAGAGGGGTTTTGTTTCTCACTGTTGTGAGGTCTGTTTGCCTTCTCATTGTTCCTAATTTGTTTAACATGATGTGTCGTGTGCACAAACTCAATGTTTGCCATGCCTCTTGGGGAATTGACAGGCTCTTCCACTAGTTTTCTCTTTTCCATCTTAGCTCTCTCCATATAAGTTTCTATTTTTTCTAACTATCTTTCAAAGTATGTTGTGTTATTGCTTTATAGACTTGGTGAGAGATTTAAAGAGAAATGTGAAGAAGCTTTAACACCCTTGCAAATATTTGTAGTTGGAAGGTGGTTACTTTCGATATGGATATCTTGACACTAAGATATCCTGACACCAATTTGATTAGAAGGATGACTTCTCAAATGAATGATATAGCAAAAAGGGAAGAGTAGAAAGTTAATTGAAGTAGCAGTAGTTATATATTGACAAGTAAAATAGCTATCACATTTCTTTTGTTTTTATGCTTCTATGTGCATCTTAACTAAATAATAGAAACAAAGTCCTAACTAAAGCATCTTATGAGCCATATTATGATACAAAACTTGATCATAATAGAAACAAGAGTCCTAACTAAAGCATCTTATGATCATAAACTTTTGTTTTTATATTGATCATAATAGAAACAAGAGTCCTAACTAAAGCATCTTATGAGCCATATTATGATACAAAACTTGATGCAGATCATTTGGGATTCTCAAATGAATGATATAGCGAAAAGGAAGACTATAAATTTAATTGAAGTAGCACTAGGTATATCGGCTATATAGATGCATTGATCATAATAGAAATAGATCCCTAACTAAAACATCTTATGAGCCATATAGATTAAAAAGATGTGTTTCCACTTGATTACATGTACATTGATGTGAACTTATAGCTAAGCTTGATGCATTCTTAATTGTCATGAAAGTATTTTAATGCATTCTCAATTGTCATTGATCTGAAAAGTCCTAACATTCATTTGTGGGGAGGGATGTTTTTTTCTTCCAAAAAATGATTCTTATAAAGATCTATCTAAGACCTTAAACTTCTTATGAAATTGCAAGAGATTTATCTTTTGTGATGGATGGCTGTATCAAATTGAGGTACTAGCTCCCATTTCTTTGTTACACCACCATGGCAATCTGTTGAATCTCTTGCTGAACCTTTAACCATCACTATTATCTTTTGCTCGAAGATGTCTAAGAATCTCAAGAACCTAAAGAATCATAATAATTTCCAAAAAAACCAGAACTTTCAAAAACCCCGAACAAAGTTCCAAATTGCTATTTGAAGGTTATGTGAGTATAAAAGATTAAATGACCTCTTTGAGGGTAAAACTCGAAGACAAGATAGATTACGAAAAAGTAAAAAGAGATAAGCTTGTTTTGATTGGTGATTTTATTTTCAATACTCTTGGAGATTAAATCGAACCATCAATATAAATGAAGCTCCGAAAAGTAAGAAATGGGTAGTCATCATGAAGGATAAGCTCAAACTCATTGATGATGTTGCTAATGGGAATTCATGTGATTTACTTTCAAATAAGAAAACCATTTACATTAAATGGTTCATAAACTAAAAGGAAAAGCATATGGATCTATTGACATGCACACACAGACATGTAGTCAAAGGCTATGCACAGAAGAAAAGTATTAATTAGTAGTCAAAGGTTATATTGAAAAGAAAGGTATTGTTCATGAAGAAATTTTTGCTCTTACATTTCACATGACTATCGTTAGATTTCTTATTAGTATGATTGCTTATTTTGGTTGGGTCATTTATTAATTAGATAATAACTTTTTCAAATGGAGATATTAATGGAGACGTTTGTATGTATTAAAGTGATGACTCAAAATCAAAGGTAAAGTGTAGAGAGTACACATGCAGAAGCAAAACGAAATGAAGAATGCACTCAAAAAAGGAAAGAGTGTGAGACTCAAAGTGACTAGACCATGAAATGGCTAAATTCATATGGATTAGAGTGAGCTTGCAAAGAGCATGAAATAGGCTCTCCAAGCTTCTACCCACATACAAAGTGGGGGAGAGGTCCTCCTTATATAGAGTTGGAGGAGGCTCTCCAAAGTACATCATATGTGGGATAATTCCCCTTCAAGGAGAATGATTACAAGGTAGAAACAAATGGCAAGTTACACAACTACAACAAGATACAACTAAATAAATATAAAATGGAGTGCTAGTTACAAAATGGAGATGCACTCATAGAGGTACAATAGGAAATGGAATAGATGAAATCATGTTGTGAACACCTTCTCTACGTCTCCATTTTTGAGGGGTTGAATGCTACATATGTTCACCAAGTTCTATGATAGAATTGGAGGTATAGCTTTCGTGGACATGTTCATTAGGCTCTCCTCAGAGGTACACTGCTCTAGAGGAATCTCCTTGAAGTGCTTCATTCAATAGATTTTGTGAAATCTTGGTATTAAGAGGGAGCGAAGAGTCCCATTGTGTACCTAAGTTCCAACTTAGGGACTTGTGGAGAAAGAGACTATACCTCGATCCCCCTCAAGTGCATATAGTGGGGATTCATGCTTTACTTATCAATCCGAGGAGTATCAAAACCTAGCCGAGTGTATGAAGACATGCATTCAAATAATGGCCAATGCAAATGAGCTTCCAAAGAGTGCAAATAAGTCTAAGCCTATTCCAAACAAGTGTCAAGAATCTGTGGAGATGCCATGATACTTGGAGCAGTAGCCAACAGTAAATCGAGCTTTTCTCTCAGCTCCGAACTCTAAATATAGCAAATAGTTCCGTTTCGAAGATCTCGAGAAGACGCATCCAATGGTGGTCTTTTCACTCAATTCTGACGCTTCTACTTCAAGTTATGAACAAAATACGGAGTCATGGGAATGACCTTCCTACACTTCAGCACTTCCTACACTTCACACACCTTAACAACAGCAAACAAGCACTTTCATGGATAGACAGTACTTCCAAACACTCTCTCCAAGCATCACACATGCATACAAGCTCACAAACAAGAAGATACAGAGAGGAGAAGACACAAATTCGAAATTATGTGCTCTTGATTCTCACAATGGCAAAAAGTCTCTACAAAGAGTCACAAATTGACTTATATACATGTGCCCTAAAAATGGTCCTTTCACACAAGAGACTTGCACTTTATTCATTAAGAGGCTAATTTCCTACTAATTTACAAGGTTAAGATACAAATCTCTATGGGTATGCATAAAGAGGACTCCTCTAGTGCATTTACATCCGAAAAATATATTACAAGATGGTTATGATACAAAAATAAAGTGTCCGAATCGGAAAAATTTTGGGGCCTGTCTTTTTCTCTGCCTTTTGCTCTTCTTAGCTCTGCAACACTCTCCCCCTCTTTGTCTCTGTCGTCCCTTGACAGGCTTTACTTTTATATCTACCACTTGTCTATGGCTCTTTCATATGTCGGGTTGGCTGTGTTAAGTCGGGCTGCCACGCACACCATTAGTGGCTAAGAGTGTGATATTCTTAGTCACTCTCTTCAGCTTTTCAACCTCTCCCCTTTCTAGCTTTTGGTCACCTGATTTGTCTTTGTCTTTGCACATCTGACCCTGTTGTATTGCTTTAAGCCTATTTACCTTCTGCCACCGCACGCTATCAGTGGAAGGATTATTACCTGCCAAATATTGTCTTGCACTTTTTCATGGATACTTCCTGGCCCTGGTCCTTCCTTCCCTCCTATGTGCTTTGCCTTATTGTGTGCCCCTGCAGGGCTCTGTGCAGAGATGGGTGTTGCGTGCCCCTGCCGGGCTTCTTGCAGAGATATGTCTTCTGATATAATCTTTTCAGTGAAGCTTCTTTCTTGGCTTTCTTCTTCTTTTCTTCTTGCTAGATTCTCCTTCAACACTACCCCCGTCCTGAACTCTATCGTCCCCGACAGGCTTTGGAAGTCGGCGAGAGTATGTTCTGTAAACTTTTTGCTCTATCTCATTAAGCAGATTAGCTTCACGTATCATGATTTGCTTCCATTGTTCTGCCTTCACACCGTCATGTGGTGGCTACCTGTGATCGGCGAAGAAGCTTAATTCATATGCCACTAATCTGGCACTCAAGTTCGATGACATTTTTAAGAAGATTTCGGAATCAATCTCAAAAAATCCTGTAAAAAAGGCTTCCTCGAAGGTTTGCATATATATACTTGGTAAGAACATTAGCCTAGAATAATATGCCATTATTGTGGGTCGGCTGGACATAACAGACAGATCAAAAATGAGGATATCCGTGCCTTGATTAATACCGATGAAATTTAAAAACGTATAAGCTGCGTGTTTGAACACTTTCAAAACTGTAAGTAGCATGTTGAGGATTTTATTCATCATCTTGATAGTTAAATCGGGGACTGTTGCATAACAATGTAGCCAAAATTCAATGGTTTTTACCATATAATCCTTCGTTGGTAAATAATTATGAGGTGGACTGGGAAGTAGCGGATAATTCAACCACTGTTTATTGATCACACCATTCTTTTGCATATCCAAAAATTCTCTTACTTCTCTGCGGCATGGTGTTGGGCAAAATGAAGGATTTACCTGTAATAAATACGGTGCTGCTTGTCAGTGCACCCGCAAAGTAGGATTTTTCTCCAAAAATTTCCTTCGCCATATAGGTTGTGCCGCTTCAAATTCCTCTTGAGTGTAATTGAATGTATTATCCTTGAAGTTCAGCTGCTCATCTGGATCCTTCTGTGTGAGCTTCTTTATATATTGCCTTGTTTTCTCTTTCAAGAGTCCATAAGGAATGTTGAAAGGCTTTATGATTGCATCCAAATCTTTCCCTTTTATTTTGGCCTTTTTCATGACTTTGACCACTTCATTTTCAAAATTTTCTATCAATCGAGACACCAATAGTGCCCGTTCTTTCTGATCTATTTCTGTAGTATATGGCATGGGATGTTCATCACATGGTTCCGCGATCTTCTCTTTTATTGGTGAATTATAGATCGGGGGAGATAGAGGACGTACCTCTACCTCATCAGTAGGATTCTCTAGTCGTGGCTCTACTGGTGTCCCGATGTTTGCTTTTTGTTCTGTTTGAGCTTCTAGTTGTATGATACGTTCAGTCTTTTCTTTGACTTCCTGCAGGGCTTCCTTGAGTGCGTCTTTAGCTGCGAGAACGGATTTCTGCTACTTGATCTACATTTTCACTGTAGCTCACTCTGAGTTTGGCGTTTACATTAAGCTCATTGGTGTCGTTGATATACCTGCGTTCCCATTCTTCTTTTGTGCTTTGCTCTTGTTTCAGAAGATTTGCATATTTCTCAATCTGATCTCTCAGTTCCATCTGGTCAGTAGTTGATGTCTCTTGTTTTTCTATAGGCTGATCATAAAGCAGTGCTTTCATCAGCTCTTTATTCCTCTTCCGTAGATTATCGTTTTCCTCCATATATACTTTGAGTTGTGTTTCTAGCAGATTGCTTCTAGCTTTTATCCTCTCTTTGTCCGCTTCACTTGCTTCATGTTGTCTTTGTGATTCCATTAGTTGTTCCTTGAGTTTGTGGTTCTGCTCCATTAATGTATTGCATTGTTCTTTGACTGCGGTTATTTCCGTTTCCTTGGCTGAAACATCTTGTTGGGCCTGAATCAGCCTTGCGGACAATTGCTCACTCATTACTTGAAATTGATTCTTTTCCTGCATGGCCTTGTCATAATCTGCATCAGTATCCATCATTTGTTGCTGTGTGTCCATGGCCATCTGTATCATTTGTTTGACTACGGGTTTTAGTTGAGTAACATCTACATTTAACCATGTGGTCAGTATGTTAGGTTCTTCACCCGTTGTAACATCTTTTCCTTGTGCCACATGTAACGTAGTATCATGGGACTGCCGAATATGTAGTTGTATCCTTGGCTCAGCCTCCCTGTGGTAAGTCTTGCCTTGTGGTGTATCATCAGGGACTTCAATCACAATTTGCTCCATATGTTGTTGTAAACACCTTTCTTTTTCTATATGACTTTGTAATTCCTCTTTGATAGGTGGCACTGCTTGGAACTTCCTTTATGCTGATTGACCCTTCATTCAATTGAATAAGGTGGGCTTGTTCAGTAGGAGCTTCTTGGTGCTATACCTTTGATTGTTGATTGTCAGGTGTGACCTCGACCTGGTTTATCTCTGTCCATTCCTCATTGTTCGTTTATGTTACTATGTCCGTGTCTAAGGTATCCTTGTCGGGGCTAGACTCTTCATTTGAACTTGAATCTTCCAATCCCAATTCTTTGTATCTGGAAGGTAACTTTGAAGTGTTTTCTTTTTTCTTTTGTTGTTGTCCTTGGCTTGCCTGTCTGTATTGATGTCCTTGTACATTGAGGTTCACTTGTCCCAGCATATATGTATGCGTTTCTTCTAAGGCCACTGATAGGTCCCTTTTTGTGATTGGCTATTGTGTCAGCGGAATCTTTGGTAATACATGTGTCCTCTTGGACTGGGGTGTTTCTTGTGCTGATTCGTCTCTAGTGCGCTTAGTTCCTTGCATGGGTTTCTTGGAACTGGTTCCCACTTCTTCGCTGTAAATAACTGTTTTCTTTTTCTTTGGAACAGTTGCTGACTTTACATATTTTGCCGTTTCGATGGAGGTTGGCATTACACTTAGACAATCTCTCATCTCGAGTGCCTCATAAATTAGTAAGTTCAATGCTGAACTTCCATTCAAAAACTTCTTCTGACTCCACTTCTTCTTGGCTTCAAATAAGCGGTCTTGAATATATGGAGTCGTATTCACTTTATTTCCAGCTTGTCTCATTTCATGGGAAAGCAATTGTACTACGATTTTCTAAGGCGCTCTATACTTGTGCATACTAGGAAAACAAAAATGTTGATGCACCAATCGAACCGCTTCTTCTATATCTATCCTGTTTATTTCCAAAAAGTTTCTCTTTTTTGGATCATGACATTCATCGTTAACATTAGTGAGGCCATCTTGGCTCCATCCAAAAGCTTTGTTGATCACTTCATGAGTGAATCGAATTGTTTTCCATGTACCAACTTTGTCGAGCACTCTTGCTTCCGGGATTGACGGTTTATCTGATGCAGACTGGAGTGTATTCATAACTTGTGTACATGGTTGGAAATTTGGCAAATATATAGGCAGTCTTAGAAATGCATCGATGCCAGGCCTAGTCTAGACATCTGTAATGTGTGGTAATCCTTGTATTATAGTCTGGAAATTTTGTGACATGATCGGAAAGTAGTGGTCTCTATCCATAATTTTAATGGTGGCCATGAAAAGGAGCTCTGCCACTGGTTGATCATCAAGAAACCAATGACCTCTTGCCTTAGTAATTGACTCCAAGGGAAGAAGCAAGATCTCTTCCTCTTGCGTAGCCTCGGAATTAGAAGATGCCATCTGTACTCAATACATACCAGTAATCAGTGGCAAGCTAGTATTAAGAATCATCTTTCACTTATCCTTCATAAATTTGGAAACTCTCCGAGTGAATTGTGTCGTCCCTTCCCCGTGGGTGTGAGAAAGGTAATACCTGGGATTTTTTCATACTTAATCATATTTTTTCAAGTTTGTGTCTGTAAGAAAACAGAAATGTTAGTTCATAGCCGAAACGGTTAATGAATCATTAGTTATTTTCTTTCGGATTATTTTACAAGTGCTCTCCTATTTCCCAAGAGGGAAATGTGCTTCACTATCCAGAAGTAGAAGAAGTATGTGCCAAATGCTTGGCCTTGTAATGTGGCCCTAGTATGCCTACTTTGGACTCTTGTAACTCAGGATGTGTGCAAACTGAATTATTGGGTCGATGTGTACGGATTGTTTTGCCTGTCGACATCCAAATCTGCTTTACTCTACTATGGCGGACTGTATCTCCAACATTCCGGGTGATTTTTGTGCCTCTCACATTGTACTTTTGCTTCGTCTGCCTTTTGAATATTTGAATGATTTTTGTTGCATATTTAGGCTCCTGCACTGTCCTGTAGTTGTTCGTTTCTTGTTGCTTAGCCTTCAATTTGTACTGATCCTCCTTGAGCTTTGATATTTCTTTGCTAATAATTGTCATTTGTGCACATGATTTGGGAATCCATATTTGCGTTTGGGCTGACTAGGCTGCTATTACCTTCTTTGGAATCCATACTCTAGCGATCCTTTTTGGTCCTTGGTGTCCAACTTGACTTGTATTCTCATTCTGTTGTTGTTTTCGATGTCGAGAGTAGTTCTGTTGTTGAAGATATGCTGTCACTTGATCTTTTCTGATCCATGCTTGTCTAGTGTGAGGATTGGGGTATATTCTAATGTGTGCAAGTTTGTGATAGTCTTGCTGACTAGTCCCTCTTGTGCTTGTTTCCTTACTGAGGCTTTTATTGGTGCAGAGGCTAGTGGTGTGATTCACTGGCTGAGAAGATTGGGTGGGATCAAGATTCAGAGTTAGCTCACATGAAGTACTTGATGGTGGGATTTCCATTGTGGGGGTGAGTGTACATTCATCATCATGCTTTTGTGGGTGATCTCTCGGTTCTATACGTTGAGCTTTGACAGCTCATTCGTCTAACATGCTGAATACTTGACAATGTCCTATCTTGGCCGAGCTGTATCCTAGGGCCAATTGAATAGTCACTTCGTATTCATATATCCAATCTTGACCCAACACGATTTCTTATAATAAGTCTTGATCATGACATACTAAGAGTTTCTGTTCCATCGTGTTGTTTCCGAGATGTATAGGTAAGGTTATCTCGCCTATGCATCTAGTAACTTTTCCCCCTATTCCAATCAGTTGTGCCTTAGATGGGCGTAATTCTTCCTTGATTTTCTGAGTCAATGAAGACTTGATACAGCTTACAACTGCTCCTGTGTCAATGAGAGCATACACCAAGTGGTACTCTACCGATCCAACACCCAAATTCAAATAAGGTTGCGTTATTTGTTGTCCTAGGTTTTTAGAGGCTCTAAAGTTAACCATTGGAATGAGTTCCTCTCCTTGTCGATATCTCTCATCCCTCTCTCTCTCATCCATTCTTTTCATTTCCTGATTCGCTCTAGAGCTTCCTATCTCGCTTCTTCTCATATTCTTTCTTCCTCCTCGCGTCTATTTTTACTCATTAATAGTCATGACATTATCTCTTCTATCAATGGCTCTAAATATTTTTTTACTCGACAACCACTTATATAGTTTGGCAATACTTCCCCATCTATGGTCGCTAAGCTGATGGCTCCGCTGGTAGATATGCGATTGATGATCAATGGGCCATATCCTCTTTTTTGTAGTTTCTTTGCATGTTGCTTTAAAGTATAAACCAAGACTAAATCTCCTTCCTTCAGGTTTTTATCTTTAATATGAGCATCAAAATATGCCTTCTATCGTCTTTTTGCAGCGTAAATACCTGCTACAGCTTGCAATCTCGTTTCATGTAACTTTTCTATTTGATCCAATTGAGTGGATAACTCATGTCAGCTCCGAACTCCTAATATAGAGAATAGCGGGTTCAATTTCGAAGCTCTCGAGAAGACGCATCCAATGGCAGTCTTTTCACTCAATTCTGACGCTTCTAGTTCAAGTTATGAGCAAAATACTGAGAGTTAGGAATGACCTTCCTACACTTCAGCACTTCCTACACTTCACACACACCTTAACAACAACAAACAAGCACTTTCATGGATAGATAATACTTCCAAACACTCTCTCCAAGCATCACACATGCATACAAGCTCACAAAGAAGAAGATACAGAGAGGAGAAGACACAAATTCGAAATTATGTGCTCTTGATTCTCACAATGGCAAAAAGTCTCTACAAAGAGTCACAAATTGACTTATATACATGTGCCCTAAAAATGGTCCTTTCACACAAGAGATCGGCACTTTATTCATTAAGAGGCTAATTTCCTACTAATTTACAAGGGTAAGATACAAATCTCTATGGGTATGCATCTAGAGGACTCCTGTAGTGCATTTACATCGGAAAAATATATTACAAGATGGTTATGATACAAAAATAAAGTGTCCGAATTGGAAAAATTTTGGGGCCCGTCTTTTTCTCTGCCTTTTGCTCTTCTTAGCTCTGCAACACCCATACAACCCCTCTTTCAATGGTGTGGCTAAAACGTATAACAAAACTTTATGTGAGAGGGTGAGATTCATGCTCTCCATAGCTAATCTCCGTCAGGGATTTTGGGGAGAGGCTTTGAAAACTTCAGTTCATGTTTGAAATCGATCCCCTCATATGTCCTTAAAAGGTGGCATTCCGGAAGAGGTTTGGTCTGGCAAACCAACTTCATATGACCACCTAGACATTTTTAGTTGTGATGCTTTTGTGCATATAAATCTTGAGTTGAGAGGCAAGTTAGATGCAAATTCCATGAAAGGAATCTTTATGGGTTATCGAGATGAAGATGAAATGGGCTACAAGATTTGGTTACCTCAACTCAAGAAAGTAATACGCAGCTTGGATGGTGTATTTAATGAGGCAAGGCTACTAAAAAATGATTGTGCATCTAAAAGTGACCATAAAAAGGTCAACTTTTAGCATGTACATCCACATATTAGATATGATTTGAACCCTTGAGATGCACCACATGTGGTTGGAAATGACAATGAGCTAGTGGTTATTGAGTTGGATGATGTTGGACAACAAAATGAGGCTCTTAATGGGCATATGCAACCACCTATTCATGCTGAAAAATAGAGCTGGAAATGATGTCTAGCAGCCCACTAACATATAGGAAGTTGATGTATCTCCTGATGTAGATCCAGTGCCAGAGAATGTGGATCATTGGGTAAGAATATCTACACGTCCTAGGAGGCTTGTGAACCGGCAATAGAAACATCATGTGTGTGACATATGACATGTTGAACAAGCCTCTGACACCACTATTAAATTAACAACACTCCTTCTTGCATGGCTTCCAAGGTAGTTCCACAAGCAATTGACACACACAACTATTAAATCTTAGATCCACCTGAACAATGTCCAAGCTTTTTTTCATGCATGAAGATCCACATTTACCACTCAATTCCACGATGTATGTTTTCAATGTCATTTAGACTATCTACCATAATTTCTATTAAAAAAAAATATATTATTTTCATAATGTTTTATTATCCTATTTCAAGTTTTCCAACCAATCCGAGTTAGATGCCCGATTCCCATTACAATCAACAATAGAAGTTACATGAGGGCTGTCGCTTTTAGAAGCGTCTTTTACGAAAAACTACTTTATTTACAAAATACGTCACTTTCTAAAGTGAACCACTATTTTTACAACAAGATAAACCTAAATATAACTATTCTATAAGTCTTCGAATTTATTTATTCACGCGCATCCACTTGTATCCACGCCCCCATGCTTCTTCACCTGCTATATCAAACTCAACCACATTAAAACCTTTGGGACATTTAAAACATTAAAAATCCATTTAACCTTCCATGATTCCATAAAATACAACACATCATATCTCATATCTTGCTAGGAACATTCTTGAATCACTTGTTCCCACCAAAGATTCAAAAGAAGATCTTTTACAGCTCATTCTTTCATTCAAGGTTATTATATTTGAATAGGCTTGACTTTACTTTTGGAGTTTAACTTGGTAAACTCCCAAAATTCTTTATCCTCTTACTTATCCAACTTTATTGTACCATATAAAATTTTGAAGTTTCCAATAGGGAGAAGCTTTACAATGTGAAGTTTTCTTTTAAGAGGAAGTTTTGTCGAAATTTATTCTCCTTGAGCTTGAATTGATTGAAAAAACAGTTGTACAAGTGAAGACGCATAGTACGCATGAAACTCCCCATATCCCACAAAGCAGAGGTAGGTTGCTCGAAGGCAGTGCAACATATATAGCCCAAAAGCGACAAAGAGATGAGTTTGAATTCTAATCTAAGACCCATTACATGCCAATTGTGGATGTTGGTAGGGGTTGAACCCTTGGCCCTACATCGACAAGCAAATGCTCTACCCAATTGCATGTCGATTGCTTTACTTTACAATGTAAATTGATGCTCCTTACCAAATCAATATTAAATGTTTCATATTA
This sequence comes from Ceratopteris richardii, assembly GCA_020310875.1. Classification (NCBI taxonomy): domain Eukaryota; kingdom Viridiplantae; phylum Streptophyta; class Polypodiopsida; order Polypodiales; family Pteridaceae; genus Ceratopteris; species Ceratopteris richardii. The sequence goes on along the minus strand of CM035436.1, from coordinate 45,850,270 downwards.
AATATTATTTTGTTTTCATTTACATTGTAGTGATGTTGTACAACTTACTATATTAATTCATATCATGTTTATCATTCTTTCATGTACTCGTCTCTAGTTTTGACCTTATCTCTATGATTTCATGATTTACTCACTTTAATTTGTGTCTGTAATGAATACTCAGGTATTCATCTTTTCTTAACTATCTCCACCTCAAAATATACAAAAATCCAAGGGGACCATGCAGCTTTTATGCGTTTATCACCTTAAAAGAACAAATAGAACAAAGAAAGTACAATGTGTCCTTGACTTGTTGAAAAGTTTAAATATGAGATATGGTAGACTCAAGAATGAAATGGTTGATAATATAAATTATACATTTTTGTTTATAGAGTATCTCTTCTACGCTAGTTACATGCATAGTATTAATAAGAAGCGCATCACCAAACAATTTAATGAAAATGATTTAGTTTGGTTACTAATCATTAAAAGGCGTTTGAAAAATATTTCTCAACATCCTAAGACAAAACTTGCCCCACTGTATTATGGACCTTTTCGCATTATTGAGAAAATAAATGAAACTTCTTTTCGATTAGATATACCTTCTCATTGGGGTATACATAATTCTTTCCATATAAGTTTGTTGAAATCTTTTCAAGGTACTTTACCACTCACGCCGATTTTAGATGATCTTCCTTTACTTGAAGAGGATGCAGAAATATTGATTCTCGAGAAAGTAATAGATTATGACGTTACCACTACACGAACTAGTAAGCAATATCATAGGTATTTAGTCAAATATAAAAATCACTCACTTGAGGAATCACAATGGATACATAAGACCTCCTTATCACCTCACTATGATCATTTAATTTCTGCATATCATTCCCAATTACATTAAACTTTCAGGTTTCTGATTCCATGCATGTGTTGTACATGGTTCATGCTTAATATTGTTCAGTGATGGGACATGCGACTGATCATCCATATCTATTTTTATATTTATCAACTGAGGTCAGTTACTTGTCAACTGGGAGGCATGTTGTATTTTACGGAATCATGGAAGGTTAAATGGATTTTGAATGTTTTAAATGTCCAAAAGGTTTTAATGTGGTTGTGTTTGATCTAGCAGGTGAAGAAGCATGAGGGTGTGGATACAAGTGGATGCGCGTAAATAAATAAATTCAAAGAATAAATCGAAGACTTCTAGAATAGTTATATTCAGGTTTATGTTGTTGTAAAAATAGTGGTTCACTTTAGAAAGCGACGCCTTTTGTAAATAAAGTGGTTTTTCCTAAAAGACGCTTCTAAAAGTGACGACCCTCGTGTAACTTCTATTTTCAGGACGTAATAGAAATAAACCTATAAATACGTGTACTTTGAGAGACTCATGCGTCAGAGTACACGGGGGGAGATTGCACCCAATATCACGTCGATTGTTTCTCTCTTTCTGATTCCTGTTTCGTCTTCTTTTTGCCTCTGTGTGTGCGTGCACTGAAGGATCAGATAACATGATGCCTAGAAACATGTATCTTTCTTGCAAGACCTTGGAACTAAAGCTACAAAACTTGGATCATCTAAACTCCATCAACAATAGAAAAATCTAGAGGGTATCTTGAGGACTTGATAAAAGTATTGTTCCTCAATTTTGAGGATTTGAAGGAATTGGTTTATTAAGATTTGTTTCTCTTTGAAAAGCTTTTGGTGACCTTCGAGGTTAGTATACATAAATATCTAAACCATAGTTGGTTCAAGACAATTAGTACTGATTCTCATTGGAAGAACATGCTAAGCTAAGATGAACAAAGAATAGGGTGAAGACCATGATTGCCAAGGAATGAGAAGATAATATTTCTCCTCATTTTATTGAGCATGTTTTGGTAGGACTCACTAGAATCACTTTGCTAAGTTCATATCTTTAGCTAAGCCCTATCAAATACAAATAAAGTATACTTGCATTTGAAAATGACTATAAAAGAATAAGTTAAATTCAGAACATTTGAAGATTCTTCTCCTTTCTATTGAAAGTGGAAGATGAATCTAATTTTTGGCCCTTTCAAGATAGAGATAGGATCTCTATTACATACTCCTAAGAAATATACTAGGGAAGTACAAGGTGTACTGAAATGTATTACTTTCTGGAGCTCAAGGATTGTGAAGGTGCCAAAAGAAAAAGACCACCAAAGAAGTCCACCCATTTCACCAATCCATAGGTACAAGGCATGCATGCACATTCGGATGGACTGAGGGAAAGTGATTTGGGCAGGGATTTTGATTCCTTTCCTTTCAGATTAAGGTAGGGATTAGCCCTTATCTGATTATTGGAAATGAATCTAAAGAGAGAGATGACCATGCTCAGAGTATAGATCATGGTGCATGGGAGAATACTTCACATATTATACCTACACACATTTTCGAGGAAGAAAATGTTAATGGGGGGAAGAATGTTATATAATTCATGGGCTCAAAAGGTTAAATATATGGATTCTAAATATTAGAATATGATGTATGTTTGCCTTGGTTTAGCCCTTGAATTACCCTTGGAACATGCCTTGAATCTTTGGGTGAAATCCTTGGTTTTAACCCTTGGGGTATTTATTCATATGAGCTCCCATTTGAATGGTTGGAACCTTAGGTTTGATTTATCCTAAGGTGTGGGAACCTTAGTATTGGGAGAAGCTTCTCTAGGAGCCACCTTGTGTGTACTTGAGAGAAGAATCCTCATTTGATTTAGAAGGCATGTGATAGACCTTGGGAAATTAGAAGACATGTGATCACCCTTGGGAAAGTATCCACATGAGGGACACTTGGCTTGACACTTGGCCAATCTCAACGACATGCACCCCCTTGGGCTACAGGTATATATATGGGTGGAGTTGGATGGGGTGGATACGTGCTCTCTCTGATTGAGGTGGTTTTGCTAGGTAATAGTTTGTAGATATGCAACACTTCCAAGGTAGTTCCGTGAGCAATCGACACACGTAGCTATTAAATCTTAAATCCACCCGACCAATGTCCAAGCTTTTTTTCATGTGTGAAGCTCCACACTTACCACTCAATTCCATCTCTTCTTCAAGGAATGTACACTTACAAATGCCATGCGCAAATTGAATGCCAAAATAATGTGGCATATTTGCTCTTTTGAGCTACCAAGGGGGTTTCTCTAGCTCTTAAGCGATCAAGAGGGAGGGGGGTTACAAGCATTTTATCATGGTCTTTTAGGAGGTGATTGTGAGCACATATTCAAAATGAGGAGTTGCTTTTGAGCTTTACCCAAAAGTCTCCACACAAAGCGGTGGATAGTTGATCATACATGATTATGTGCAAATTTTGACATTATTTTGCACTCATATTTATAGGCTTTTGATTTTTCTTGTCATGCAATATGAGTTCATAGTCAAATTTCAGCTTCATATTCTTTGTGTTTTTTGAATTTATGCTTAATTGTCACCAATGTATGTTTTCAATGTCATTTAGACTATCTACCATAATTTCTATATATTTTTTTGAAAATAAGAGATTATTTCCATAATGTTTTATTGATCCTATTTCAAGTTTTCCAACCAATCCGAGTTAGAAGTCCGATTCCCATTAACATAAACCATTTATATAAACAAAAATGTATAATTTATATTATCAACCATTTCATTCTTGAGTCTACCATATCTCATATTTAAACTTTTCAACAAGTCAAGGACACATTGCACTTTCTTTGTTCTATTTGTTTCTTTTAAGGTGAAAAACGCATAAAAGCTTCGTGGTCCCTATTGGATTTTTGTATATTTTGAGGTGGATATAGTTAAGAAAAGATGAATACATGAGTATTCATTAGAGACACAAATTAAAGTGAATAAATCATGGAATCATAGAGGTAAGGTCAAAAGTAGAGACGAGTAGATGAAAGAATGATAAAGATTATATGAACGAATATACTAAGTTGTACAACATCACAACAATGTAAATAAAAACAAAATAATATTATATATGGAACATTTAATATTGATTTGGTAAGTAGCATCAACTTACATTGTAAAGCAATCGACATGCAGCAGGTAGAGCATTTGCTTGTCGAGGTAGGGGCAAGGGTTCAACCCCTACCAACATTCACAATTGGCGTGTAATGGGCCTTAGGTTAGAATTCAAACTCATCTCTTTGTCGCTTTTGGGCTGTATATGTTGTATTGCCTTCGGGCAACCTGCCTTTGCTTTGTGGGATATGGGGAGTCTCATGGGTACTATGCCTCTTCACTTGTACAACTGTTTTTTCAATCAATTCAAGCTCAAGGATAATAAATTTCGACAAAACTTCCTCTTTAAAAAAAACTTCACATTGTAAAGCTTCTCCCTTCCGGAAACTTCAAAATGTTTTGGTTCCACCATTTTTTTTGTAACAACTTCTCCCTCTCGGAACAAAAGTAAGCTAGACGAAATGCAGAAAATTGGATGATTATAATGATTTTTTTGAAATATTTAGAGATCGAAATTGAAGAAATAATGCAAAAGAAAATAAAAATCAGTGCCTCCGTGTGAATTCACCGTAGTATTTAAAAAAAAAAAAAAAAAAAAATCGCTGTTTGTTCAAGAAACAAAGAGGCCCGTGCACATCGAGGGTGCCTTATTCATCGCGTCTAAAGCGAGTTCTACATTCACAACCGCGGAGGAGAATCAACTGGTAGGCTTCTAAGCAGCGCTAGATCTCAGCGATGGGGAAGGTGCCCGTTCGATTGAAGGAGGTGGTTTACACTCTGTCCCCGAATCATCTCAATGTCATGAGCGGCCTTTGGAAGGATATACCAGGAAAATTGAGTGAGAAGTTCCAAAGCAGTTGGCAGAACGCGCTCTTTCTCATCACTCCCGGCGTTGCCATCTACTGGTCTGCGTTTGAGATACTTTTATTTATCGTATTCGCCTCTTTCATATCAGTGGTGGTTGTGCGTTTTGTTTTTCTCTGTTGTGAGGTCTGTTTGCCTTCTGCTAATATGTTCACGAGGTAAACATGATCCTGAGAAGTACTTGTCTCGTTGTTCCTTAATTGCAATATTTGCCTTGCCTCTTGGGGTTCTCTCTTAGTGGTTGATCGTATTCATCTTTATTTGTTCGTCATTTACCTATTGACCTGACAGAAACGAGATGGGTACCTGAAAGGGTTCTATGATTGATGTCTTTACTGCTTCTTTTTGTATTTCTCTACCTGATGCAGGTCAGTTTCTTCGGTTTTACACACTTTTATCATTTGTATGGCGTGTGTTTTGATTCGGCTGAGTAAGTGTATATATGAATTGCATAAGCGGTTATTTCAACATTTGTGTTATTGAACTTCAGCTTTGCCTATTCCTGCTCGTAAGGTATTCCTTAACGTATTGATTTTTTAACGTTTATGATACTCCGTTCTCTTATTCGTAAGACGAAAATGTTTACTTGCATTGCAAATAGGTTCATACTATCTTGAATTCCAGTTAGTTTCAGACTGGATTATCGTTTGAGTGTATTGGAAACTGTGGTTGTTTTGCTTGCATCGTACTCAGTTTGGGTTTTGGACTTGCAGTGGATGGGTTGTGGGTTCAAATGCTTCCTTGATGTTTCTGGATGAAATCTTGTTCCATATTTTTCTTTAGTGATAGTTCTCTTGGAATTTTAAGGTGATATTTACTTATAGATCTCTTCCATATTTTTCTTTAGTGATAGTTCTCTTGGAATTTTAAGGTGATATTTACTTATAGATCTCTTAATACCATTTTTACAAATAAAATAGCTATATCTACAAATCTTTTTTGATCTCTCCACTCGCTAGAAAAGGTTTTGCTCCTTCATAAATAATTTGCTATTGCTTCCTTTATATTCACTTATGTTATGGTGCTTCTTTTGGATTTTAAAATTGATTGGCAATAAGTTTGTTGAAAGAAGGAGCTTGTTATCCCATGTATATTTTAAACATTTACTTGCTTACACTTATAAGGAACTCCTTGAACAAGTACATATTGGTTACGAAGTGCAAGGCTTTATTGTGTTTGAATGTTTGCTCTTTTCCTTTCATTGGTTACTTCTTACTATGCCCGTACCGAAAGTGAGGAGGAAGACTTAGGAGTTAGAGGCATTTGAAGTTGAAAAATTGATACTTGTTTTAGTAGTAGCTCAAACATGCATATGGTTTTTTTTTTGCAACAACTCAATCATGAATGCTATTATATTGACAAGTTCTTCCACTAATTTTCTCTTTTCCATCTTAGTTCTCTCCATGTGAGTTTTTCTATTTTATGTAACTATTTTTTAAAGTATGTTGTGTTATTACTTTATAGCCTTGGTGAGAGATTTAAAGAGAAATGTGAAGAAGCTTTTACACCCTTGTAAATATTTGTAGTTGGAAGGTGGTTAATTTCAATAAGGATGTCGACACTAAGATATCTTGACACCAATTTAACTAGTATGATGACTTCTCAAATGAATGATATAGCAAAAAGGAAGACTCGAAATTTAATTGAAGTAGCACTAGCTATTTTGACAAGTGAAAAGCTATCACATTTCTTTTGTTTTTGTGCTTCTATGTGCATTGATCGTAATAGAAAGAGAGCCCTAACTAAAGCATCTTATGAGCCATATTATTTAAAAAAACTTGATGTCGATCATTTAGGATTCTCAATAGCTATATGGACAAGTAAAAAGCTATTACATTTCTTGTTTTTATGCTTCTATGTGCATTGATCATAAAAGGAATAGAGCCCTAACTAAAGCATCTTATGAGCCATATTATGATAAAAAACTTGATTTCAATAATTTGAAGATGTGTTTCCAGAAGCTAGCACATTTCTTTTGTTTTCATGCTTCTAGCTGCATTGATCATAGTAGAAATAGAGCCCTAACTAAAGCATCTTTTGAGCCATAGATAAAAAAAACTTGATGTTGATCATTTGGAGATGTGTTTCCACTTTCCTACATTCACATTGATGTGAACTTAGAGCTAAGCTTGGTGCTAAAGCATTTTAATGCATTTTCAATAGTCGTTTAAGTAAAGGTTTAGTTCTCATGATCTGAAGTCCTAACATACATTTGTGGGGAGAGATGTTGTTTTCTTAGAAAATGATTCTTATAAAGATCTATGTAAGCCCTTAACCTCCTTATGAGATTGTAAGAGACTTATCTTTTGTGATGGATGGCTGTATTGAATTGAGGTACTAGCTCCCATTTCTTTGTTACACCACCTAGGCAATCTATTGAATCTCTTGCTGAACCGTTAACCATCACTATTATCTTTTGTTCAAAGATGTCTAAGAATCTCAAGAACCTAAAGAATCATAATAATGTTCAGAAAACTAGTACTTTCAAAAACTTCGAAGAAAGTTCCAAATTGCTATTTGAAGGCTATGTGAGTACAAAAGATTGAAAAACCTCTTGAGGGTAAAACTCGAAGACAAGCTAGATTACTAGAAAGTAAAAAGAGACAAGGTTGTTTTGATTGGTGATTTTATTTTAAGTACTCTTGGAGATTAAATCGAACCATCAATATAAATGAGGCTTCGATAAGTAAGAATTGGGTAGTCATCATGAAGGATGAATTCGAACTCATTGATGATATTGCCAATGGGAATTCATGTGATTTACTTTGAAGTAAGAAAACCATTTACACTAAATGGCCCATAAACTAAAAGGAAAAGCGTATGGATCTATTGACATGTACAAAGACATATTAGTAGTCAAAGGCGATGCACAAAAGAAAACTATTAATTAGTAGTCAAAGGTTATGTTGAAAAGAAAGGTATTGTTTATGAAGAAATTTTTGCTCTTACATCTCACATGACTATCATTTGATTTGTTATTAGTATGACTGCATATTTTGGTTGGGTGATTTATCAATTAGATTATAAGATAACTTTTTCAAATGCAGATATTAATGGAGAGGTTTGTCTGAATTCAATTGATGAGTCAAAATCAAAGGTAAAGTGCAGAGAGTACACATGCAGAAGCAAAACGAGATTAAGAATGCACTCACAAAATGAAAGAGTGTGAGATTCAAAGTGAGTAGACGATGAAATGACGAAATTCATATGGATTAGAATGAGCTTGCTAAGAGCATGAAGTAGACTCTCCAAGCTTTTAGCCAAGTACTAGGTGGGGGAGAGGTCCTCCTTGTATAGAGTTGGAGGAGGCTTTTCAAAGTACATCATACGTGGGATAATTCCCCTTAGAAGGAGAATGATTACAAGGTAGAAGCAAATGGCAAGGTACACAATTGGAACAAGATACAACTAAACAAATATGAAATGGAGTGCTTTGAAAACTGTAGTTCATGTTTGCAATCGATCCCCTCGTATGTCCTTAAAAGCTCGTATTCCGGAAGAGGTTTGGTTTGGCAAACCAACTTCATATGACCACCTACGCATCTTTGGTTGTGATGCTTTTGTGTATATAAGGCCTGAGTTGAGAAGCGAGTTAGATGCGAAGTCCATGAAAGGAATCTTCATATGAGCGAGTGTTTGAGCCTGAATCCTAATGGGCATATGCAGCCACCTATTCATGCTGAAAACAAAGCTGAAAATGATGTTCAGCAGCCCATTAACAATGAGGAAGTTGATGTATCTCCTGATGTAGATTCAATGCCAAAGAATGTGGATCATTGGGTAAGAACTACATGTTCTAGGAGGCTTGTGAATAGATATGATCCCTCGGTACATTACATTATGTTATCAGATGAGGGTGAGCCTCTCACTTATAAAGAGGCAAAGCTATGTGAGCACAAGAAGTGGGAGTTAGCCATGCAGGAAGAGATAAAGGCCTTGCATGCAAATGATACTTGGGATTTCGTTGAGTTGCCCAAAGGTATTAAGGCTATTCCCAACAAGTGGGTATACAAAATCAAAACTGTTGATGGCAAAGCCAAGTATAAAGCAAGGCGGGTTGCTAATGGATATGCCCAAAAAGAGGGCATTGATTTCCAAGAGGTGTTCTCTCCAGTGGTTAAAATGACCACATTATGTGTGTTATTTGCTCTCGCAGCTTCCTTGGATTCGGAGTTATTCAAAATGGATGATAAAACAGCCTTTTTGCATGGTGATTTAGATGAATGTACATCAAACAGCCAGAAGGATATGCCATTCCTAGAAAAGAGGATCTGGTATGGGCTGAAACAAGCCCTCAGACGATGGTATAAGAAGCTTGATGCATTTATGCTCAAACATGGGTTCAAAAGAAGCCATGCAGACCACTGTTTGTACACTAAAAAGGATGAAGATGGCAGCCCAATCTTTCTTATGCTGAATGTAGATGATGTGCTACTGGCTGGGAAGAAAAAGAGCACTCTAAATGCTCTAAAACAGCAGCTGGACTCTGCATTCTCAATGAAAGACCTTGGGTAAGCTTCGCATATTCTTGGTATGCGAATAAAAAGGGATAGACAGCAGCATACTTTGCATTTATCCCAAGAAAAGTACATTGAAAAAGTGCTGGACAGATTTAATGTGAATGATGCTAAGTCTCTTGGAGTGCCATTGCAGCCACATGTTAAGCTTTCCAAGGATGACTGTCCCAAAGATGATGATGATGCAGCCAACTACATGAAGAGTGTTCCATATGCATCAGCTTGTGGTTCACTTATGTATGCAATGGTTGCCACTCAGCCAAACATTGCTCACGTAGTGGGAGTTGTTAGCAGGTTTATGGCTTATCTCGAGATATTTTGAAGGGACCAAAGGTAAATCTATCTTGAGATATTTTGAAGGGACCAAAGGTAAATCTATCTTGAGATATTTTGAAGGGACCAAAGGTAAATGCTTATGTTATGGAAAGGGTTCATTGGAGTTCAAAGGATTTTGTAATTCAGACATGAGAGGTGATGTGGACGCTTGCAAGTCCACAAGTGGCTATGTATACACCCTTGCAGGTGGAGGTATTTCATGGTGCTCTAGACTTCAAAGGATAGTTGCACTATCTATTATAGAGGCTGAATATATTTCAGTTACAGAGGCCTCCAAAGCTATTACAGAGGCTGAATATATTTTAGTTATAGAGGCCTCCAAAGAAGCCATTTGGTTAGCCCGCTTGTGTAGTGAGTTTGGGATGCTTAAAAAGGTACTTGTTCTTGGATATGATAGCCAAAGTGCCATATATTTGGCAAAGAATGCCATGTTCCACGCTCTCACAAAGCATATTGATGTGAGATACCACTTCATCATAGAGGTGTTAGAGGATGGTTTGAGCACTTTGAATCTTGATCAAGGTCAATACTTTACGAAATCTTGCAGATGCTCTCACAAAGTGTCTACCGAAGGCACAACATCAGCTATGTATATTGATGGTGGGAGTCATTTAGCTTAAAGGAGCCTCCTTGGTTCTTTAAGTTGGAGGTTGTTGGGCATAAAGGCTCCAAGGACTCTCCTTTTGTATATTTTGATCCTTCCCTGTGAAAGCTCTCTCTGAGAGCTTTTCAGACATGTTTTTGTTATATTTTTTGAACCCCAAATTGTGGAGTTATAAGTATTTACCTAATTTTTATGACTTTCGATCATTGGCCATGTGTAAACATGCCCAAATGACCTAAAAGTCATATATCAATAAGACTTGGTCTCGAATCTCTCATAACTTGATTGGGACTTCTTCAACTTTAGGTTCTCCATCTTCTTCTTCGAATTTTTGCGTAGGTTTCTCCCTCTACTTTCTCTCTCCTCACGAACCCAGTCCCTTGCTATTTGGAGAAACCGAGCACACCACCACATATCCTTATATTTTACATTTACATATTATTTATTATTTTTTAGTCTAGCTCATTTTGGATTGGTTTTCATTCTTGTTTGTATTTTTCATGTTTTACATTGATCTTATTTTTTGGGTAGCCTCTTGCATTTATTGTTTTTTTTTCTTATGTGTTTGTGTTTGTGTTCTCTATCTTGGGTTCATAAGTTTGGATAACTCTGAACTTATGGGGGGTGTGTGTATATGTATATGTATATGTATATGTGTATTTGTATATGTATATGTATATGTGTACATACATACATACATACATACACACACATATATATATATATATATATATATATATATATATATATATATATATATATATATATATATATATATATATATATATATATATATATATATATATATATATATATATATATATATATATATATGTGTGTGTGTGTGTGTGTGTGTGCGTGTGTGTGTGCAGTGAGAGTGCGCACGCATATATATACACATACATAAATAAATAAATAAATATGTATGTATGTATGTATCTAACTATTTATTTATTTATTTATGTATGTGTATATATGTGCGTGCACACTCACTGCACACACGCGCTTGTGCACACACACACACACATATATATATATATATATATATATATATATATATATATATATATATATATATATATATATATATATATATATATATATATATATATATATATATATATATATATATGTATGCATAGTACAAAGTAGAGATTTAAATCGGGATTTAAATCGTTTAAATCGTAGAGATTTTTAAAAATAAAAATAAAAATCGAGGTTTTTTTTTCATCAAGAGATTTTTATTTTTTCTTGTATCTAAGGTATGCACAATACCTATTCAACTCATATATACTCCAATATTGGAGAGTAGTGAAAGTAGTGAAAAGTTTATATGACTTGGATGCTTGTTAGTTGTTGTACTTCAGTCATATGTGAGATGCCAATAAAGAGTTTATGATAACAATGGTCATATAAACTCTATAATGTCATTCAGCTATAGGTTGGTACAGATTCATACTGGATAGGGACTTAATTTGATGCCAAAAAATGTACATACACAATTGAAGGAACTTGGCTTTGAGCATCGATTTTAACTTAATTTAGTTAGTCAAATCTCTAATAGGCAAGAAAATAATATAGTTCTATCTAGAGGTAATAAATGATAGACTATTAGCAAGCATAGGTATCACAGTGATCAAATTTTAATTTTAAAATATGAAATCTAAAAAATAAAAAAAATAAAAGAAATAAATTGGAATAGCACATGTGTATATACTATATATATATAGGTACGAATAGCACATGTGTATATATATATATATATATATATATATATATATATATATATATATATATATATATATATATATATATATATATATATATATATATATCTATATCTATATCTATATCTATATCTATATCTATATCTATATCTATATCTATATCTATATCTATATCTATATCTATCTATCTATCTATCTATCTATCTATCTATCTATCTATCTATCTATCTATCTATCTATCTGTATATCTATCTATCAAAGTCACCAAGGGACGGGGCGAGAATGGATCCCGGGAACAGTTGTGTCCTTGAGACGGGGACGAAGCCTAGGGTGTCTTGGGGACACGTCTCCGAGACGGCATAAAAAAAATGCTGATCTTTTCAAAATAATTAGATGAAAGTCACGTACAAATAATTCCTCAACATACGAAATGACCAATAGGAAGGAAAACAAACTTTTTTTTAAAAGTATAAACAATGAACATATAGGAAGCACATTGAGTCGTTGATAGTTCAACATTCAGAGGTACTCGAAGAGTGGCAACTTATAAATGATAAGTCTCATGTATTTTGTCATATCAAAAAATAGATTCTCCATCATCATCATATCAAAACATCATACGATCGATAAACAAGAAGACTACATATTATGGGAACATAAATATCAAATGTAAAAGACAACAACATAAATGTAATGACTATGGAGAATCCAAGTGGGGAGTCAGAGTGACAGTCTACAGACTCATTTTCTGCAACACGATCAATGGTTGCTTCATCTTCATGTTCTTCATTTGCCACTTGGTTAGATCTTTGCTCTACCTCCCATTCTCTGAAAAGATCTCCCTCCATGCATTGCGTCTGTTGAAGCATCCTCAATCTTTGCGTCGGTCGCCTGTGGGTGGACATTAATGACATTATGAGTCAAAGTGAATCAATCGCATCATTTACCATTCATTCCCTTAACGGTCAACTTTAGCCGCTAAAGAAGACCGGGTCTTGCGCTAATTTGCATTAAGAAACACTAGTTCACTAGCACGCTGCAGACCAAGTGTGTTCCTCTTCTTAGAGGCTACATGTCCATACACACTCCATAGTTGCTCAAGGCAACTCGTGGTGCAAGCCTAGCTAAATATCCGAATGGCCAATCGTTGAAGCTCTAGACCATCAAAACTAAAATCCTCCCACCATAGGGAAGCACCAATACGTAATCTATCCACTTGGGCATCTGCACATGCATATGAAGAATCTTTCCTTGCCCTATATTTGGATAGCTGATCTCTAATAAGTCGTTTCGCTGCACTATCTAATATGATCCTCCATCTATTAGCCACCTCTAGATCTGTGTATTGATTTTTATCTTGGAATTCTGGATCCAACATGTATGCTTCTGTATGAAGTTGTGAGTAGTATGCATCCCATGTGCTAACACAAATAGCTGAAATTTCTTCATACCTATTATTGTCTTTCAACAATGTTTGTAGTGCTTCAATTGTGCGATCCATAGCTTCATACACTTTACCAATGCATTGCTCCATGGAATCCATAATTTTCAATAAGTGCACAAGTGGATGAACAATATCCACGATGTGGGAAATGTTTTTCCACCATGCTGCATCATCAACTAATCTTCTAAATTGCCTTCTTCTCGAAGTAAAAGCCTTTGGCATCCTCACAAGTTCATCACTCAGTAAAAGGCCTCTCAATACACCACTACATTTCACTACTCTGTGTAACATGGTAAAGTTATATGCAAACCTTGTATATGAGTACTTGAGCAAAGCAAGAGTAGATCTCTTGCTAAACTCATTCTTCACACGAGTATGGTTGTTGACGAAGCTAACCAATGAATTTGCCTCATTGATTACATGCAAAATCCAATCCAAATTCCCAATGTCTTTGAGAATATTATTTAAACAATGAGCCTTGCAAAAGCAAACAATGATGTGTAGGTACAAATTTTCAGTAATTGCACTTGCAACTCTATTTGCAAGCTCCTGATCTGCTACAATGCAAACCACATTCAATGGCCCCACAAATCTATATGGCACTTGCTGACTTTGCAGTAAGTACATTAGGCGACTTTCCCGTGTCGGTTGCATGATGTGATGAGATAAAGTACATCTCCCCACGAGAATAAGAATAAGCCATCACTTCATGGATAGAGCGTTGTTGGACATCATTCCATCCATCCACTAGCAATGATACTCCATTCTTTCCCATGATTTTTTAATGGTCTCGCATGCAGTTGAACAAGCTTCTTCTCTTCCTCCAATAAAGTGGTGCGTAAGCTCTTGGAAGATGGAGGCACATAGTGTCCTCCATATTCACCAATCTGCTTTACCATATTTTTGAAATATGGTCATCTATGGAAAAAGTTAAACAATTAAGATTTATAAGTAAGGGGTTATGGAAGTGTCAAGTGAACTTTTGAAGTTTGAACAATAAATCACCAAATATTGAAATAGAATAAAGATTCAATTCTTATCGAGCCACATTGAAAGCTGTCGTCATGGTAAAAGAAAAAGTGCCACTGTAGTGTCCACCTCCTTCTTCAATATGGGATTCCAATTCTCATGGAGTCTTTGTTGTCATGATTGATGTACATTGGGCATTCCTGATGGGGTGGAAGAACTAGGAGTAGGATGAGGAGTGGAAGTAGGAGTAGGAGTAGGAGCAGGGGTAGGAGTATGAGTAGGAGTAGGAGCACGAACCGAAGTCGATGAAGATGATGCTCTTGAAGTGGATGGCATAGAAGACCTCACAAACGATGCTGGGTCGATAGGAGCTTGTGAAGCATGATGAGCATGAGCTTGAGCATCACTAATATTAAGTTTGTTGGGTAATTCTTGCTTCTTCTCTGAAGTGATTGCAGAACAAAATCTTACTTCATGTCCACGCTCATGAAGTAAGTGTGCACGCACCTTGTTTGCTCCACTTGTTCTTTTGTAGTCACATAGCTCGCAACTCCATGGTCTTGCATCACCTCCTTCTTCGGATGATATGGGAGATTCCACCTCTTCCCATCGTGTCCTTTTGCTTGTAGCATGCCTCCTCTTGGTGTTTGACCCACTTGTTCGGGATGAAGAAGCTATAGGAGAAGAGAATACTATGAGGAGAGGAGCAAGAAAGAGAAGGGTGAAGAGAGGATTGAGAAGATATAGCTCAGCCCTTGAGTATGCAAGGGTGAAGATAACTCAAGCCTTCACACACACAAGATGCTTGCAATGAAGGGTCTAAGTAAGTTTGTGGATTGAAGAGCTGATTTGGGGGGCTATTTATGCTTGTGAATGGAGCCAAACAACCCTCTAAAGGTCCTAAAAAGAGGCGCCAAAATTGAACTTAAAAAATTGAAAATCAAATTTGATTTTCAAATTCAAAAAGACCCCTCCAAACTTCCCGCCAAAAAGATCGACAGTCCCCGATTTTATCTTTCATTAGAAATCATCCTCGAGACTCGTTCTCGAGATAGAAGCTTGTGAAGGCATTTGTGACCGTGACGTCCCCTGTACCTTACATCTGTCCCATCTCCTTCATGTTTGAGGACAACATCTCGGCGTCCACAAGACTCGGTGACACATCCCCATGTTACTTTGATATATATATATATATATATATATATATATATATATATATATATATATATATATATATATATATATATATATATATATATATATATATATATATATATATATAATATTATATATATATAATATTATATATATATATATAATATTATATATATATATATAATATTATATATATATATATATATATATATATAGAGAGAGAGAGAGAGAGAGAGAGAGAGAGAGAGAGAGAGAGAGAGAGAGAGAGAGAGAGAGAGAGAGAGAGAGAGAGAGAGAGAGAGAGAGAGAGAGAGAGAGAGAGAGAGAGAGAGAGAGAGAGAGAGAGAGAGAGAGAGAGAGAGAGAGAGAGAGAGAGAGAGAGAGAGAGAGGAGTCTGACTAGTTGATAGGTGTTTACACCCTATCAACTATGCATTTTTTGTGATACTTCTTATCTCTTGTTTGCATTTTGTGCTAGGCTTCATTATTGTGGGGTCACTGGGGTGCATGTCTGGGCATGTATTCATTCTTAGTTCTGAACCCAATATTGGGCACTGAGGACATTAGTGATGATGTTGTAGTATTGAGTCGATACTATACATAATAGAGCTTTGCTATATAGTCTTGTGGTCGACTACCATGAGTTTTTAGTTGCACTTTCATTGGAGGGTGAATTTGGGGTTTGTGTGGATTCTTTTAGATATATATTGTCAAAGAACAAATCAAAGGAGTGAGATTGTTACACTACTAATTCATTCAAAATTTATGGAGATAAAACACATAAAGCAAAGTTTTGTTACAAAAAGAATAAAGAAGAGGTTGCAATGGTAGAAGCTAAACAAGTAGAAGATGATGAAGTTGGAGTTTTTGAAAAACCAACTTTGTATTCCAACCTAGTTGAAATCACCTTTGTGTACATGTGAGAAGTTGTAGATTAGAGGATATAATCTTGATTTGATGTCCAATCATAAGAATTTTTAGAATATTTTTAGGCTATATCTAACTTAAAGATGTCATCCTTTGGTTGTCTCTATCTTTCCAACAAAATACTTCGTTTAGAAGAGTATGGGAGATGTGATGAATCTTTGTGTGTGTGTGTGTGTGTGTGTGTGTGTGTGTATGTGTTGGAGAGTGCTCTTCATGTAAAGGTCCTTATGTATGTTTGTGGATTCTTTGCATGGTATGTGAAAAATATTCGTACATGTACTAAAATCTTTCTTAAGATTCCTACTTGGCACATGCCCCTAGAGTCAGGTTAGGAGCGAAATTGTTAGCAAATCATCAAAATCATGGTCAACAATTGTCATTTTCCATTAGGTGATGGTCAAAGTTGGTTAAAAGATGGTACAAAAATTGACACCTAGTGTGTGAAGCTCGTGTGCTCATTTTCTATATTTTCTTTGTTGTCTATTATTTCCATATCACATTCCTTAATTTCTCTCCTCTCTCTCTCTTATTATAATTAATTGTGAGTTGATTGTGGGTCTTTATACCCCTATTTGCTAACAGGAAGCTTGTTGTCGTGAGATGGAAACTACTTATGTGTAGTTAATGGATCAAATTGATTCTTCCTCGAAGAGGGCTCGTAAAGTCTCTCAACTTGATGAAAAGGATGTGTCCACAACCCCACTCCACATAAACCTAAGCAAGGGAACATACTTTCTTTTCTCTTGTCCTATGCATTGTAGAAGCAACGACAAAAGCTGCAGATATTGAAATTGAACGATGCATTCTTCAATGCAACTTGTGTTCAATGTGATGAGGATATAGGCCTGGAGGAGAATGATTATAGTTATTGCTTAGGTTGGTCCTTGTGATGATTGGCGTGGAGTATGATCGACTTCATGGACCAAACCTTACAAACCTAACCACCTTGGCATCATAGAAAGGGGGGAGAGGCACCCCATTATCACAACTTTCTTACTGGTGGGCATCAACAAAATATTTGAAACTATGATTTCTTGTGGTTTTCTTTCCTGATTACAGAAGTCTCTTCATGTGATCCACTATCAGTAGAGAAATCAAACTGGGCACCTTGTAAGTTAAAATGTGCCTTTGTTTGGGAAAGAGACAAGTACTCCTACTTAATCTATGAACATTTGAGCTTCTAGATTATATAATGTGCCTGCATGATAGTGAGCCTTCAACAGTGTTTGACATTTTATGCTAGTAGTGCTCAACATTCCATAACAGTTTTTTTGTGATAAACTTGAAAAAGCAGGCTGTGGGTCAACAAACTCTCAAATGCCAGAACCATCGGTAGCACTGCCTCGTCCTTCATTTGGATTTGTAGAAGTTGAGTGAAATGTAGCTTTTGTTTTCATCTGCAGTAGCATGTAGAAGAGACTCCTGAAGTGGTTGACCTTAAAAACTGCCTTGCTTCCATTTGCAGCTATTGTGCAGAACTTCAATGAGGCCAAGGTCATATGGGATGAGTATCATGACAGTATTTTATGATCATTTCATGTCAGTACTGGACTAAGTCCTTAAATCTGATGGAGAATTTAAATACATAGAGAGCCATAGTTGAGCAGGTCTAACATTGTCAGATATGGGAATCGGAATGCATGATTTGCTTGTTTTAAGAATTGAAGTTTTTTTACTTAATATATACTTCATTATTAGAGCCAGTTCTTCTAATTTCAAATCTGTTATCATTCTGCGTGCTGCAGGTATGTGGAAGATTTCAAGGAAAAAGAGAAGCAAGCACACCGTTACTGATTATAAAGAGAATGCTGTATTGAAGATAGCGTTTTTCAGACAAGTGCTTCATTTATGCTGTTAGATAGCAATAAATGGCATCCCATAAACTCATAGGGATTCAAGATTATGTCACTTCTAGCTTTCAATACATGTGCAGGTCAGCTTATGGTACATGATCTCTCTTGGAGAACTTTCCATTTTCTTGAGGTCTTGTTGATATCGCTTTATTCATAAATATAGGTTTTTTCGGGGATAAACTGTCTGCTCTGTTTCGATCAATCTTAAAATTTCATTTCAGCAGGTTTTTTCTGCTTGTATCAGTCTTTAAGACTCGAGACTTGTCTTATATCTAGACAGCCATTGAAATGACATTGTTTTATGGCTATTTGAATGGCCCACACTTGGTATGTTTCTTCAACAATGTTGCCAGGTTCACGTACTTAATGTTTGATGATTTTCTTTTCCTCAAATGCTAGCTTCCAATGCAGGTTAGAACAGCAGCATATTCAGAGCTTCATTGACTCCCCCTAATTCAGTCTTATTCTCACTACTATCTTTTATATATTTTTTCAAGTATATCACCATAAGAATTTGCAAGCTAGTAGAAGTGTAACATCTAATGAAACATGTTGAACTAAGATTATGATTTTTAAGGCTGAAAGAGCATATATCAGGTGT
This sequence comes from Ceratopteris richardii, assembly GCA_020310875.1. Taxonomy (NCBI): domain Eukaryota; kingdom Viridiplantae; phylum Streptophyta; class Polypodiopsida; order Polypodiales; family Pteridaceae; genus Ceratopteris; species Ceratopteris richardii. The sequence goes on along the minus strand of CM035436.1, from coordinate 45,831,327 downwards.
TTCTGGCTTTTCAAAGTTCCTTTTTGACGTTTGTTCAAGCATTATGGAGTTGATTGAAAAATTTATTATGGTTGACTCCCAAGCTTTGGGCTTTCCTTTTTGATAGAGCATGTGTCTAACGCAGATTTTAATTGTCCTGTGTTAGAAATTCTGTTTGACTGGAGTATATACTTTTACATGCTTATGCCTATACCACTATTTGGAAATCATTGCTTTCAGATATGGTGTTGGAGTTGTTTTAAATGAAATTAGATGTACTTCTGTCATATCAGATATTTTCTTTCAAAAATCAAGAGTGTCTAACATGTAATTCGGGGTGGGCCTCTGTCCCTTGTCTTGCTCCCCTAATGCATGGACAGTTTAACCAGTCTACATGTAAATTTTGTTTGCTCTTTTTATACTGAAAGAGTTCCATTTTCTCTCATGGACAACTACTGGATTATATAATGGATTAGCTCTAGACCTCACCAGTGCTGCATCCCATACAACTGTAGCTCTAAGGTTCCTCTGGAGGAATCTTTGTTGGCAATTCATAATTTCTTCCAAGTTTGATTGAACTGTTTTAAGTACTTGGTCGTCTTTCTAAAGTCCTCCATCATGCATGAAACCTATGGTTTCGTCTGTCAATGCCTTAGCTTGTGTTCTTATCAATCTATTGGGAGGACGATAGATGGATGAATGGATTCACATCCTCACCTGCATGGTGTCATCTGAACATACAACAATATCTGCATACTCAGCCCAACATTCTTGAATTAGTCTGTATCTTTTCTCTTCTGCATTCTCCAACAAGTTGGTGATTTGCTCTTCCCTTTATGGATGGCCTACTTGACTTTTGGAATGGCAATTCATATTTAGAAGTTCCTTTGCAGTCAATGGGACTTCCTAGCTGCAATTTGAGGATTCGTTTGTCCAATTCCTCATGGATTTGGTTTCTACATTAGCCATCTCCATTGAAGGTTGGTAACTCTCTATTTGTTGTGCCTCCTTGATAAGGAAGCTAGCTGTACTTGTGGATCTTTGATGATTTTCTCTTTAGTCACACGATCTTCATTAAGCTGTAATACTTCAGACATTAGTTTAGCTAATATTGGTAGACTGATTGGAGAGCCAGTCTAGTGGCATATCCATGACAAAACATTGATGGAAATGTGCATTGTCTGTGAAAAGCTTTTGGATGTCAGCATCAATTGCCACTATGCTTTTCCAAAACTTTCTTGTGAGGGAGAAATTCTTTCGTTTAGTCACCTTTTTTTTCGAGTGACTCCATGCTTGGCCTTGATATTGCTTTGTTCTAAGTTTTTATTCTTGATCAAGAATGCCTCATGCTCGTTCTTCAACTTTTATGATTTATCATTGCAATTGATCTATTTACCTGTATTGTGAGAGTGTAGACTCCCATGTGGGTAGGATGAATCCTAGGGTAGCTGGAATAGGTTGGGACAAAAGGGAACCACTGGATGTCCCGATCATTTTAGATGATGTTTCCATGGGAGAAATGGGGTGTATGTGATAGGCTTGGGTCGATATTGTGGTAGTGAAAACTATGGAGGTGGGATGAATTGGTGGTGAGATATCCATTGAACTAGTTCTATATTGTAGGTAATGGTGAGGATGCACAAATAGGTTGGAATGACAATGAAAACTGACATGAATTGGTACATGGGAATGGTTATGCATATAGGAGTAGATTGGGTAAATGCTACTTGTTCTAGCTTCTCCCTTAAATTGTCTCTCATTAAACAATCAAGCGAATCATCTTACCCCCTAGGTAGTAGAATCAATGGGGTGGCCACCAATATTTCATTCTCAACTTGAATCAATGGTAAGTGGTACCATGTGTTCTCATGTTTTCTTTGTTCGATCTCTCTTGAGCCCTCACTACTGCTAGATATTTGTTGAGGGCCTCTTCCACCATATGACTTGATTCTCCTCTATCTTCATGATTGGTGCCTTTGGTTATGCTTCATGGCCTCTGTCATTGTGGAGGTTGTTAGTAGACATTGTTCTGTCAGTTGCGTTTGATGTGTCTGTCTTTATTGGTTGCTATCTCTACATATTGCATAATTCTTATTGCACGTGACATTGTTCACAATACTTTGTTGTGCAATATGGTTTAATGAGCTTGAGTAGGAATGGTGCCAAGTGTTGATGGAACATTCTTACCCATCCTAAGGTTGCACATAGTGTGACAATTTGTGTTCTGTCCTCTACTCCTTGGAACTCATGAGCCATGAAATGAAGTTTGTGACACTCCCCATCTATAAATTTGTGACTCATGAGCCATGAAATGAAGTTTGTGACTCCTCGTCTATAAATATAGTTGTCTAATCACATCATGGGGACTATTATTTAGCCATTGTGCTTGAAGTAATGCCACAAACCTAGGACAATGGTTATTTGATACATGTGAAGATTCTCATTGAGGTGGTTATCGTGGCAATTCTTGTTCCATGACATCAAAGCTCTTTTGAAGAAAGAGAACCACATATTTGTCAAGCACAATCGTAATAATCTCTTCTTGGCATTGCTCACTGTGTGGTTTTTCCTTCCACTTGTCCATTTCTCCTTTTCTTTTTGATGTGTGTTTTTTTATTCTTTTCTTTTTGACATGTGTTGTGTGCCTGGTGTCGCTCATGTGGTTCTTCTTCTATTTGTTCATTGTTGCCTTCTTCCTCTTTTTCTCTTTTTCTTTTTGACATGTGTTGTGTGCCAAGTGATAGAAAATTGAAGCACGATAAAATAAAGAGAGACTAATGAAATAAAACTAGGGGATAGTGCGAAAAAAGATACTTGTATTGCCCCCTGCTAGAGTGGGTGCTAAAGGTGTTTGATCAAGCAATCCATGCCTAATGCAAAACCCATTTTTTTGGCCTTATGGATATTCTAGATGTAATTGGGAAAACATGAGTGCATCAAGGGTGAATTGGTTCTTCCATTATCTCACTCAAAGTTTCTTTTTTTCTCCATAATTAACAAAGATGAACTGGATCAATTGCTCAATGATGACTTGAAGAATGTTGTATATGATTATGTTCTTGAAGTTATTGGCTTTTTCTTTAGGAAAGCTGAGATGACACTGGTGATTTCCTTGTGTTTGAATTGACAACATTTCTATGGAATAACATGAGATCTATTGCATCCAAAAACTTAGCCCTATTACCCTTAACATCTAGATCTTAATTGGTCTATGATCTAGCCCCATTTGATACAAGATTATGGCTCTAGGTATCCACTTTGAGTTTCTCAACTTCTATGCTTTTAATATTTTCTTAGATGCATACTTCTAGTTGGCCTTAGTTTCGATGATGAGACACTTTTCCTCGTTGGTACATACTCATTCCATTGTTGCTCTTATTGAAGAAATATAGAGATATCCTTCTTGATATAAATAATCCCTCTTTACCCAAACTTGCTTTAAGCCTTGTTGTGGCAATGTATTTGTTGATAGTTGAGATGTTTGCTATTGATGCATTAATACTCTCCTCACTCTCTTAGCTCTTGGAGTGATTTTTCCTTAGTCTAACACTTGGGAGATATGTGAGAAAGAGGGAGAATCTTGATGAGCTCTTAAGCAAAACTTTGCTATGAAATCATTGAGCCTCAAATGGTAAGATGGAGTAGATCTTTGAATCAATATAGATGGAGAGTTGATTTTCTAGGCTTGAGAAATTGAAGTTTATAAAAACTCATGCCAAGTGTCCACATGCGTGTTTGGTCTCTTTGGCTCTAAAAGAGTGGTCATTTTTTGTTCCTTGTGTGTTCTAAGGCTTGCAATATTTCTCAGTCAAAAGTGGCTAGACCAATGGCTCCACCTATGCATATACATTTGATTACAAATGGATCATATTCTCTAATTTCTAGCTTCTTTGTATGTTGTTTCGGGATGTATGCTATGAACTATTCTCCTCTTTTCAAGCCTTTGTCCTTAGTATGATAATAACAATAATTCGTAATATGTTTGGTGAAATGTTGTTTGACTACATAGAATTTCATATGCCTCTACATGGGCAGTGTCTTATATGGCTATGGAGGTAGTGGAGGTGCTCTCCTCCTTACACGCATGGATTGGATGGTATTTGTCACATTGTAGACATTTCCTAAGAGGAGGTATTCTATTTGGTTGCTTTTGATATAACCTTGAAACTTGATTAGGTTTTCCTCCTATTTTTTTGTCACTTAGTTTGAAATATTTTCTATTGAAGGAGTATGTGATGACACACTAGAATCATAATCCTATCTTGAAGAGATTTCATGTAACTTAAGGTCTTCTTGCAAATTATCTTTTAAATCTATGGATTATTTTAGGTAGGAACATATCACTTCTAGTTGTTTGATGTACAACAAGACTCAAATATATCTCCTCACTAATCCACCTAAAAGTAAGGACATGGTCTTTTTTTGGGAAGAAAACTCTATAGGGGGACATTTATCTATATATATTTTCAACTGTCGGGTGGCTAATTTCACTATCTCATTACTAGATTACTTGAGGTTGTGGACTAGGGAAGAAGTGTCATATCACACTCCTTTTTTAGAGAATCCTCTAAATTGAATCTTCAAGGTATTACTTAGTGAAATAAAAAACACCTCTAGAGAGGTTAGAACTAAGCTAAGGTCATGCAAAGTAAGCTCCACCTAAATGCCTCATATTGGGTAATCAATTCATCTACCTATTTAGCTCTTAATATTTGCTTGAACTCAACTACATGCTCATAAGGTTCTCTAGATTCTTTGTAATGATTTTTCATGCACTTGGCTACTTGAGATGATCTAACTCTTTTTTCTTATCCCATTGGTATGTGTATTGGAAATGTCTTTATTTCTACATTGTGTAGGCAATCAACAATGGTTGATTTTGATTTAAAATGTCTCAATTTCTCTTTTTTTGTGCCATATGAGAAAACAATTAATGATGATTGATGCTTATTCTTATGCATAAATCAAGCTATTGCAATGCCTTAAGGTGCTTCAAATGTTCCAAATCCTAACATAAGAATCTTGATGAAACATGATGCCCCTCATGTAACTATTTATTATTGCAAGTGGGGCAACCAAACATATCACCTCATAGCATAGTTTCTTCAGTTCACTTTAGCCTATCCCTATAGGGAATACTGTCACATGCACTAAAAAATCCTCTTATCTTGTGATTGGTAAGATCATTAAACCATCCAATTTTTTGAATTTTGTGCTTCAACAAAATAAATAGGCTCATTCTCATCGCAAAGACTAGAGGCAACCATTGCATAGCAATCTGATGCAAAAGAAGCACTATGACATCGTGGATGAGTATGATATGATAGAGGTGCATCTAGTTTGCTATCTCGCAAAGTCTGCAACAGACATTTAAGCATAGTTTTCACCTCCTCTATATCAATCCTCTCATCAACAAGTGCATCATGTAAATGTGCATAAAAAATGGAATGATCTGCATCATCATATTGAACATGTAAAGGTTGTGAAATTGCCTCGTTTGGACTAGCGCTTGACTATCCATTTGTAAAACGAGGCAACAAAGTGTCATACAGGTCTTTGGAGTTGATTTGATGTCTCCTTAGTACATGAAAGTAATGGCTAAATTACATCGTCCACGAAAACAACATCACGGCTAATCAAAATGTGTATAGTCTATGGATGATATAGACAATAGCCTTTGCTTTCAAAATTCTACCCAATAAAATACATTTCATTGCTTTATCATCCAATTTCTTGCATTGTTTTTCATATGGCAAGCAACTAGAGACACATTTATGAGCAACAGAAGGCTTGCAACCATGCCAAGCCTCATATGGCGTGATAGATTGTAGTGCTTTGGTGGGACATTTGTTAAGTACATATGTTGCACACATAAGAGCCTCAAGCCCAGAAGCTATGTGGTAAAGCCTAACTTTTGACCATACACCTTGCCATGTCCATGAGAGATCTATTCTTTCTTTATACAAATCCATTTTGTTGAGGTGTATAGGGCATTGTACACTGATGTTTTATCCCTTGCTCAACCAGAAATGCATTAAAATTAGAAGACATGTAATCCCCCCTAGATCAGAATGGAGGGTGCCCAATTTACATGCTCACAAGTTCTTAGCCATAAATAGAAAGTGTTTGAAGCACATAAACCCTTTGAACTTTGCTTTCAATGGATACATCCATGCATGCCTAGAAAAATCATCAATAAAAGTCATGAAGCAAAGGTAGTTCCCAAAAGAATGTATATGCATAGGACCATAGAGATCACTATGAATAAGCTGCAATTTATGAGCAGCTCAAACTGAACCATCTTTGGGGAAGAAAGAACGTTGCATTTTGCCCATAATACAACTTTTAAAGACATCTCTACATGGTGCTTCAAGTTCGGGCAAAGAGGACATGCTGAATCATTCACATATTAGTCTATGAGCTTATACAACCCACAACATAAAATGCCAGAAGTAATAACATCACCATTTGATAGATCATGAATTGTACATCTGTCATCAATAAATTTGACAACCAAGCTGATCTTGGCCAATGCTGAAATTGACAACAATTTTTTCTTCATCCCTAGCACAAACAAAGCATCTCACAATGTGAAAGAAATACCATCGGTAGTAGTCACAATGATCTTACCAACTCCCATTACAAGATAAGAGGAATTGTTAGCACATGTGACAATATTCCCTGTAGGGACATGCTCAAGTGAGTTGAAGAAGCTGCACTACAAGGTAATATTTTGGTTTGCCCCACTATCAAAGTACCAAACATATGAGTCTAGTATAGACATACACTTCTCATGAGAAGATGGCTCATAGCTGCATATAGTAGTAAACACCCATTCTTTATTCTGCACAAGATTAGGAGATTGTGTTTTAGGTGTAGAGGAATCAGGAACCACCATTCCAGCCTCTTTCTTGCCCCTTTTGCAATCAATTTTGGATAACTCTTTATGACATGATCATTTCCTTTATAGTATCTGCAAAGTTGTTTCTGCTTTTCTGTTTTCTTCTCATCTTTGTCTTCTTTCTTCAATTGTGCAACATTAGCAAATTTTTGCTTACTAGTAGATGAGGTCCATTTACCTTTGCCCTTTTGGTTAGCTAAGGAAGTTTGATCTGCAACACACATAATGGACCTGTTGTGCCTGAAATGATCTTACTACAACGCCTTTCATAATCAATTGAAGAGTAGAAACAAAACTTTGATATGAATCTAGAAGACCATTAAGAACAATATGCACAAGTGAACTATCTCGCAAGACTTCATCAGTAAAAATTAACTGCTTCTTCAAATCTTTGATCTTTGTCAAAAAACTATCCATAGAATCTTCTTCATTCATATGCTCACTCTTCAAATGTTTTCATAGATAAGCAACAAAAGCCTCATTTCTTGCCTAGTACAAAGCAATAAGTGTATTCCAAGCATCCTTTACTGTTTTGTGAGGGACAACATCACATGATAGACAAGGCTATCAATGCATGTGCCTGAGCATCTCTGTGATCCCATCAAAGTTGCTGTCTAGTAGGTGCAACAAGAACCACAACACAAACATGAATCTAAAGATCATCATCTTCAATGACATTTGCATCACCTTCAATAACTGTATTCACAGGTGTAGTAGGGTGTTTCTCAATATCCTGCACAATGTTCCACAACCCTTTTGCTACCAATACATGGTGCATCATATATGCCGATAGCGGGTAATTAGTACCATCCAACTTGTCCTCAACAATCAACATACATAATACATTGTTGCTTTCAGCCATGGCCACTGAGTAAATACCCTAATGCAAAAAAATGATTGTATCTCAAAAAGTTGAGAAGAATCACCATGTTGAGATCTACTAAACCTGTAGGAGACTTTGAGGTGCTTGTTCCAGTGAAGCAAAACCTATATATATGCCAAAAAAGGACAAAATCTCCCACAGAGGCATTGTTATAGTGCATAGAGAGACCAAAACAAGCTCATATCAAAATTTCAACACCATAGAATGAAGCTGTTTTGAACTCCTAGTCGTCTTGTGTACGATCACCAATTTTCATGACAAGACCGGAGGGGTGTTGACCAGGCCCTAAATGAAGTGGAGACCTGCTCTGATACCAATTTTTGGAGTTTGAGGTTTGGAGAAACACACGAACAACACAAGGAAGAAGAAGAAGCTTGGACGACAACACACAATACTAATTAAATTACCAAGTGAATGTACAAAGATAAGTGACCCCTTAGAGTTATAGGAATATAAAAAAGTTGGGGGAAAGACCTCCTAAGGAGGAAAAAAGTGTCCCAACCTTCCTAAGTGTATTCACACACATCACTACCAAAATATATCAACAACTTCATGACTTTTATTGATGATTTCTCTAGGCATGCATGGGTGTATCTGTTGAAAGCAAAGTCCAAAGTGTTTATGTGCTTCAAATAATTTCTAGTCATGATTGAAAATCTGTTAGCATTTAAATTGGGCACCCTCCAGTCTGATCGAGAGGAGGGATACATGTCTTCTTATTTTAAAGCATTTTTGGCCGAACGTTGGATAAAACATCAGTGTACAATGCTATATACACCTCAAAAAAATGGAGTTAGTGGAAGAAAGAACATGTCTCTCATGGAGATGGCGATGTGTATGGTCAAAAGTTAGGCTTTACCACATAGATTCTAGCTTGAGGCTGTTATGTGTGCAACATATGTACTTAATAGATGTCCCACTTAAGCACTGTAATCTAGCATGACATATGAGGCTTGGCATGGTCACAAGCCTTCTATTGCTCATTTGCATGTCTTTGGTTTGGTCATCTGACATATGCATTGTTGGAGACCTCTAAATCTCCAAAGGTTTTATCTATACTGGTTTAAGATCACCTCTATATCAGTTATGGACCAAACTTTACACAAATGTTATCTTCATTTACCAAAACTTTTAACTATCACTTCTCTGAGTGAAAATCTTCATTCTTCAATAGTCTGCTTCAATGATTGACTTCATTACCTGCACATATCTTCAGATGTCTTCAAATCAATGATGCACATATCTCCACACTACCTTTGCGCAATCATATCAACCATTAGTCCTTCAAAAGAATCATTAAAACTTTAATTTGATCCTTAAGATCAAAAGTATGTCAGAAACTGTTTTCCTAAACAAGCGACTTTGACATAGGTAACTTCTAAGGTTGATGTCTCATAGCACAGATCCCGTTTTGCTAAATGCTTTTAGCCATAGCTTGCTTACCTTCTAACTTAAATTTTTAATGCTCACTCATCAAAAACTTTACACTGTGCACTGAGATCTAAGCAAAACATTGACATGAAAAAGTGTGTGACTCTGAGAGATCTATTTGCAGACTTTACATACACATGTTCCTATTGATCATACTCACAGCATGAAAAGAATTAGACCATGAAACTTTGAACATAGCTTCATTAGCCTCTAGATTAGATGTGTACAAAAGGATTTCTGATCCACATGATCAGAGTGAGAGAAATCTACGAAATACTCGTTGCTATTTTCTGAAGATGACTCTCTTCTTATCTATCTCTATGACACTTATCTTCTAATGACTCTCTCATGTATTTCCTTACATCATTGACTTATATACATATGATTCTAGACTTATCCTGTGTCTATTACATTACTCCTTGCCATCCTAAGGATCATCTACACTCATAGTACAAGAATTTCCATCTGTAATGTACATATGTATACAAGCCATCATTTATGAAATCTCTTCACTTTCTCAAATGACTTCTTAAACTTCAACCTGATCATTGACATGCTTCAAGCTCTTTGTAATCATCAATTTGTGATTGTTTTGTTCCAAAAGCTCCCCCTCAATCACTAATTGTGATTATTCCATTCTTCTTTACTCCTGCCATTTCTTTGAACCTCTGTAGCTTAGGTTCATCCAAGCTTTTTGTCAACATATCTGCAACTTGCTCTTTTGTTGGAGTATACAACACTTCAATCTCTTTATCAAGTACCTTTTCCCTCAAGAAATGATATTGAATCTCTATATGCTTAGTTCTGGCATGAAAAATAGGGCTACCTGCCAAATATAATGAACTCATATTGTCTCAAAAAATAATTGGAGTACTCTGATCAGTTCCAAAACTCTTCAACAAGGTCTTTAACCATATCACTTCTTTTGCAGCCTCTACCATTCCTTTATACTCAGCTTTTGTAGATGACAAAGCAACTATATGTTGCTTCTTTGAGCACCAAGAAACTAATTTATCTCCAATATAACGGAGATACCCATGAGTAGATCTATCATCTGAATCACCTGCCCAATCTGCATCACTAAACACTTTGATTCTTGTATCAGAAGTAAATCCATAATACAAACCTTCACTTAGGGTTCCTTTGATATATCTGAGTACCCTTTGAGCTACAACATCCATGTAAATGATGCTCCTAGCTTGAGCATCCTTTCTCATCCAATTCTTCAAACTTGCAAGTTCCTCCCTAGTTGGAACACTAGGATCTTCAAACTCAGGCTTTTCTTCTTCTCCTGTAATGAATGCCATCAAATCTTTGCTCATTAGGTGTGCCTCCATCCTCATGGACCAAGCTGGATAGTTCTCCCTATCTAGCTTATCAATCTGCAAACTTTCTCCCATCTTTGATCTTCCGTGTCTGCAATTACTATGTTTTATGATAATCGAGTGTACCTTTGATATGAAGCTTTAATCCTTCTTGATCCTTTGAACTCGTACTTCACACTTCTTTAGGTTGTTTGCAAGAATTTGACCTCGTCCACCTTCAATTAGAAGGAACTTCAATCTCTACAACAGTCGAAACTTCCAATGCCTTTACTTCACTTGTATTGCACCTTCAACTCTGATACCACTATTGGAGACCTCTAAATCTCCAAAGGTTTGATCTATACTGGTTTAAGATCAACTCTATATCAGTTATGGACCAAACTTTACACAAATGTTATCTTCATTTACCAAAACTTTTAACTATCACTTCTCTGAGTGAAAATCTTCATTCTTCAATAGTCTGCTTCAATGATTGACTTCATTACCTGCACATATCTTCAGATTTCTTCAAACCAATGATGCACATATCTCCACACTACCTTTGCACAATCATATCAACCATTAGTCCTTCAAAAGAATCATTAAAACTTTTTGATCCTTAAGATCAAAAGTATGTTAGAAACTGTTTTCCTGAACAAGTGACTTTGACATAAGTAACTTCTAAGGTTGATTTCTCATAGCACAGACCCCGTTTTGCTAAATTCTTTTAGCCATAGCTTCCTTACCTTCTAACTTAAATTTTGAATGCTCACTCATAAAAAACTTTACACTGTGCACTGAGATCTAAGCAAAACATTGACACAAAAAAGTGCGCGACTCTGAGAGATCTATCGACAGACTTTACATACACATGTTCCTATTGATCATACTCACAACATGAAAAGAATTAGACCATGAAACTTTGAACATAGCTTCATTAACCTCTAGATTAGATGTGCACAAAAGGATTTCTGATCCACATGATCAGATTGAGAGAAATCTACGAAATACTCGTTGCTATTTTTTGAAGATGACTCTCTTCTCATCTATCTCTATGACACTTGTCTTCTAATGACTCTCTCATGTATTTCCTTACATCATTGACTTATATACATATGATTATAGATTTATCCCGCATCTATTACATTACTCCTTGCCATCCTAAGGATCATCTACACTCATAGTACAAGAATTTCCATCTGTAATGTACATATATATACAAGCTATCATTTATGAAATCTCTTCACTTTCTCAAATGACTTCTTGAACTTCAACCTGATCATTGACATGCTTCAAGCTCTTTGTAATCATCAATTTGTGATTGTTTTGTTCCAACATACATTAGTGCCTAAACAACAATGTAGGAAATTGGATGATAAAGTAGTGAAGTAAACTTATGAAAGCAAAGGATATCATCTGTATCATCCATAGAATAAACACATTTTGGTTAGACATGATGTTGTTTTTGTGGAAGATGCAATTCAGCTGTTGCTTTCACATACTATGAAGACTTTAGTTAGCTCTAGAGGTGTGTATGACACTTTGGTACCTCGTTTTATAGCTGGAGAGTCAAGTACTAGTCCAAATGGGGCAATTTCTCAACCTTTACAGCTTCCACATGATGATGTAGATCATTCCATTTCTGATGTAGATTTACATGGTGCACTTTTTGATTAGAAGGCTGATATAGAGAAGGCAAAAACTATGCCTAAATAACTGGTGCAAACTTTGAGAGATAGCAAATTAGATGCAACTTTGCCACATCATACTTGTTCAGGCTCTCATAGTGCTTCCTTTGCATCACATTGCTATGCAATGGTTGCCTCTAGTCTTTGTGATGATAACAAGTCTATTTCTTTTGATGAAGCACAAAATTCAGAAAATTAGATAGCTACTATCCAATCAGAATATGATGCTATTATGAAGAATGGTACCATGTCTTATGTGACTTTCCTCCGGGCAAAACGACCATTCACACTAAATGGGTATACAAGCTAAAACGTAATCTTGATGGAACAATTGATAGGTATAAGGCTAGGCTTGTTGCAAAAGGTTATGCTTAAGAGAGGCATTGATTTTGATGAGATCTTTGCACCCACATGACGAATGATCATCATCCATAGAATCTATGCACTTATGGCTCATCATGGTTGGAATGTACATCAGTTGGACATTAAAACTACATTTCTGAATGGTTACTTAAATGAAGAAATGTATGTATTTCAGCCACGTGGTTTTGTGTAGAAAGGGTATGAAAACAAAATATGCAGGTTGAAAAAGGTGGTATATGGTTTGAAGCAACCACCACATGCTTGGTACTAAAAGATTCATGCATACTTGATTGCACATGGTTTTGAGAACAATCCAAATGAGAGCGCCTTATATGTTAAGCATTCAAATAATGAACTTCTGATCATTGTTGTGTATGTTGATGACATGTTGCTCACTAGTCCTAATGAGAAGCATATTGCTGAATTTAAGGCTGATTTTCATGTCTCTTTGAGATGTCAAAATTGAATCATTATTTGGGAATTCAATTTATGCAAGTTGATGGGGGAATATCTTTGTGTCAAACAAAATATATTGACACATTATTGTAGCATTTTGAACTTAAAGATTACAAACCTATTTCCACTCCTATGGAAAGATGTTTATAACTGAGTCTTCATGATGTTGGAGATGCTATTGATGTTTTTCTCTACTACTAGGTTGTTTGATGCTTGATTTACTTATGCATAACTCAACTTGATATTTAGTTTGCTATCTCCTAGATGATTAGGTTAATGCATTGCAAAATTTTCAAGCATTGGTAGGCAGTTAAGTGCATCTTTCACCACTTATATGGTACCCAAATACCTAGATTAATTTATGCCAAGGGGGAATTATTGTTGGAGTTAGACGTCCGCGAAAGCACGCGGACAACACAAGGAAGAAGAAGAAGAAGAAGAAGCTTGGAGCACAACACACAATACTGAATGTATTACTAGAGAATGTACAAAGATAAGTAGCCCATTAGGTCAATAGGTGTATATACAAGCTGGTGGAAAAAAACCTCCTAAAGAGGGAAAAAAGTGCCCCAGCGGTCCTAGAGTGTTCACACACATCACTATCTAAATATATCAACAAATCCCCCCTGGGAGTGATTGCGATATGACAGAGGTGCATCTAATTTGCTATCACGCAAAGTCTGCACCAGCCATCTTGGCATAGTTTTTGCCTGCTCAATATCAGCTCTCTCATCAACTAGTGCATCATGTAAATCTTCATCAGAAATGGAATGATCTGCATCATCACATGAAACCTGCAAGGGCTGACAAGTTGCCTCATTAGGACCAGCACTAGACTGTCCACCTATAAAAAGAGGCAACAAAGTATCATACATGTCTTTGGAGCTAACAAATGTCTCCTTAGTACATGAAAGCAATGGCTGAATAACATCTTCCACAAAAACAACATCACGGCTAATTAGAATGCATTTAGTATGTGGATGATACAGACGATAGACTTTACTTTCAGAACTGTACCCAACAAAAATACATTTTACTGCTTTATCATCCAATTTTCTGCGATGTTGTTCAGGCACTAATGCATATGCCAAACAACCAAAAACACGCAGATGAGCAATAGATGGCTTGCGGTCATGCCAAGCCTCATATGGAGTGATAGACTACAGCGCTTTAGTGGGACACCTGTTAAGTACATATGCTGCACACATGACAACCTCAAGCCAGAAACTATGTGGTAAAGCCTAACTCTTGACCATACACCTCGCCATCTCCATGAGTGATCTGTTCTTTCGTTCAACAACTCCATTCTATTGAGGTGTATACGGCATTGTACGCTGGTGTTTTATCCCACGTTCAGCCAGAAATGCATTAAAATCAGAAGACATATATTCCCCCCCTCGATCAGAACGGAGGGTGCCCATTTTACAAACTGACAGATTTTCAGCCAAAACCAAAAACTGTTTGAAGCACATGAACACTTCGGACTTTGCCTTCAATGGATATACCCATGCATGCCTGGAAAAATCATCAATGAAAGTCACAAAGTAAAGATAATTCCCAAAAGAAGGTGTCTGCATAGGACCACAGACATCACTATGTACAAGCTGCAATTTATGAGTAGCCCGAACTGAACCATCTTTTGGAAAGGATGAACGTTGCATTTTGCCCAAAATACAACCTTCACAAACATGTTTTCTAGGTGCCTCAAGTTTGGGCAAAGAGGACACCATTTCAGATTTTTGCAGGCATAGCAAACTAGCAAAATTCAGATGACCAAAGCATGCATGCCAAAGCTTTGCATCTGACATAGCCTGAGAATCATTTACTGCAGATGCCAAATCATGTACAGATCTTTCATAGTCTATGAGCTTATACAACCCACGACATAAAATGCCAAAAGCAATAATCACATCGCCATTTGACAGATCATGAACTGTACACCTATCATCAACAAATTTCACAACCAAGCCAATCTTGGCTAATGCAAAAACTGATAACATGTTCTTCTTGATCCCTGGCACAAATAAAGCATCTGACAAAGTGAAAGAGCTACCATCAACAGTAGTCAAAATGATCTTACCAACTCCCATAACAAGATCAGAGGAGTTGTTGGCACATGTAATAGTATTCCCTGTAGGGGCAGGCTTGAGTGAAGAGAAGAAACTGCGCTGCGAGGTAATATGTTTGGTCGCCCCACTGTCAAAGTAGGAAACATCTGAGTCTACTGCAGACATGCACTGCTCATGAGAAGATGGGTCAAAACTGCAAACAGTAGTACACGCCCATTCTTCTTCCTGCACAAGATTAGCAGACTCCGTTTTTGGTGTAGAGGCTTTTGCAACAACCATTCCAGCCTCTTTCTTCTTTGCCTCTTTTGTAGCTAGTTTTGGACAGTTCTTTATGATATGATCATTCCCCTTACAGTACTTACAAAAAAAATTTCTGCTTTTCTATTTTTTTTTTTCATCTTTGTCTTTTTTCTTCGAATGTGCAGCATTTGCAGATTTCTGCTTACTAGTAGAAGAGCTCCATTTTCCTTTGCCCTTCTGACTAGCTAGGAAAGCTTGATATGCAACACGCATAATGGACCTGTTCTTCCTGGACTGATCTTCCTACAACAGAACAGAGACTAACTCCTCAAATGACAAGGCATTTGGATTGCCTTTCATCATCAACCGAAGAGTAGAAGCAAAACTCTGAGATGAATCAGGAAGACCATTCAGAATGGTCTACACAAGTGAGCTATCTAGTATAATCTCATCAACAGAAATCAACTGTTCCTTCAAGTCTTTGATCTTTGTTAGGAAACTGTCCATAGAATCACCTTCATTTATGTGCTCACTCTCCAACTGTTTTCAAAGGTAAGCAACACGAGCCTCATTCCTAGCTTGGTACAATGTCGTAAGTGTATCCCAAGCATCCTTACCTGTTCTGCAAGAGCGAATGTGAGGAATAATGGCACGTTTGACAGACAAAGCTATCAATGCATGTGCCTGGGCATCTCTGCCATCCCAACAAATCTGCTCTGTAGTAGGTGTAGCATAAATTGTAGCACGAATAGGAATATGGAGAATATCATCATCTTCGATACCTTTTGCATGAGCTTCAGTACTTGCAGTTGTAATAGTTGCAGGTGTGATAGGACGTTTTTCGACACCCTGCACAATGTTCCACAGTCCTTTTGCAACCAACACATGTCACATCATATAAGCCCATAACGGGTAGTTGGTACCATCCAACTTATCCTCAATAGCCAACATACGGAATACATCACTGCTTTCAGCCATGGCCGGTGACTAAAATACCTTGATGTAGAAAATTGACTGTATCTCAAAAAGTTGAACAAAACTACCCAGACGAATTCCGCTAGACCTGTAGCAGACTTCGAGGCGCTTATACTGGTGAACAGAAATTGGTATATACCTTTGGCACAAAAAGATGAAATAGCCTGCACAAGCACTACGATAGTGCGTTCGGAGGCCGAAACACGCTGAGTATGCTCACCAAAATTGGTGCGATTCTGAGACTGCAAACGGAGGAGTGTCGACGGTGCCCTAGATGAAGTGACGAACTGCTCTGATACCAATTGTTGGAGTTAGAAGTCTGCGGAAGCACGTGAACAACACAAGGAAGAAGAAGAAGAAGCTTGGAGCACAACACACAATATTGAATGTATTACTAGAGAATGTACAAAGATAAGTAGCCCATTAGGGCAATAGGCGTATATACAAGTCGGGGGAAAAAACCTCCTAAAGAGGGAAAAAAGTACCCCGGTGGTCCTAGAGTGTTCACACACATCACTACCTAAATATATCAACAATTATTACCACCAAATTTGCATGCTTTTTTTTGAGTCAGAGTGGGTTAGTTGCTATGAAAATTGTGTATCAACTAGGGATTTTTTCTTCATGTTTGGTAGCTCATAAATATCTTGGTTGAGCAAGAAGCAGCCTACTGTGGCCACTTCTAGTTGTCAGGCTAAGTATAGGGCATCTTTCACAATGACTGTTGAGTGTGTATGGATCAATTACCTTTTGGATGATTTAGGTGCTGGTCAAACCTCCTATAACCACCATCTTTATTGACAATCAGAGTGCATTGGCAGTTGTGAGGAACCCTATGTTCCATGCTTACACAAAGCACATTAAAATGCATTATTATTATGTCAGGGGAGGTGCTTTGCGAGAGAGATTAGTTTGGGATATGTGCGCACATGAGATAATGTTGCCTACCTTTTCACAAAGGCTCTGCCTAGGGAGAAGTTTGAAGCTTTCTGCAAAGCTTTGGTCTTGCTTCCTTTTTTGGACTGATCTCTTTCCACATAGCTTGGCACTTCCTTATACATGAGTGCCAACTCCTTGTTCACTGCATCACTCCTAAGGGGGATTTGTTGATATATTTTGGTAGTGATGTGTGTGAACAAACTTAGGATTGCCAAGACACTTTTTTCCCTCTTTAAGAGGTTTTTTCCCTAGCTTGTATATATTCTTATAGCCCTAACGAGTTACTTATCTTTGCACATTCACTTTATAATTCATTCAGTGTTATGTTGTCCTTCCAGCTTCTTCTTCTTCCTTGTGCTATTCATGTGCTTGCACAAACCTCAAACTCCAGCAATATAGTAGGTGTAGATGAGAGCATATATACAAGCTAGGGAAAAAACCTTTAAGAGGTTTTTTCCCTAGCTTGTATATATTTGTATAGCCCTAACGGGTTACTTATCTTTGTACATTCACTTGATAATTCATTCAGTGTTATGTTGTGCTCCAAGCTTCTTCTTCTTCTTCTTTGTGCTATTCATGTGCTTGCACAAACCTCAAACTCCAGCAATATAGTAGGTATAGATGAGAGCATATAACCTTGATTTGAAAAGGATTAGCCAAACTTGATTGTCTTAGATGTTTGAGTATATATACTACAATAACATAGCATTCTATAGTTGTCTCTATCCTTCCAAGTAATACTTCATTGAGAGGACTCGGGGATATGTGAGTTCTCCATGTAATGTGTGTTATGAGAGTGCTCTTCATGTCTAAAGTTCTTGTGTGCTATGTTGGTGCAAGAGAACCCAAGCCCACATACTTGTGTGCTATGTTGGTGCAAGAGAACCCAAGCCCACATACTTGGGTGATTAGCGTATATCTCATGGAAGTCATATATGATCAATCCCGTGTAAAATCAATTACCATTTACTTTTGTAAAAGTGCCTTAGTTCCACGTGGAGTTAGGAAGCATCAAATCTCGAGCTACTTGGTAGATAATTGATGAGAGAACATATCCTATAGTTTAGGATTCACTTTTAGGTGAACATTTGAATTTGAATTCAAAGAGTGGCTCCAAACTCAACTATAAAAGTGGATAAAAAAGGCTCGCATGGTATGCCCAATTTTGGAGAGCAATACAGAGGGATTCTATGTGACTTGAGAGCTCAGTCCATAGCTCAATCTTTACCCTCACATTGTGCAATAGATTATTGCCAGTGACATTGTATTTCTATGTGATCTAATACATACATTTTGATTATATCTCTACTTCACTTCTCTGCCATGACTACGTCAGTAGAGTGATCTTCTCAGATCTTGTTATCAGTGTATGATTGATCATTTGTCATGATTTAAAGCACAATAGATTTAGTATATTGTCTAGTTTATAGCTACAAAGTTTCATTATCATTGGTTCTCTCAATCGTGAGATATCATCATATCTTTACTCTCTGGTCTGTACTTTGATGTATCCCAAAAATGTCGGGGAAGTCCTATGATTTGCTAAACATCATACTCAGTGTGTACTTCATATTTTTTATTGAGATTGCTCATGATTGGTAGCTGTATCACTTGTTCTTGGCTGGTGTGAAGCAAATTTTAGCAACACCACTTCATCTCTGAAGACTATCCACCATCTCCTCCAACATGCTAGTGGATGCTTAGCATGATCTATGAAAATTAAAACAGTACCTAAATCATGAAATAATAATAACTCAACAACTAATAGAGGCTATGATAGTTATGAATTTAAGAAAAAAATTTGAACGTCACAAGAAAAAGAATGGTTAGAAATGGTCTTATTTTTGGGAATTTGAAAGTCAGTACAAAATCTCATAGTAGTCCTAGAGATCTATCCAATGATACATAACACTTGGGTATTGGGAAACTAATAATTTTATCCAATGCTTGATATGAGACCGTGGCACTTTAGAAAACCCTAAAAATGATAGAAATACCACCAAGACTTATGGGAACCAACTTTTAAGTGCTCCAATGCATCTTATTTATATAGACACTAAATAATCACTTTGGAGTGCTATTTTCATGAGCTAGATTTTAGGATATATTCCCTTCAACTTGGAGAGATGGAATTGGTTTTTTTTTCATCATCTACAAAGTGTAGAATAGCTTGGAGCTTATCTATTTGGAGGATATCATCTTCAACTTTGGAGTTTTGGAGATTGTGAAGTTATGGGAAACTTGTAGCGCATGCATATTCTCTATGTTATCTTATAACTTCATGTACTTCATCATGGAATGTATTGAATATATCTGGAGCTATGCTCCTTGTCTCTCTCTTATGCATTGCCTATTCTCCATTTTATCTCTATTTTCTCTTTTTCTCTATATTGATTGTGGGACAAAAAACCAATATCCTCTGTATCTATGCACTTTGTTCAAGGTCTTTCATTTTCTATTTTTTCTATAGTTTTGCTCATACAAGTAAAGAGACCATTTGTTATTTTTTCCAAAAATTATCTATGTTAGAAGGAGGTAATAAGGTTCCCTTCGTTGGTATTAGATGAAATTCATGCATATATGCATGGGCTTTTGATAATCTACATAGTATAATTGAAAACCTACAACATTGTGCAACCCTAACACTCTAAGGATTATGAATAAGATCATGAGCAAGACTTCTTCATATGCAATAGTCTCCAAGACCTCTTATAGGGTAAGTTTTTGTATATAATTTTGTTTGAGTTCGGACATAATCTATCATTTGGCTCACATTCATATATTGAACATTCACTATGCATGTTTATGTGGGTGCAATCCATGTATGTCCATGTTGTTTTTACACCATCATTATGATTTGCATAAAACCTTTTACATTGTGGTGAGATTTTTCTAGGTAGGCTACACCAGATGTTAGGGTGTCTTCGATGATGCAGGTGGAATACGTGCTCCAATCTTGCAATAAGATATGTATGATAGTGGATCTATAGTTGCATGCTAGCCAAGTTGGATTTTTTGGTGTTATGGGTATAGGAAATGAGTGTTCTATTTGGATATTGTATACTTATGATTTCATCCATTTTTGGATGCAATCTTAAGTAATGACATGATTATGCTTCTTTGATAATATGCTCTAATAAAAAATAAGACTCTATCAGAATTTATGTAGATTTCATAGTTTAGCCATGTAAAGGTTGACTTTTGGAGCATACTTTGTTCTTGAAAGCATTCTATTAATGGCATACAAACTTTCACCATTGTTTTTTGGTTTTTGTCGAGAACATATCCATTTTCCTATGAAATTTTGCCAAAATTTAAATCAAAATATGGGGCTTAATCGTATTTCACTTTAACATATTAGTGCTATTGATGAGATTCTTCAGTCATCAATCTGAAGTCTTTTGATACATCTAGTCGATCTAGATGTGATGCAAGAAGCTTTAAGTAAGGTTACAATTTGCAAGAAAATGATAACTTTGAGATCCAAAAGTATGTTTTCCTTGTGGAAAATTAGATGTGTGATCTCTTTGTTTAAATGAGTTAATGGAAGTTCATTGGTGGTCTTACAAGGAAAGTCCATAGACATGGGTGGTGATGATTGGGAAGAGCTCTATTAGATGGCTATATCCACTATTTTCCTTGTGCAATAATGAGATATGTGATGTCTTCATTCAAACGAGTCAATGGAAGCTCATTGCTGGTCTTACAAAGAAAGCCCGTTGACATGGATGGTGATGATTGGGAAGAGGTCTATCAGGTAGTGATTAATTTATAGTGTTGACTATGATAGCATAGAGGAGGTTTGACAAAGTTGTCCAACACCTATAAAAGGACATCATGTCAAACAAAGTTTCCTTCATGAAAAAGCTTTATGGTCTCTACAAATAATGTGACTACTCATATGAAGAAGTTTGATAGTTTTTTTCAAAATTGCAAGCACAAAAGATGTATATGGACGATGGTATGAAGGTAGTTCTCTTGCTATGGACATTACCAACTTCTTGGGAGATATTTTACATAGTTATTAATAACAATGCACCTTGTGGAAAGGTAGTGTGTGATGACGTATTTTGTGCTCTTCTAAGTTAAGAAATCTATGTCTATCACACATAGTGAAGATGCATACAATGTTTGTGATTCCAAACATGGAAAGAACCAACAATGTGGTAGAAGAAAGAATAGAGGCAAAGATGGAAATCGGGTCAAAACTAGAATCCAATCCTGCAAGATGAACTTAGAGTGCTTTCTTTATCACAAAAAAGAACACTTAAATAAATGCTATCATGTTTTAAAGAATTCCAAAGGAAAAGGGCAAGTTGATGGGCATGTTGAATAGTTAACATGCACCTTCTTCTTCATTAGTGAAAATATAACAAATCAATATTATTTCAAATGATGTTGATGTTTTTATACGATATTACTATTCCTATTGTGTATTCCACTAACAGAGAAAATTCCCTTGGTATAATGAGACTTCAAGTTTCTTATTGATGTGATGTTAGAATTGGAGATGCTATAATTAGGTTTGATGATGGTTCTATGTTCATCATGCATAATGTTTGACACATTCCTTAGCTTTCACATAGTTTGATATCAATTGTATAGCTTGATAACATTGTTTATAAAGTTGTTCTCTATGCTCAATCATTTCTTAAATCAAAAGGCAACATGGTGATTGAAAAGGCAAAAAAAAAAAAGGAACACTCTACCCCTTTTTGTGTATCAAAAAGAGCACTCATTATTTATTACTATGGCCTGTGACTTCTATATGGCATGGTCCTTTGTGCCATAAGAAAAGAATCTCTATCTCATTTTGGCTACTTACTTATGCTCTATTTTTTGATGTACATTTTATTAACCACTATCAATATGGGAAACAAACTAGAAATGTACAAGAATGCACATTGACTCTTCAACTTCGCCTTTTGAACTTATTCATACAAATGTATTTGGTCTTATGAATTAGGCGGTGCTCTTATTTTGTCACTTTCATGGGTGATAAAAAAATTCTAGGAATATCACATCAAGTCAAAGGATGATGTTTTCCCTACATTTACAAAATGGTTTTCTTTAATAAAGACTAAAAAGGGTACTTAGTTCAAGGATTTACACTCAAATAATGGGGATGAGTACACTTTGAAGGAATTAGAAGAAAGATTACGAATCCTTATATCCCAATAAAGAATGAAGAAACAAAATAATGAAAAAAACTAATTAAGATCGAGTAGTGTCTATGTTATATCATGAAAACCTCAGACAAGGTTTTTGGGTAGAAGTAGTTCTAGCTGCTATTCATATGATAAACTTATTACCTAGTACTACCAAGGATTTGAAAGTTCCACAAGAGCTATGAATTGGGAGGCTACTACATTTAAGATCACCTTCACGTGTTTGGCTAGAAATCATGTGTTCATGTTCTAAGCATCATAGATAAAAATTAGACTATAAATTTAGGAAATACATTTTTTGAGGATATGGACAAGATGTTCAATTTGGATATTGCTTATGGTGTCATAGAGACATGGATATACTTTGATTTAGATATCTAGGTTTCATATTATTTCACCATATGTCATGATTGGGTCAAAATTTGGAGAATCTAAAATCACCATTGCATCTGGAGATTGAATCTATGACATCCAAAGGTTCTATTTTGAGCTGATGACATCATCAATTCATAACCATCCTTGAAAAACCTCCCTTCAACACGTATAAAAGGAGGGCTTGGCCACATATATCCTCATTATTTACAATGCGAGTCTTGCGAGCTCAAGGAGTTGTAATCTCCAAGTAAGTAATTTCCAAGATTTGGTTCATGTTCTTGTCTTGCTCCTTGTTCTAATCCTATCTAGTATGGTTTCTAGAAATCTAGCCTTGTCCTCTTGTAATCTCATAGTGCAAGATCTTGTGTAGTTATTTTTTATATATAGTTCATTTCCCTCAAGGAAGTTCTTGTAATTTTGATATCTTGTTTCATACCTATGCTCTTGAGTTTTGGGATATCTTGTATCCTATCTAGTCTTGTTATCCATACCTATCAATATGGCTTGTGGGACTTCTTGTAGTAGTTGTATATTCTTTTATTATTTCCCTATATATTCTTGTATTATTTCCCCTGCATGGGTGATCTATAATCAGAAGTATATTTATGATATCTTTTCTAGCTATGTTAGAGGGAAAAATCTACTGATTTCATGACATTTAGCATGACTACTTTCATCAAGACTAGGCACCATGGAGAGTATTTATGAAGAAATCTTTTTTTCTTTGAAGCTTATTCAACAACAAGTCCAAGAGATACAAGAAAACCAAGAAAGGATTCAACATCAAAATATTCAATATGTAATTAGAGAGATTCAAAGGCAAATCCAAGAGTTGCATATCATAGTAAATCAATATTCTTCAAGTATTCCCATAGCAATTGTGAAGTAAAGTCCAATGGTGAGTATGCTTGAGAAATTTGATGGGTCAAGATCAAAGTTTTGAGGACTTTTGCAATAGGTGAATCTATTTGAAGAATGTAACAAAAAATTTAACCAATGATGCTTCTCAAGTAGGACTCATGGAAATTGTATTATGCAACCTTGCTCTTTCATGGTTTGCACATATCCTTGAGAAGGATATGGATATTTTGTATGATTTCAAGGTCTTTGTTTGAGAATTCACATCTTCTTTTTGATTTACTAGTTGTTCACATGTTGCGGAAACAAAGCTAAGGGAGTTACATCAAGGAAATAGGCATGCTTCTATCTATGCATCAAAGTAAAAAGAAAAAAGCATTTGTAATCTCACATGGCATGAGAATTATTAGTAATAAATTTTGATGGGGATTACATGACAATGTCAAGGACCTCATGTTAAACATGCTCAAGGTAAATAAGTTGAATGCTTTCATGAATCAAGCAATTGAGTGTGATAATGGGATGTTCAAGAGAAAGTAAGAAAATAAGATTTGTGTTCAAGATTAGGAATATAAGTTTACCTCAGTTCCTAAGCAACATATGTTGAAAGAATCTCAACTAGAAGCCATGCAATTAGATAACATCAGGGTTAGATGACTTACAAAAAAATAAAGAAAGCATAAAAAAAATAATGGGTTATGATTTTATTATGGAGTTCATGATCATATGGTATTCAGATGTCCTAAGAAGAAGAAAAAATTTGGATTCAAGACTACTACAATCGCCAACCCACATAAAAGAGGATCATCACTAGATTCAGGAAAGGAATAGATTCAATCACACAAATCATGCACTTGATTTAACCTGGACATACTACAAAGACTTTCTAGTTCCATCATGGATTTCCATCATCATCATGCTCAAGTACAACATATTAGGAGATCTATAGAGATGAAGAGATATAAATAATCAATCACAAAATCTAATCATGTAAACAAGGAACTCAACCACTACTCATGGAAGTTCTCATTTGACGAGGGGTTAATATCATGCAAACAAATATAATTTGATTTGGATGCAAATTACATATGATTTCACCATATCTCATGATACGGTTAGAACTTGGAAAATTTAATATGAACATTACATCTGGAGCATGCCAGAACCCTTAGATTGGCTATGTACATGCTTGATTATGACATCCAAAGTTCTTCTTTTGAGTTGATGATATCATCAATGATCATCAATCCATAAATGACCTTGACAAACTGCCTTCAACACTTATATAAGGAGGTCTTGGTCACATATATCCTCAGACTTGCCAATGCCATTCTTGGGAGCTCAAGGAGTACTTTCCAAGTTCTAGTTCATGTTCTTGTCTTGCTCCTTGTTCTAGTCCTATCTACTCCAATTTTTGAAACTCTAGTCTTGTTCTCTTGTAATCTTGTAGTATGAGATCTTGTCCAATTATTTCTTGTATCTGGTTCATCTCTCTCAAGGGACTTCTTGTAATTTAGATATGTTGTTTTGTACCTATGGTCCGAGGTTGTGGGATCTCTAGTAGCCTGTGAAGTCCAATTATCCATACCTATCAGCCTTGAGTTGTGGACTTCTTGTATTACTAGTATATTAATGTACAGTTTTCCTTGCATGGGTAATCTTGTAATCAAAAGTGTGTTTCCAAAATCTTGTCTAGCCTAGTCCAATGAAACATTCTAGTGCTCCCCAAACATATGGGATCTTGAAACACAATCAATTTTGAAGGAAATTGTGATTTTTGTGTTGTGAACTACGTGATTCTCAACTCAGGATTCTGATTTTTTGAAAATTGTGATTTTCATCCAAAAAACATGATTTTCATAACAGAGTTGTGATTTTTAAAAAATAAGACAAAAATGATTTTTAGAATTTCTTGGAAATTTTGGATAATCTAAAAGATAATAAAAATTCAAAAAATAAAAAAAATTGAGAAAACCACAAAAGAAAGTATTTTTGAGAAGGAAATCCCATAAAAAGAGGAAAGAAAAGTGAAACCCTAATTCTCATGTAGAAATGATAATTAGGTTTTACTAAGAAAAGATATAAATTAATGATATTGAGATTAGGACTTCTCATTAAACACAATCATAGATGGAGAAAAAAATTATAAGAATATTCTCAAGTGCCTGTACACATTGGTGCTTATGTGTATCAGGATGGGTTGCATAAGGAACTCATTAGATTGACAAAATTAGAAATTCCTTTAAACTTGATGCCTGTGGCTTAGCTTAAGGATGACAGAAATGAAGATAGATAGGGATGTGTGTATGTATTTATAGGCAACCTTGATGAAACTAATGACTTAGGTCAATGTTCAGAGAAACAAACTTGGGATCAGAATGTAGAATAATAGTAGATATCACACAACAATAGAGCCACAAAGGGAAAGAAAGTATCAAACTTCACCTAATCCATTCATAAGAGAAGGAGAAGTAGTGTGTGAGTTTCCAATCACAAGAAGAAATGAGTGGAATAATCCAAGGAGAATATTGAGACCATGTCAAGTAGCAAAGTATATGAAAAATCAATATGAAGGATCTTTTGATCCTCATGACCATGTAGCAGAGTACAAACAAATCCTGAGAGCAGAAGAGGTAGTTGAATACTCTATTCAATTTGATGCTTTTGGATTGACCTAATAGACCTACCTTATCATGGTTTTTACCATTAAGGAAGGAAATATTTGCAAATATAGAAAGATTTTTGGAAGAATTTATAGGGAATTTTCCAAAACAAGCATCAAATATAGTACTGCAACATTGATCCATACATTTAAATAGAAACCCAAGGAAAGTGTGAGGATAGCTGCAAGAAGATTTAAGCAATATCTAAATAGATGTAAAAAACATAAAAAAACATCTATGCCTGAGAGAGTCTCATTATTAATTAAAGGATTGAATAATACATAGTTGAGAAGAACTGATCTTCTAATGTATGATCAACAAGTCAATGGGGAGAGTAAAATACCACCCACAAAAGAATTAGCTCAAGTCATAGTAAAAGCTTTACGAGCTACAATTAAATAAGATATAGTCAACTCCAGAACAACACAAAGCAGGAAATATTATATGCATGGAGAAAACCATCCAAATCACATGTGTAACTATAAAAAGCCATTCCATCTTCAGGACAAAAAAAAAATCAAATATTGTACTCTAGAAAAGAAATGGACAAAGCATACAAGGGATGAGTGTTTTTATAATAAACAACCAGTGAGAGAAAGGGAGTGTGAAAATTAGCCAGTACAACTGAGAGAAATAGATTATTTGGATCAACCTAGACCTATATTAGGGCAACAAACACCTATAGCAACTAATGTAGTTCTAGTAGAATACACACGAGTGGAAGAAAATTTGTAAATATCCTTAGTACCAATGAGAGAGTACTCTGATGGTTATTATAGCCATTCAGATGATCATTAAGAGGACACAAATCAGGACTATGTATATAAGAAAGAACCTAACCCTCAAGCATTGAATTCGGGAAATGGGGGAGTGGAAATGGATGTAGCTACATTTATTTACATAACAAACAATTACATGTCAAAGTCAAAAACGTAATTTAAAAATATTAAAAAGGTGAATTGTTATAGGTGTGGTCAAGATCCCTTTGTGAGGGATTTTCCTCAACCACCTACTCTTAGAATAGAGGGAGCATATTGTAAAGAGTGTGGGAGACAACATTTGATTAGAGATTCTACAAACAATCCAAATAGGTAAAGTACAAATAATCAAATACCTTTGAAAGTTGTGGACATTAGATCAACTCATGATAGTGATCAAGATGATATAACACCTGTGCAAATGATAACTAGAGATAAAAAAAAAGATCAATAGATGAAGATTGATGAAGAAAAGAAAAGTTAAAAAAATAATTCTACATTTAAAGAGAAAAGACCCAAACAAAAATCAAAATGGGAAAAGAAAGTAGAAAAATTGGAGAAAAATTTACAAGCAAATATGAAAAAGAAATTAGGAGAAGAAAAGATGGTTATGCCTAAACAAAAAGGTGAGTGCAAGTCAATAAGGAAATTTCAAAATGCTTAGACACTTTTATCAGAGTATATAAGGCAATAATGGAGGAAGGACCTATACCAACTAGTCAAGAAAAAAATATATCCAATGCCAGAACTAGAAGCATAGAGGATGCAACTATGTAAGGAAGTCATAGAGAAAACACCAAAACTACAAGAAGAAGACCCTCTAGAGATTAACCTTGAAAACAAGAAAACTTGCACGATAGAGCATGGGAGGAACTAATGGAGAACAAATTAGAATCATATAAAAATGATGAATTACCTTACCAAGAAACCAAAGTGGATAAGGAACAAACCATGGAAACATACACAATGGAAAAAATACCATTGAAAATAGAGGTAAGAGTGAATGATCAATGTAAAATTTCTTGTCAATGGACTTTAAGGGAAATAATGAAACAAACTCCTCTTACAAGAATACCTGAACAAGGAGACAAAGAGTCAAAATATAAAGTATTCCAACTCTATAATGGAATCATTGATGCAAGTGCCTATAAAACAATTTGGAGGATACTATGAAGGAGAAGAGGGGAATACAATACTCTCAATTCACTATGAAGATAACCAAGAAAATTACATTCTAGAAAGTGGAGCTAGAGTAGCCATCATGAAAAGGAAAATTTAGGAAGAATGGGGGGTTCAGAAACTCAAACCTATTGGAATGAGACTGCAAGTTACAAATGGGCATATAGAAAAACTCTTGGGTATTTGGGAAAAGGTAATAGTGAGAACTTTTGAAATTGAAATAGAACATACATTTTCAATAGTGGAATTTCCTCATTTAACATCATATGGGATCATCTTAGGAAGGCCCTTTATAAGATTACTATAGGTAGTTCAAGGTTGGAGACAAGATCACCTTTACTACAAAACCAAGGAAATGTAACTAGAGTCAACCTAAGGAGAGGAAATTATCTTGAAATATCTCTAAGAGAGTGGAATAAGGTGCATAATCAACATGATAGTGCAACTGAATTAGTGGAAGTGTTAACTGAAGAGAGTGAAAGTGAAGCACCACTTTGGGCACATGGTGCAACAAGGAAGAAACTACCAAAGAGTTTTCTTTTGAGATGTGAAGATTGCATAAATGAAAAAACAATAGAGGATGAAAGGTATCTACCTAAAAAATGTAATCATTAAGGGTATAATATCTTTTACATAGCTTTAATAATTATAAGAGTAGAGGGAAATGGAAATTCATCCAAATTAAAAGAACAAAAACTAGAAATAATGGGAAAAACCATTCGTAGAAAGTGTGGAAGCAACTCATGTGGTCAATGATAAAATTTCAAGAAAATATAATAAAATAAAACACAAAGAATAGAAAAAAATAGTGATTCATGGAATGGAGTCAAAGCAAAAAAATGAGGATAATCATGAGGGAAAAGAAGGAAGATTTGATGTTCCATAAAACTTAAAAAAATAATAGATTGAAGATATGATTATTGTTGAACTTGAAACCACAAAGGGAGAAAAAGAGAGGAGAGTCCTCTGACAATCAACATGAAACAAAAAAGGTAGTGATTATACAAGAGGGGGGAGAAGAAAAACATATTGTAATAATAGCACATGGTATGACAATTGATGAAGAAGAGGCCTTATTCAAATAACCTAAACCTAGTAAACAATGACATTATACATATAATGATAAATACCCTACAAAAATTTTGGAGATAGATAGATTATTAGCAGCTAATTTCATTTATGGAATTGAGTACACTAAATGGATATCCCCAATAGTTGTGGTTCCAAAGAATGGAAAACTTAGGGCTTGTATAAACCTAAAAAAGTTAATGTTGCAACTATTAGAGATAGCTATTCATTGCTAATAATAGTACATCTGAAAGGGTAGCTAGAAAGGTATTTTACAATTTTTTGGATGGGCTTTTAAGATAGAACCAAGTGCCAATTGCATTAGAATATCAACACAATACTACCTTTGTCATAGAATCGGGTGTTTATGCATTTAGGGCTATGCCTTTTGGCTTAAGAAGTGCACCAACCACATTCCAAAGGATGATGTCATGTGTTCAAAGATTTTCTAAGAAATATAATGGAGATTTATGTGGATGATTTATGTAACTTTTCAAATAAAAGGGAAGACCATTTACAAGATGTGAGAGCTATATTAAAAAAATGTAGAACTTATAGAGTTTTTCTAAACCCTAAAGAATGTGTCTTTTTTTTTCAAGAAAGGAAGAATGTTGGGACATATAGTATGAGAAAATGGAATCTCTACTGATGAAGAGAAAATCAAGGCCATAGAGAACTTCCCCAAACCAAGAAATGTGAAGGAGTTACAAACATTCACAGGACACTATGGGTATTATAGAAAATTTGTATACAAGTTGGATGATATTGCAAAAACTCTATATGCATTGATTGCAAAATTTGAGTGGATTGATGAATGTGATAAATCTTTTGAAACCATAAAGACCTGTCTAGTCACTAAAATACTAAAAACACCTCAGTATGATTCGATATTCCATGTACATGTGGATGCTTCTAACTTCGCATTAGGATGTGTATTGGCACAACCTATAGAGGGAAGTATTTCCAATAGCCTATGCAAGTAGACAATTGAACCAGGTTGAGAAAAACTATACCAAAACTGAAAGAGAGGGGTTAAATATGGTGTATGGAGTAAAGAAATTTAGATATTATTTAGTGGATAACAAGTTTAAACTCTTTGTGGATCATCAAGCTTTATTATATATGGTGAATAAATCTTGTCAAACTGGAAGGATAGTAAGATGGTTTTTATTCTTGATCGAATTTGATTTTGAGGTAAAAGTAAGACAAAGGTAAACACATATGAGACTAGATCATTTATCTATAATAATGATAGGAGATAAGACACCAAGTATTGATGATGATCTATTAGATGCCTATCTATTTTAGATAGAGATCATACCAGAGTGGGAAAAATATCTGGTACCGATATTGTCTACTGGACCTAAGAATAAAAGTGGTGTGTAAAAGATATGATCTTGCAAAATAGAAATTTCATTCTAATATTAGGACACTTGTATCATTTGAACTCAATATGAGTATTGGAATATTGTGTACTTGAAAAAGAGCAACATAATTATGTAGAGAAAGCTCATCTTTGGAATCCATGTTTATATGCTTCAAAGATTGTTACTCTAAATAACTTAGCAAGAATAGGAGACCATTGTCCAACTAATGAGAGACATGTGGATAACTATGTATCTCAATGTGAAAATTGTACAAACAAAGAATGGTATGAACCAATAACCTTGTTATGGTTTCAAGAAAATCCAAATGTGGTGAACATATAATGGTATAGCTTAAACAAGAACCTTATGAAGAAGTAAATAAAGTTGAATTCGATAGAAGAAATTTGAAAGAAATGTGTAATGAATTTTTATTGATAAAGGAACATTCGTATAAAAGAGTAATGGATGGATACTTGAGAATCTATGTACTTGAAGAGAAATATTTGGAGATTGTTAGAATTGGCTCACTAAGGTGTAGCAAGAGGTCACTTCTCAAGTGAGAGGATTGAAAAGTGAATCCTTTATTTAGGATTTCGGTGGCCAACATTATTCCAAGATGCTAAGTTGCATGTACAAAGATGTGACATTTTCTAGAGAAATAAACCTCCAATGAGAAAAGATGACATGTGTCTAAAGCCTTTAATGTCTATAAGAGCCTTTATCAAATGGGGATGGACTTCATAGGACCTATACATCCACCAGCTTAAAGCTCTCATGCATAATATATTATAATGGCCACACAATATTTAACAAAATGGGCTAAACAGATTTGGACTACCAATTGAATTGCTAAGTGATAGAGGAACTCATTTCCTTAATCAATTGATAAAATCTTTGATAGAACAATTCATGATAGCTCATAGAAAATCTGCACCCTATCATCCCCAAGCTAATAGTTTAGCTAAAAGAACAAATAAAGTTCTATGCACTATGCTCTCCGAACTGATAAATACAAAAAGAATAGAGTGGAATATGCAACTATATCATGTCCTTTGGGCATATAGAGTGGCATACAAAACATCAATTGGAACTACTCCATTTAATCTAGTATATGGGTTAAGCACAGTCTTGTCAATGGAATTCCTCATACCTACCTTACAAATAGGGAATCAATTACATTGGACATGCCATGAATTGTCTGAAATGATTATGGAGTTAGAACAACTAGGAGCATCTATATTATATGATGTTATGAGTATCTATGAAGATAAGAGACGACATAAGGCATATTATGATATGCATATTAAGGACAAAGATTTTTAGGAAGCAGACATAGTTCTAACTTACACATTGAAAGAACATGGTAAGGAGGTAGAAAAAAGGGGACATGGACCATATATCCTTCATAGGATAAGTCCTAGTGGAGCATTCCAATTAGAAAAACTTGGATGGAGAAGTTATGCCAAATTATGTAAGTGGATGCAGAATCAAAAGATACATGGAACCTCTAATAGTAGAAGCATGGAGAACATTGCAACAATATAAAAAAAGAAAGGAAGAAGAGAGGAGAATAAGACAAAAAGCTCAAGAAGAATCTAAGGAAAGAATTAGAGAGAATAAAGAAATGAGAGATTTGTTGATTTGTGAGATTGAACAAGAGAAAACAAGAAATCACTCTATATTCATGGGCAAATAAAGGAAGCAGCTAAGCATTGGGACTCCAAAAAATCCATGAATGGGGATCAATTGCTTGCAAGAGTATTTATCATGCACTAGGGATTGATAATAAGTAACAGTTAGATCGAGAGGCACATGCATTTATAGAAGTTATGGGGGTTGAAAAGAGTCCAAGAAAGAAAGTGGCAGTCAAATAAGTCACAAAGAAAAGAAAAGATATTGTTATGGACGTTCAACAACCTATGAAGAAAAGGAAAGTGGATCCAACAAAGTTAGAGCTGGAGGCTCAAGAAGTCATTGAGGAAGAGATAAAGATGGAATAGAAAAAATTGCAAGATTAGAAGGAACCCCATCCACCTCACATTAGTAAGGAGCAATTATACTCTTACTTAGTGCAAGACAATGACAAAAGGGAAATGCATGAACCTCAATACTAGAAGATGCTAGAGGACTATTTTGATAAGGAAACTAACTAGACTCGGGTAGATATGAAACACTATGAAGACTTACATGAGCAAATGATGAATGCCAAGAGTGAAGTAGTCTTCATTAAAAAGGAGGCCACATTTTTGGATTACTTCCAAGAGCTTCATGGATCACCAAAGAAAAGAACTACTGTAGTATCTATCATCAAGAAAAAGAAGAAATAATGTAAATTGAAGAGGAAAGTAAGGGAGGCAAAGCAAAAGATAGGAGCAGATAAGGTCGTACCTATGGAAGAAATTGCAGGAGGATCTACTTTAATACATAAAATAGAAGCCAATGTTGAAGAAGAGGAAGTGGTGGGACAAACTCCAATGGTCAATGTTGGAGCAAGTCAAGGACAAGCCTAAGTATTGGCTTGAGTCCCACAAAGTCATAGAAGAAGCCTTAAAATGAAGACAATGTAAAGTTCACTTGTGAACTACCTCTTGTAACTTTTGAAGACTTTACTTAATGTAAAAGTGACAGAATCTTAAGTGGTTGAGTCCACTTGATCAAAAAGGGAAAGAGGAGCCACGAATTCCTGATTTGTGGTAGATAGAGAATCAAATCAATCACTGATTGATTGGAGAGTGATTGAGGGAAGTTAGCCTCCCAAAGCCAACTATAAATAGATGGCAGTTTTAGTCGTGGTTAGAGAGACCTATGTGAAGACCTCCAAGAGCTGAGCTTTATGCCATATCAAGGTGTGATTCCAATGCACACATATGTATTAGTAAGTCCATTGTATTGTACAAGCAATATACTTTCATTTTCATGATCATTTGAGTTCATATTTCCATGTTCTTGTGAAGTGTACTACTCACTGCCACATCTCTCAGTTTTCTCAGTCAGATTGCAGAGATGGTTTCTCTGAGCTTTGTGCATCATTTTCAATGATTTAACTTGGTAAAGTTAGCTCTATAGGTCTACTATATGCTCGCCAAATTTCATTTCATTTGGATGTTGCAATCTTTAGTTATGTTTAGTTGAAGTCAACACTCTCTGTTCATTTTCACTTCTCTATCAGGTACCCGACTTTTTTACTCATCTTGTGAGAGTTGTTTCTTAGTTTGTACTTACCCAAATTCAATGATTTAAAGCTTGTTGGATTTCTATACTGTCTAGTATAAGCATACAAATTTTCATAATCATTGGATTCTTAAATCTGGAGTTATGTTCATTTTTCTGCTCACTGGTCTCAAACTCTAGCAACCCGTGAAAATCGGGATGATGTCATCACTTGTTAAACATCATTGTCAGTGTATGGTTCATTATTTTTGATGGGATTACTCTTGAAAATTATGTCTTTAAGTTAACTAGACTTCCACAAGAGGAATTAAGCTAATTGATGTTGTGCTTAGAGAATTATGCAAAACACTAGACAGGTGTATGAACCAAAATAGCAAGTTCTTCACCTCTGAGCTAACTCCAACTTATCTGTTTTGATTTATCTTTTTGAGAGTGATCTTCCAAGGTACATAGGGTATCTAATACATCCATTGACAAGCTAGAAGGGCCCACCATATACTCCTAGAGTTCATTTGGCTGGTATAGATCAAGGACTTTGCAACACCTCTTCATCTTCAAGCACATACCTATCCATCTCTTCATAGTGGTATCAGAGCAAGGTTGGACAACATGGCAGATGGATTTCCTTCATAAATTGATAAACTGGATAGAGGTAATTACTCAGCTTGGTCATTAAGAATGTAAGCTTATCTCCAAGGTAGAAGTTTATATGGTTATGTGGCTGGAGATGAAGTTATGCCAAGTTTTAGGAACAAAAGTCAACCAACACAAGAAGAGCAAGAAAGATTGATCACATGGTGCTCCAAGGATGCACTTGCAAGGTCTTATCTCCTCAACTCTATCTCAGATTTTTTGTTGCCTCACATTAGAAGTTGTAAGTCATCTCAGGACGTGTGGGATGCACTTGAAGCCTTCTTCTGTTCAAGTACCAAAGCTAGGAAGCATCAACTATGGCTGGATTTCACAACTCTCAAGAAGGCTCCCAAACAAAATGTGACGGATTTTGTCACAAAGCTCAAGGACATAGGAGATCAGTTGGGAAGCATTGGAGAGGTAATAGATGAAGAGAAAATTTTAAGGCAGGTCATCAATGGCTTGAAGGCAGATGACAAGTGGGAAGCATTCACCACAGCTATGGATTTGTACATGGACATGCATGTACCTGATTTCAATACACTCATTGGACAACTACTTACTCAAGAGGCAAAGCTTAAAAAAAATGGAGAAAGCTCTAAAGGTAATCAATCTTCAGCTTTATACACTGATAAAAGCAAGTACAAAGATAACAAAGGAAAGGCAAAGAAAGTGGATGATGAAGCAGGTACATATCAAGCTAACTATGCAGGTAGAGGAAGACATGGCAGAGGTAGAGGAAGAGGAGGTAGACAAGGCAGGGGGAGATCCCAAGACTCCAACCCATGTTCTATTTGTGGATTAACTAATCATACAACTGAAAATTGCTTTAGAAATTCCAGGAACCAACGAGGCAGAGGATACAATAGAGGAAGTTATGGCTACTCAAGAGGAAGGTTCAACAATTATCATGGAAACTACAACAACTACAATCATTCAAACTATCAAGGAGGCTACAAAGGAAGGAGAGACTTCAATAACTACACAGAAGACTCAAACAAAGAGGATTCATTATTGATCATGAACATGGCTATGCACAAGGTAAATCTGATGAGCATGTTTTCTACATAGATTCAGGTTGTTCAAATCATGTGGCAGGAAATGTGGCACTCCTATCAGATTTAGAAGATCCAAGGAATAAGCATGAGGTACAAACATGAGATGATACAAGACATCTTGTGGAGAAAATAGGCAATGTCAAAGCACCTGATGGAAACATGAACCTACTTAGTAAGGTACTCTATGTCCCTACCATTACAAAGAATTTGATAAGTGTTGGGCAGATAGTAGAGAAAGGGTTGCAAGTAAGGTTCACAAAAACAGGAGCGTTTGTTGAAGATCCAAGTCAAGGATTCAGAAGAATTGTAAAAGGTGAAAAGACAGGTAGATTGTTCACATTTGAATTACAAGACACTAGAAACATTGCTCTCTTTAATTATGATAGTCAGACACTCACAGAATTGGAAGTATGGCACAAAAGGTTAGCACATATTGGTGAAATGTCATTAAAGCAAATTTGCAGGGACCAAAGTGTACTTGGACTCCCCAATTTGTCAAAACAACATATGATTTATAAGTGTAGTGCATGTCAATTTGGAAAGTCTCATAGGTTACCATTCATGAAGAAAGGTTATATGCATGGAGATCTCTTGGAGTTGGTTCATACAGATGTATGGGGACCTAGCAAGGCTTCAATATCTAGATCAAGGTATTATGTCTCCTTCATTGATGATTGCAGCAGATGGACTATCCTATTCTTTATGAAACACAAAGATGAAGTTTTTTCATGTTTCAAAAGATATTTGGCTCTTGTGGAGAATCAAACACGTAAATCACTAGAAAGGCTAAGGTGAGATGGAGGGGGAGAATACTTCTCCCATGAATTTGATTCTTTTCTTCAAGAAAGAGGAATCAAAAGAGAGGTAACTACGAGGTACACTCCTGAGCAAAATGGAGTGGCAGAAAAGGAGGAATAGGACAATTGTTGAAGCTGCAAGGTCCATGTTAAATGAAAAGCATTTACCTAATTATCTATGGGCTGAGGCTGTATCTACAACCACTTACTTGATTAATAGGTTGCCTTCAAAATCCCTTGATGCGATGACTCCATATGAGGCTTGGAATGGAAGAAGACCAAGCTTAGATCATTGTAAAGTTTTTGGATGTATTGCTTTTGCTCATGTTCCTTCACAGGTTAGAGGCAAGATGGATCCAAAGGCAAAAAGGTGTGTATTTATTGGATATGACAACAATCAAAAGGGCTACAGGTTATACAACCCTACCAACAAAGGATTCTTGGTAAGCAAAGATGTAGTTTTTGATGAAAACAATTCATGGTATGAAGATTCATGCAGGAAGGTCAATTTACCATATAATCTTGAAGAAGATTTTCCAAAGCTTGGTAGAGAACAACCGAAGATTGAAGAACAAGACACCTCAGAGGATGATGAAGAATCTCAAATGGAAAAGATCAAAGCATGGAAGTCTAAAGGTAAAGCAAAATTGCAGGAACTTGGTCATGAGGCAGAATCATCACATCATGGCCTAAGAAGATCTATGAGGGAAAAGAAAAAACCAGAAAGGTATGGGTTTGACACCTCATTAGTAGCTAAATATTCTATCTACATAGCACAAGACATAAACCAAGAGGAGCCATCATCCTTTGAAGAGGCCAAAGCAAAATCAGAATGGAAGCATGCAATGAAGGAAGAGATTGAAGCACTTGAGGAAAACAACACTTGGGATTTGGTGACCAAGACTTCATCCATGAAGGTAATAGGCTCAAGATGGGTCTATAAACTCAAGAAGAATTCTGATGGTTCCATTAATAGGTATAAGGCAAGGCTTGTAGCAAAGGGCTTTGCAAAAACTCAGGGAATTGATTATGAGGAGACCTTCTCTCCTGTGGTAAAGATGCCTACTATTAGGGTTTTGCTTAGTATTGCCTCTTCCAAGAATTGGAAGATACTTCAACTAGATGTAAAGAATGCATTCTTGAATGGTTGGATAACAGAAGAGGTATATATGGCACAACCACTTGGTTTTGAGAATCAAGTTTATCCTGATTATGTGTGTAAACTTAACAAAGCATTGTATGGTCTCAAGCAAGCTCCAAGAGCTTGTAATTTCAAGCTTGTTTCATTCTTGCAGGACAAAGGCTTTCAACCAAGCAAGGCAGATCCTTCACTCTTTATAAAAAAGAGTAATTCTGAGGTCATCTACTTATGTGTATATATAGATGACATTATATTGATAGGAAATGATGTAGATGGTATGAAGAAGATCAAAGATCAGATGAGAGAAGAGTTCAAGATAAGTGATTTGGGTTCACTTACCTACTTCCTAGGCTTGGAAGTTGTCTACAAAGATCATGGTTTGTTTCTCACTCAAAGAAAGTACATTAAGGACATGTTGGCAAAATTCAAGATGCAAGATTATAAGATTGTAGGTACTCCAATGGAGGTCAATCACAAATTGAGCTCACATGAAGGTGAACTCATAGAGGACATCACATCATATCAAAGTCTAGTGGGTAGTCTCAACTATGCCAAATTGACAAGAGTAGATATATGTTACAGTGTGAGTGTGCTAAGTCAATTTATGCACACACCAAGGAAACCACACATGGATGCTGCCAAAAGGATTCTCAAGTATCTCAAAGGAACCATAAATGAAGGACTTTATTATCCTTATGTATCTGATTTAGGTTTGAAGCTATTTTCTGATGCAGATTGGGCTGGCTCCAAGGAAGATAGAAGGAGCACTTGAGGTTATCTTACCTTTGCAGGTTCAAAGCTTATTTCATGGTCATCAAAGAAGCAATCCATAGTTGCTCTCTCTTCTACTAAAGCTGAATACAGAGATCTTGCCATAGCTACACAAGAAGCTATGTGGATGAAGACATTACTCAAAGATCTTGGATTGGAGTTTGGAACTCCAACTATTTATGGTGACAATATGAGTTCTATTCATTTGGCTGCTAATCCTATTTTTCATGCAAGGACTAAACATATTAAAGCTCATTATCACTATGTAAGAGAGAAGGTTCTAAGCAAAGAGATTCAAATATCATATGTGTCCACTCATCAACAATGTGCAAATATTCTAACCAAAGCATTGGATGGTACAAAGCTTTGCAAATTCAAGGCTATGATAGGTTTGCAGGTAATCTTGGAAGATTGAAGACCTCAAGCATACTTGGCTTGAGGGGGAGCTGTTGGAGCAAGTCAATGACAAGCCTAAGTATTGGCTTGAGTCCCACAAAGTCATAGAAGAAGCCTTAAAATGAAGACAATGTAAAGTTCACTTGTGAACTACCTCTTGTAACTTTTGAAGACTTTACTTAATGTAAAAGTGAAAGAATCTTAAGTGGTTGAGTCCACTTGATCAAAAAGGGAAAGAGGAGCCACGAATTCATGATTTGTGGTAGATAGAGAATCAAATCAATCACTGATTGATTGGAGAGTGATTGAGGGAAGTTAGCCTCCCAAAGTCAACTATAAATAGATGGCAGTTTTAGTCGTGGTTAGAGAGACCTATGTGAAGACCTCCAAGAGCTGAGCTTTATGCCATATCAAGGTGTGATTCCAATGCACACATATGTATCATTAAGTCCATTGTATTGTACAAGCAATATACTTTCATTTTCATGATCATTTGAGTTCATATTTCCATGTTCTTGTGAAGTGTACTACTCACTGCCATATCTCTCAGTTTTCTCAGTCAGATTGCAAAGATGGTTTCTCTGAGCTTGGTGCATCATTTTCAGTGATTTAACTTGGTAAAGTTAGCTCTATAATTCTACTATATGCTCACCAATTTTCATTTGGATGTTGCAATCTTCAGTTATGTTCAGTTGAAGTCAACACTGTCTGTTCATTTTCACTTCTCTGTCAGGTACCTGACTTTTTTACTCATCTTGTCAGGGCTGTTTCTCAGTTTTTACTTACCCAAATTCAATGATTTAAAGCTGTGTTGGAGTTCTATACTGTTTAGTATAAGCATACAAATTTTCATAATCATTGGATTCTTAAATCTGGAGTTATGTTCATTTTTCTGCTCACTGGTCTCAAACTATAGCAGCCCGTGAAAATCGGGATGATGCCATCACTTGTTAAACATCATTCTCAGTGTGTGGTTCATTATTTTTGATGGGATTACTCTTGAAAGTTAGCTCTTTAAGTTAACTAGTCTCCCCCAAGAGGAATTAAGCTAATTGCTGCTGTGCTTAGAGAATTATGCAAAACACTAGACAGGTGTATGAACCAAAATAGCAAGTTCTTCACCTTTGAGCTAACTTCAACTTATCTGTTTTGATCTATCTTTTTGAGAGTGATCTTCCAAGGTACATAGGGTGTCTAATACATCCATTGGCAAGCTAAAAGGGCCCAACATATACTCCTTGAGCTCATTTGGCTGGTGTAGATCAAGGAGTTTGCAACACTCTTCATCTTCAAGCACATACCTATCCATCTCTTCACAGTCAAGACTAAAGACAGTTCAAAGACAGAGATATATAGTGATGTAGAGGGATTCCTTTAGAAAGACTAAAATTATGAAAGCCAAATACTCCAAGTAAACAAGTGGGAATCTAGAATAAACCTAAAAAGGGAATGATAAAAGTGATGGAAGAAGAAAAAGAAGAATAAGATCAAGAAAAGGATATACAGAGGAAAACCACATAAAGTATAATAAGCATAGTTGAAGAAACTACAAAAGAAGAAGAGCATGTAGAGAGGAAGAAGATAAAGAATCCAAGCAGAGAATAGATGAAAAATATCTAGAAGATTCTCGATGATATTCAACAAGGAAATGATTTCAATGATGTGGATATTTTATACCTTTTGGATGGCATCGATTTAGTGATCGTATATGTTTTGCTTTATTGATCATGCGCTATGTTTTGCTTTATACGCTATTGCTTTTGGAGGTCTATACAACAACTATATAAAGAGGGACATACTCATTGTTATAATCACTCACTCAAGCAATGTCAAGGAGATCAAGGAGGAAGAGTCTCACACTCTTGGAGGAGGTGAAGTTTTGGTGAAGGAGAGGCTACTCTCTTGGAGCAAGAGGTCTTCTACAAGGTGGTGGTAACTATCTTTTGTGATTTAACCTTGTGGTTGATTTACAATTTTGTTACACTATTTTGTGAGAATAAGGTTAGCTTCGTTGCTTCATTCACTTCACACACTTAGATTATTTCGACATAATCTAAATTTTGTATCATCATCTTCTTGGATATTCCTCCATTAGTGAGTGCACTACTTTATATGGTTGAGTAATGCTCCCATGTTGTAATTTGGACATCTATTCTTTAGTGAGTAAGCATCCAGCTTACGTTCTCTAATCTTGTCTCAAGATCTCTAACTTTCTCTATCTCACATATCATCTTGTCAATTAAGTTGTGTATGCTCAAAAGGTTTTAGTTTGGAACGATCCTGGGGCCCCAAATTCCAACACTTGGTATCAGAGCATAATTGCTTGGTATCAGAACATAATTGACATACACACTTAGTTAAGATGAGTGAGATTAGAATTGAGATTGAAGACAATTTGGATGGATCTTCTAATTATCCCATGTGGAGTTTCATGATGATAAATATTTTAGTGACAAAGGATTTATGGAGTATCATCAATGGATCCTTAACAAGACCAAGATGAGAAGTTGAAGAAGGGGATACAACAACTTCAAGAGGTGGGAGAATCACAATTGCAGAACCAACTGAAGAAGAGGTAACCACTTCGACATACAAGGCCACTGCTAGGTCTTTACCTAGAGTTCCTCCTATTGAAGATCAGGCAAGATGGGATGCTAGAGATGCTTTAGCACTTTCATTCATAGCAATGAGTGTCAAAAAGCATATTCTACCATAGATCAAATCTTGCAAAAGTTCTAGTCAAGCTTGGTTGAAGCTTGAGAATCTTTTTCAGAGCAGAAATCCTGCTAGAAAAGCTCACTTGAGGAGACAACTAGCAAATACAAGGATGAAGGTTGGTGAGTCAATTCAAATCCACATTATGAGACTCGTTGACTTGAGAGATCAACTTCTAAATTTAGGAGTTGAGATATCGGATGAAGAAATGGTAAATATGCTGATTAATTCACTTCCTATTTCATATCGATCTTTCATAACCACTCTTACCCTTACCACAAGAGATAGAGAGGTTACATTTGAAGAGCTAGAATTCTTGTTGCTTCAAGATGAAGATCAATTGAAGGGAATGGAAGAGAATGAAGAAGCACTTTCATCTTCATAAAATGTTAAAAAGAAGAAGAAGGATAAGAAGGAAAAACAATCCAAGAAGGAAAGTAGGTCCCTCTCACCTTCTACTTCAGATTCTATATCTACGATATCTAAAGAGAAGTCTTCTAAAAAGAAGGAATTAATATGTTTTTACTGCAAGAAACTTGGACATATTAAGTCAAAATGTTATAAAAGGATTGCAGCAGAAAAGAAAAAGGCATTAGGTAATGTTGTAGAAGATGATAAAAAAGGGAAATGTCAAGGTGATTCTTATGCCTGTATCACCATTGAGGAAGTAGCTTTTGATCAGGCAGCTTTACAAGTTCTTTTAGCAAGTCCTTGGATATTTGACTCAGGTGCTACAAAGCATATGACAGGTTGCAGAGATGTGTTTTCTTCTCTTTCCTATTCTTCAGGTAGAAGAGTTACTATTGCAGATGGCAATGATTTGGATGTTGTGGGAATAGGTAGAGTAACCCTAAAGTCAAGAGAAGGTGTTAATTTTTAGATTTTAGATGTCCTTTATGTACATGAAATGAAGAAGAATCTACTATCTATATCTGCATTTTTAAGTGATGGTTTTAAAGTTGTATTCGAGAGAGATCTTTGTAAGATCCTATCACAGAAAGAAGGGAATTGTATTTTACAAGGTGAGCATAAAGGAGGGATCTTTGCTTTGCCAAAAATCAATCAGGCATATGTAGTCAAATCTTCGTCAGCTGTGGATATGAAGCTATGGCATGAAAGATTTGGACATATCAGTTTTGGAGCTCTCAAAAGTATCAAAGATAGAGGTATGGTTGAGAGTTTACCCTCATTCAAGGTACCAGATGATTTAGATATATGTGAAGGTTGTCTTGAAGGTAAGATGCATAAACTACCTTTCAAGAAACATGGTCATATTACAGCTACCAGAAAATTGTACATTATTCATTCAGATGTGAATGGACCTATGAGAGCAGAATCTATTCAGGGCTTCAGGTATTTTGTTCTATTTGTTGATGATTTTACGAGATACTCATGGATCTATGGTCTTAAGTTGAAGTCATAAGTCTTTCCTATGTTCAAGAAGTTTGTAGCTATGGTTGAAAATGAAAGTCAAGAAACTATCCAGATTCTCAGAAGTGATAGAGGTGGAGAATACTTGTCAAAAGAGTTCCAATCATTTCTTGGTGAGAAAGGTATTACTTGACACCTTACTATTTCTTATACACCTCAGTAGAATGGTGTTGCAGAAAGAAAGAATAGAGTACTTGTTGGAATGATGCAGAGCATGATGGCATCCAAGAAGCTTTCACCGAAATTCTGGTTTGATGCCACATTTTGAACAGGTCATCTACAAAAGCTTTAAAGGTAATCACACCATATGAAGCTTATTATGGTAGAAACCTAATGTGAGTTACTTAAAAGTGTTTGGATCACTTTCTTATGTACATATTGAGAAAAAGAACTGAGGCAAACTAGATGTAAAGGCAAATAAAGCTGTTTTTATTGGATATCCTGTTGAGAGTAAATGATACAAGTTTTATGTTCCAGAGACAGGTGAAGTTATTCTTTCACGTAATGCTTATATTGCTTAAAATAAAGTTTATGATAAAGAAGTAGAAATTTCAGAGTTCATTAGTGAAAATGACTATGGATTTTTTAGAAAGATTTTGGATGTACATGTTCAGCCATATCAAGAGGGAGTTAAAATTCTTAGGATTCAAGAAAGAGTTGAGGAAAGAGGAATTTCACAACCTTCTACAAAGTTTGTTCCACAAGAGACTTTGATTCCAAAAATGGAAGAAGTTAAAGTTTCAAAAAGTCCTAGTACCTCAGCAGGACAAGTTTCACAACCTGTGGAAGCTAAAAGTTCAGAAAGAGTTTGACCACTATTTAAGGATACACCTACTTGATTATATCAGACTAGGAAAGATAGTGGTATAAAAACTTTTACTGAGAGAACAAGGAGTCAGAGTAGACAACAACAACAAGATCATGTAAGAACAAGAATTCAAACTAGATAGCAACAACAAAAAGATAA
Organism: Ceratopteris richardii; assembly: GCA_020310875.1. Lineage (NCBI taxonomy): Eukaryota > Viridiplantae > Streptophyta > Polypodiopsida > Polypodiales > Pteridaceae > Ceratopteris > Ceratopteris richardii. The sequence continues at coordinate 45,787,583 of CM035436.1, read as the reverse complement.
TGTAAGTTTTGCTGAAGACTTTGAGATTCATGATATTTTGGCACTTACAATTGTTGAAGATGAACCTGCATGTGTTAAAGATGCACGTAACATTCCTATTTGGAGAAAATCTATGCAAGAAGAGATGAATTCAATTCATAAGAATCAAACTTGGCAGCTATGTGAGTTACCAAAGGGAAAAAAGGCTATAGGTGTAAAATGGATCTTCAAAATCAAAAGGAAAGCAGATGGTACTATTGATAGATACAAGGCCAGGTTGGTTGTCAAAGGATATGCACAACAAAAAGGTATTGATTATGATGAGACATTTGCTCCTACATCTAGGATGACTGTTATTAGGTCAATACTGGTTCTAGCAGCACATTTTGGTTGGCATATATATCAACTTGACATGAAGACTTCTTTTCTAACTGGTGATTAACATGAGGATGTGTATATTCAATAGCCAGAAGGTTTTGAAGAGACATGTAAAGAACACTTAGTGTGTAAGCTTATAAAAGCTTTGTATCGTTTAAAACAGGCATCTAGAGCATGGTATGAAAAGATACATACATATCGTTTATCCATTGGTTTCCATAACTCAGATGTAGCTCCTACTCTTTATGTCAAAGTTGAAATTGGTATGATGATTATAGCAATCATTTATGTGGATGATATTATAGTCACAGGTCCCAGAGATGTAGATTTGTAGATGTTCAAAGAAGAATTGAAGCAAACATTTGATGTGAATGATTTAGGCATTTTACATTATTATCTTGGGATTCAGTTTCTGTTTCGAGATGAGTGTATCTATATGATACAGTAGTAGATTGAGAAACTTTTGGAGAGGTTTCAGATGGGTGATTCTAAACATATGCAAACACCTATGGATCAGAACATGTCTTTACAAATGGTAGCAGATGTAGAGCCATTTGATGCTACTCTATATAGTCAAGCAGTTGGCTGCTTGATATATCTTTGAAGTTTCTCAAGTATCAAGGTTCATGTAGAATCCGACAATGTTACATTGGAAAGCAGTAAAGCGGATCTTTCGATATTTGAAGGGAACTTCAAATTTTGCTATGGTATTTGTGAAATCTACACATTTGTTACTAAAAGGATTTTCAGACTCTGACTGGGCAGGTGATAGAGAGACAAGAAGTACTAGTGGATTTCATTTTTATTTTGGAGATTGTCTTATCTCATGGCGTTCAAAGAGACAACCCACTATTGCCACTTCATCGTGTGAAGCTGAATATTGTGCAACATTTATAGCTACTCTAGAGTCAGTTTGGTTGCAAATATTTTTAGTTATCTTCATGTAAGAGTACATGAACCCATTCAGATATTTTCAGATAGCTAGAGTGCTATAGCTATAGCTAAGAATCCAGTGCATCATGAAAGGACAAAGCATATAGAGGTACACTACCACTATATTCGAGAGCAGATAGCTAAGAAGCACATTGAGCTAGTTTATGTTCCTTCTAGTGAGAATGTTGCAGATATATTTACCAAAGCATTGACTAGAGATAGTCATGGGAATATTTGCAGGTTACTAAAGCTTGTACCAATATGACATTAAAGGAGGGATTGTTGGAGTTAATATCATATGGTCCAAAAATAATGCTCAATAAATTCCAGCATATGATAAAGATACAACATATTTTATAGTCTTCAGATATAATCTTACAATGAAAAGCACGCTGGCAGCGTGGCTATGTCAAAAGCCTCTCAACACTCTGGCATGTGTTCAAGTCCTACGGGCGGCAGCATGATTCACAAAAGTGTTTTTTGTTTTATTGATTTTGGATGGCGCCGATTTAGCGATCGTATATGTTTTTCTTTATTGATCATGCGCTACATTTTGCTTTATACGCTATTGCTTTTGGAGGGCTATACAAAAACTATATAAAGAGGGACATATTCATTGTTATAATCACTCACTCAAGCAATCTCAAGGAGATCAAGGAGGAAGAGTCTCACACTCTTGGAGGAGGTGAAGTTTTGGTGAAGGAGAGGCTACTCTCTTGGAGCAAGAAGTCTTCTACAAGGTGGTGGTAACTATATTTTGTGAGTTAACCTTGTGGTTGATTTACAATTTTGTTACACTATTTTGTGAGAATAAGGTTAGCTTTTCACTTCACACACTTAGATTATTTCGACATAATCTAAATTTTGTATCATCATCTTCTTGGATATTCTTCCATTAGTGAGTGCACCACTTTATATGGTTGAGTAATACTCCCATGTTGTAATTTGGACATCTATTTTTAGAGAGTAAGCATCCAACTTACGTTCTCTAATCTTGTCTCAAGATCTCTATCTTTCTCTATCTCACATATCATCTTGTCAGTTAAGTTGTGTATGCTCAAAAGGTTTTAGTTTGGAACGATCCTGGGGCCTTAAATTCCAACATATAAGCTCAAATTAAATTAATGTACATCAATAAATGCTTCGGCTATAAACTAACCTTATGTTTTCTTTCAGTCATAAAAATAAGAAAATGAAAAAACTATGGTTAGGTTTCATACTTTACTCAAACTAGCAAGGGGATGTTGGTTCACGAGGAATGATGCATCAATCCACACAATTATAATGAAAATAATTTTTTCATATTCAAGACTAATTATCTATTACATTGCAAGTGCAAATGGCTTCCGAGGATTTTGAAGCTACCATACAAGAAGCGACACTAGAATTCCCATTGAAAAGTGTGACCAGAGCAAAGGGACATTGGTTCTGGGAAGATCAACCTATAGGAGAACATCTGTTCTTAATCACCATCAAGATCATGGACACGGATCATCAATTCCCAGTCATGTCACAGGATTTCCGAATACTGCACAAAATCCCATCAACACTAGAAGTTCTAAAAAAGGCTGGCATTCATAAGTATTTTGAGCTACCAATTTATAAGCCCGACTTCCAACGATGCACACAAGTGATGAACACATTGCACCTGGCCTTAGATATGCCATCTGTGCAAAAGCACTGTTAAACATAGCTACTGCACCAGTGTTAAATGCTGTTAGTTTCTTCTAACTGTTAGAAACACATCTAAGCACCTAAGTGGGTTCTTGGGAGTGGTAGGGGTCTGTTAGATAGAGGCCCTGTACTTAGTTCCCAAAATAACTACTTCAGGTACAGATACTAAGAGCTCTATCGGAATATACTGTCCTTAGGCAATGCCATCACAGTCTTAGCTCAACCACATGTACCGACTATACTGTACCAGACTTGTCAGTATCTCGGTACCGAGTTAATTCAGAACAACACGCTACTGTACCAGTTAGCAGTAGTCCAACCTTCACCAAACAGCGCTCACAATCAGGCAAACCGGATCACAGAAGGTCCCTACAGTTCCAAACCTAATGTACTGACGACTAACACACACTGGAATTACCCTTAACTATAGGTAATTCTCACCGTACAATTACAGATTGATAACAACACGACTTCTGCACAACGTTCTTAGGGAAAGATTACCACAGTCACACAGACTCATCAGTACTTAGCAGTTCAAACAAGAAGAGGAGTGCCACGTCGTACGTCTTACCAGAATAAATGGTCACAAAGATCCACAGCGACCTCTCTCAGACAACAATCCAACGACTTACTGAATGGAATTAAACTCACAACGCAATCGAGATCAATAGAGAACAGCACAGATACACAGTACACCAGAGTACGCAGAACTTAAACAAGACACACTACATCAACACTCAGACATTCACCCAGACGAACAGTCGGGTGATACCCAGTTATGGCCTGAGAAACGCCCCCCCCGCGCATTCCTTTTCATTGCTTTATATAGAAATTACAAATATGCACGTAACAACCTTTCGCGCGTGTTTTTCAAAGATTTCCGTTATACCTGTCCCAATCCGGCGACCGACTAACACTGGCACGCACGATGGACTCGAACCCGCATGTTGCAAAACTATTGTTCATCGACTATTCCTTCTAAGTACATGTTTCGGGCTAATCTAAATGTACGGGTGATCTTTTTCTTAAGTGTTTCTAATAACTGTTTTAATGTATCTGGTTCTAGTAACTGCGCATCTACTCTAACAGAACTCATGGCTATGGCTTCGGTTAGCAAAATTTTGGCTTGATTCTGCAAAAAAACCTCTTGCAGGTAAAAGTCGTTGGCCAGCGCTGCGTCTCGGGAAATCTTCATATCGTCCAGCTTCTGCTCCATCTTCTGTACTCGTTCTTTTTGGTTGGCTAGTTGGTTTTCGCGTCGCTCGATCTCCTGAACTTGAAAATTCACTGTTCTTATATATGATTCTCTTTCACGTCTGAGATCTGTAATCACTTTCTGTGTCTGTTTCTCCTTGGTTAAGTAATGTTTTAGCATGTTATTTACATATGCTAGATTTTCATTTGTCCGCTGAAGCTCTTCTTCTGTTCTTTTATGCTGCATCTGCTGTTCTTGACTCTGTTGCACTAGTTCAGTGAGTTGTGTTCTGGTCTCTTCCAGTAGGTTTCCTAAGGCAATCCTTGCATCTTCCTTGTCTTGTATGTCTTGCTTCAATTTGTTGATTTCTTCATTTGCAATCTGCAATAATTATTCTTTCTTTGTAAGTTCTGCCACAGCCGCATCTCTTTGATTAATAATCATCTCTTGTTCGGTAAGTTTTGCCTGTAATTCGTTCAACTGCTCTTGCAGGGATTGGTTTTCGGCTTTGACAATTAGCACTTCTTCCTGAAGGGGGCTGATGTCAGCTTCTAGAATATCCACTTCATGTTGCAGTTCGTTCCGGATACTATCTGTGGCTGCTTTCATTTGGATGGGCAATTGCTGCGATAGGTTGATGAGGACTTGACCCATATTGGCCAGTTCAGAAAGTATTGGAATGGAAGGGAGGGGTAACTGGAGTCGTGGTTGGGAAGAGGATGCGTTGATGAGCTGTTGGGAATTCAGTGGAGAGTAGTTGAGGGAGGAGGATGTGGAATCGGTGGGTTCAACAGGGTGGATGGGCTGGATGGGGATGATGGGTTGTTCCGGTGGGGGAGTGGGAGTTACGGTTTGAGTTGTTACCTGATTTTTGATTTGTTGTTCCTGCTCCGCAAGTGTGGATTCCACTGCCTTAAGTAGTATGTCCAGTGCTTCTTTAGCAGCTTGTTCTTTCTCTGTTTGTTGTTCTCCTTCAGACTGCTGCTTTGATGTTTCTTTGGTCGATGTTGTTTCAACTTCAGTACGAGTTTCTTGTTGTTGCTCCTGGGAAGATTGCGCAGAGGATTCATTCTGCATGGATGTTGTGGTGTCATGGAATGTTTCTTCATCCTGTTTATCATCTTCTTTGTCGCCATCCTTGTTCCCTCCGGCAGATCCTTGTGCTTCACTTTCAGAAGAGCTAATTCTTATTCTTTTTCTGTGGAATAGCTGGTTTAGTTCCTCTTTGTCTTCTTCTTCGTCATCCCACAACTGTACTGACTCTTCTTATCACAGAACTGGTCCTTGCGGTGGAGGTTGTGCTGCAAGGATGGCCGGAAAGAGAAATGATAGGATGTGTGGCAGTCTGGATCTCGGCATGCCTCCTTTGTTTACCTGTTTCATGATAGCTACGCATTCTTTGTGGATTCTGTGGAAGAAATATGATGCGAAGTTGATTGGCCCACGGGCAGCTAAGTATATGGCAGAGTAAAATGGCCGGGATATGCCGTAAGTGCGCTTCTGTAGGTTTAGGATTGCTACTAGGAATTGGAGGGCGGATCTTTTTGGTTCCGGTCGACATAGGATGGCGTATTCATTGGATGAATATCTGGGGAACAAATCTATCATTCTGGCAACTGGTAGACTCGGGCCATTTTCGCGACCTTACGATGGGAGTTGAAACGACTCAGCGAAGGTTTGGAAGGTGATTACTGTTTGGGCGGGTAAAGATGTGAAAGCCCAACTTCGCTCGTTGGCGGGTGCTTGAGCGATGGTGGAAATGATCTGGGCGAAGAATGGGTGGGACTCCACTGAATGCCAAGGCAGTTCAGCGAAATTTGCAAGCCCACGGTTGCGCAGGAACTCTCCTACGTCGGCAGGGAGTCCATCACGGAAAGTGGCATAATTAGCCAAAGCTTCCATGGCGCAACAAAGATAGCAAGCTCAAAACGCAGGCACACAGGGATTTCACGATCATACAAAGCACGCAAACACAATAGCAATTTTTGGCAAAATGGAGAAGGTTATGTAGTTGTGCTATAGCGGAGAGTAATCAAAAGCAGTAATAATCACGCGGTATTGAGATGATAATTCTTAACTTCGGTATGCATGCATGAAGAGCTCAAAAGGGCAGGGCGGCTTTTAGTCATAAATAGGGTTCAAAAACGCGGATATTTACAAACTTATTTATTTAAGCACGCAAAAATAAAAGACAAGAAAATAAAAGAAAAGTGAATGCCAAAAGACGCGGCTAACCGCAAAACGTTTCAGTGCGGGTTAGACGTGTGTTGATACGGCCACAGCTTCGAGCCGTTGATGACTTTCGGAAGAGGGTTTCCGATCAACGTAGTCAACCGAAAAGTTGCTGGGCCTACTTGCGCAGAAATCCGGTAGGGACCGAACCATCGTAATTTGAATTTGCCGGCGGACCGATTCGACTTTGCATTGTAAAAGAGTACAAGTTGTCCCACCGAAAAAATTGGACTCTTTAGATATCAATCATGTGTTCGAGCTTGTCTTAGCTGTACTTCCTGCATAGTAAAAAAACTGTGCCATCGTTGCTCGTCTAACTCTCTGAGTGTATCCAACCGAAATGACAGTGAGTCTTCCGATAGCAGTTTCTGAGCGATTGCTACTCGTAAACTTGGTATAACTATCTCCATTGGTGCTATTGATTCTAATCCATAAGCTAGTTTGAAAGGTGTTAATCCTGTTGTTACCTTGTATGTAGTCCGATATGCCCATAATACTGCAGGTAGCAGTTGATCCCATCTTTCCGGTGCTTCTAAAATGAGTTTTCGGAGCATATTCAACAATGATTTGTTTGTACTCTCAGCCAGGCCATTTGCACGAGGATAATATGGTGAACTAAATTTATGTGTGACCTGAAACGAATGTGTGAGTACTTTCATTAAATTGTTGACAAAATGAGTGCCTTGATCTGTAACAAGTTCTAGTGGTAAACCAAAACGTGGAAAGAGATCGGTTAGTAGACACTTTGCTACCGCAACAGCTGTAGCAGAACGTAAAGCCCAGGCTTCTGCCCATCTGGTAGCATAATCAGTACATGTTAAAATATAACGGTTGTTACTGAGGATTGCTGGCGGTGTAATCGGTCCGATAAAATCTAGACCCCACTTCTGAAAAGTTTCTAATGGCAAGACAGGTTGTAGAGGGAAAAGATGTCGTTGCAGGGGCTGTCCAGATCTTTGATAAGTATCACATTGTTTGACAAACTGTGATACATCTCTGTACATAGTAGGTCACCAGAGACCACTTTGCAGAATTTTCCGGTGTGTTAAGTCTGCTGCAAAATGGCCACCGGAAGGAATCGAGTGAGCCAAAGTAATAACTGAGTTAACTTCATGTGGTGGAATACATCGAAGTAAAATTCCAGTATGATCCACATAGTATAATTCTCCAGCAATCAACCGAAATCGGCGGCTAAAAACTGCAATTTTCCTGCGTATTGCCGTAGAAGTCTGAGATGGAAGGCATCCCTCAGTGAGAAAGGTCAATATTTGATCATAGTATGTAGATGGCATAGGCAGGTCTGTAATGTCATAATTCGTTGGCTCAGAGACATAAATTGCTGGTGTTGTGTCATCTATACCTACCGGAGCTTCACCGGAATCTAAGCGAGAGAGAAAATCTACTAAGGCATGACTTATCAGTTGTTGCATTAAAACGCTCCCTATTGCTATATCTGAAGCATCAACAAATACATGAAATGGGCGATCCCAGTCAGGAGGCTGTAAGATGGGAACTTGTGTTAGTAAACACTTTAAGCGATCAAATGCTATTTGACATTCTTGAGTCCACTCAAACTGTCAAGGAGTCTTGGTGATTAATCTGTTCAGAGGTATTGCCAAGTGAGCAAGCCATCGTAGGTGTCGACCATGCCATCTTACTTGGCCCATGAAGTGCATTACTTCCTTCAGTGTAGTGGGCATAGGAGCTTCTAACACAGCTGAAATTTTATCTGGATCCACCTGTATATCCTGTGCAGATACAATGTGGCCAAGTAGCTTGCCACATGAAACCGCAAACACAGATTTGTTTGGGTTCAAACAGAGTCTGTATTCTCTGCATTTTTCAAAGCAGCACCGTAAATGGAACAGGTGTGCTATCATCTTACCGAAAATTGAAAAATCGTCAAGATATACTTGCATAAAAGAAGTAAGGTAAGGAGAAAATATTTCTTGCATGCACCTTTGGAATGTACTTGGGGGATTTCTTAATCCAAACCACATAACAATACATGCGAAAACACCCCAGTTGGTAATGAAGGCTGTCTTCGGTATATCCTGTTCAGCCATTCTAACTTGATTATATCCACTGTAACCATCTAAAAATGAATACATTTCATGTCCTGCTACTCTATCAAGCATTGTGTCAAGAAAAGGGAGCGGAAATGGATCAGGCACTGTTGCTGCGTTCAGTTTCCGGTAATCTACACATATTCGTAATTGCTTATTCTTTTTAGGGACAATAACAATTGGAGAGATCCATTCAGCATGCTCTACTGGTACAATAAATCCGACTTTGAGTAGCCTATCAAGTTCTGCCTTTACCTGTGATGCATAGTTCGGGTTCATCCGGTAACTGGGTTGCTTAAGTGCTTTTGCTTCCGGCTTCAGCATGACCCTGTGTTGATAGATGCGCAGGTCCAAACCCTTCATATCTTTGTAATCCCATGCAAATACATCAGAAAATTCGTGGAGTAGTTGGATTAGATCTGCTTGAAATAATTCTAGTAAGTTCTCCTTTATTTTAACAAGTCGTGGATTTTCTTCATCACCTAAATTGTAAGTGGTGAGTTGATCTTCTGGAACATAAAATTGTCGAGGCTTCTCTATATTCTCTGTTGGCTTAAACAATTGTTGTAAATCAGCGTCATCTATGGTGGCTATTTCTTCTTTCATATCTTGTTCTGTTACAGTCATCACCGTACAAACTGAAGGATTCCAATTATCTACAACAGATTGTAGATCAACAGTTCCTAGGGAAATCAAGTCAATGTTATTTTTCAGAAACTCTTCTTCATCATCTGACAATCCATCTAGCATATGGACTGGTTCTGCCAAATACGGTCTAGCATGCAACTCACAAGGTTGTATAGAATCTAATTTTACAACGTATTTATGGTTATTATCCTTGAAAGTGAGTTCTTGTGCAGACCAATCCTGTATCACCTTAGCATGCTTTAGCCAAGGTCGGCCGAAAAGGAGGTTGTAATCAAGAGTGGATTCCGGTAAATCTAGTATGACAAAGGTCATTTTAAATGTTGTACCTTGTAAAGTGATTGGTACATTTCGTACAAGTCCTATGGGATGGACTCTTGATTGGTCGGCCATTCTGACAAAAAACTCAACTGGTTTGATTTCGGTCCACCCTAACTTTTTACATAGTGCAGTAGTAGCAATGTTGACTCCAGATCCTCCATCAGTTAGTACCTGTGTGATTTTATGATTCTTATACCATACCGTTATCAAATGAACTGAATGATCGACCGTAGAATCAGGTTCCGATTGCACGGTTGCTGTCGTAGGAATGCAAGGAGGCACAGGACTGAACTGTTGTTGAAATTGCTGTCGAACTCCCGGTACTAGTGCAAGTAATTGGCCCAAAGGAAGAGTGATGGATGCTTTAGATAAAATTTCCCAGGCCTTCTGTGATTGGATTGTTTCCACAGATTCTAAAGATGATGCGCCTGTTGAAGATGATGTGTCTACTGCTAATGATGTGCCTGCTGCTGAATTGGAATCCTGTTGTTGTGTTCCCTCTTCGGTTAACGGAGTTTGGGTTACTGGAATAGGATCTGGGAAGATTGGATGTTCTGCGGTGGTCCATTGACTAGCTTTATCATACATCCTTTGTTGTTCTCGTATGCTTGGTTCAAATATTTCTACTGCTGGTTGCAGTTGTTTACTGGAGCGGGTCTGAATTACTGCAGCGTGTGTTTCTATTGGTGTGATTTGTACCATATTAGCCATTGGGTTTTGTCGTTCTTTCTTCCTCTGATCATACTCAGCTGCATCTTTACAAAATCTTCTAATGTGACCAAATTCACCACAGAAACGACAGCGCGGTGGTGGCAAATTGGGATTTTCCGGTGGCGGTGCGGTTTGCCAGCGGTTTGCCAGCGGTTTGCATTATAGTTGTTATTTCTCTGTCCTCTGTAATTTCGATATCCTTGTTGCTGGTTGTTTCTCATTTGCAGAGGAACATAGTGATTGACAGGCTGCCCTAGTTCCTGTATAATTGCATTGACAGTCGCTGTTTTCTGCACTTTGGCGTTATATGCGTAGTTTTTGGTGGTGTGTCCGGTAGTGTTGCAGATAGCACAAAACAACTGATTGAGTGCACAAGTGGCACTAGTATGGCCTGAATTCTTGCATGTAGTGCAGTACATTTGTCTGGTCGGGTCTTCGGTGGTATTTCTATTTGCTTTTAGCCACCCCAGATCTTCTCTAAATCCTCCAACCTTGTTTTCCAGCTGTAGGGCCATTGCAATTACTGCATCTAGCGTCATAGCTCCTACACAGCGTATGATCATAATCTGTTTAAGTTGCGGGGTCAATCCATTGATAAACCACTGAGTAATAACGTCGTCCGGTAGGTTGGCGTGTGTTGGTGGTAACTGCCTTAGATGCGTCCTGAATAGAGTAGCGTACTCCTGTACAGTTTGATTTATCTTCTGTCTATTGTTTTGCAGGTAATCAAAAATTTCGGCTCGATTCTTCTTTAGCCTAAATCTTTGCAGAAATGCATTCCTCACTGCTTCATAGGTGCCGAAATGGTTAATATCATATTCTGTAAGCCATCTAGCTGCTTCGTTGACCAATGTCGATTGAAAAACAATAGCCTTATACGCCGGATCAGGTGGATGGTTGAGAACTGCGTAGCTTATCTCAAATGTGCGTACATGAGCATCCGGGTCATCTCCTGGGAATGGTGTACATTACTCCTGTCGGAGTCAGCCTTGGTGGGCATACTTGTTGTTGTTGCTGCTGTTGTTGTTGTTGCTCGTTCATGGCGAGTGTATTGTGACTATCTTCTGTATCTCGGGGCTGAATATCTGAACTATCGGAATCTGTATCATCGGGCTGTGCACTTTCCGGTTCGATAATCTTGTTCAGTATGCTTCGAATCTCGGTTTCGAACAGGCTACCTTCCTTTCTGATGTCAGATGTAGGAAAGCTTACTCCCAATAGCGGTGACTGGGCTGAAGATTCACCAAGAAATGGTAAACCGTTGCCGGACAACTGCGATTTTGTTACCGAAATATCATCGGAATGTGTCGAGATTTCGTCAAAACAAGGTGTTTTTTCGCCTTCGCTGATTTCTTTTGCTAAAGTGTTTCTAGTCGTAAATAAATTTGAATCTTTACCCAAGATTGTTAAACTAACTTCAGACTGCGTCCTGGTAGATTCTGGAGTTACTATATCTTCGACAAACTGTGCCGAAATAGTACCGGAATTTACCAGAGGCGTAACACGTTCCACCGAAATATGACCGGAATCATTACTAACATTCTTGACTTTCTTGACAACTGGGTTAGACCTAGTTGTACTTCTACTTCCTGGAGTCGTTTTTAACAAATTAAGTACCCCGGGCAGGCTGTTCTTTGGATATGTTTCACCGGATCGAGTAACCGGCATGTATAATTTTTTTTTTGTACTAATCACATACTATTACTGTCGAAAAAAATTTTAGTCATGTTTCCACAATAGGTTTGCAACAATCTGATCTGTTGCCACCTTCCCGCAGTTAAATGGCAATCTTGGTAACACTTTCGACAGATAAACGACAATCTTGATGCCACCTTCCCATAGACGGCGCCAGTGTTAAACGTAGCTACTGCACTAGTGTTAAATGCTGTTAGTTTCTTCTAACTGTCAGAAACACATCTAAGCACCTAAGTGGGTTCTTGGGAGTGGTAGGGGTCTGTTAGACAGAGGCCCTGTACTTAGTTCCCAAAATAACTACTTCAGGTACAAATACTAAGAGCTCTATCGAAATATACTGTCCTTAGGCAATGCCATCACAGTCTTAGCTCAACCACATGTACCGACTACACTGTACCAGACTTGTCAGTATCTCGGTACCGAGTTAATTCAGAACAACACGCTACTGTACCAGTTAGCAGTAGTCCAACCTTCACCAAACAGCGCTCACAATCAGGCAAACCGGATCAAGTACTTGATCAATGTTGTATGCAAAGTAACGATGCACTTATAGAAGCCAAGGCAAAATTAAAAGAGAAAGAAGCACTAATCGAGAATCTACAAACTCAACTAGGCAAACAAGAATATGTGGGGAAATTAGTAGATCCTAGCTCTCAAGTAGCTACTACGAAGACTGAGGTACACCCTCTTTCTCCCTCCATCATTCATTCACTCGCACAACTTGAGGAGGATGTTCCACTTGATGGGCATGTGTTCCAACACCCTACAAAAGTAAGCCGTAGGGAGCGGACCCTACTTGTGTCCAAACTCATTGCATAGTTAGAGGATGTAGTGGTGAAAGTCATGAAGGAAGCAAAAATCAAAAGCAAAGTCTTTGACAAAATTATCAAACCCTTCAATGTACCATATGGCGTCCTCAAGGAAGAGACAAGAAAATACATCAAATGCATGACCAATAAAGCACCAGACCAACACTTAAACTTCATAGTGGAATCTTTCTCCTACACACAAGAAGAATTTGAAAAAGTTGATTCGATATAGAGGTGCAAGTTTTTGGAGAAAAATCCTACTCTACGGGTGCTCTGGGAAGGTGAACCATATTTACTTCAAGTAAATCCCTCGTTTTGTTCGATACCACAAAGAAGACCATGGATGCAATTTTGGGAAGCACAGCATCATGGCACAATCAATAATCAATGGCTTAATTATTTACTTTTGCGGAGACCACCGCATAATTACCTACCAACTAAAGATTATATGGTGTGCACCATTGAATTTTGGCTTTCAAGATATGCTTTGGTCCCATACTTAGTAATCAAAATGACCAATAAAGTGTTGAGCATGCTTGTGAAAGTTTTGAAGGTATTCAAACATGTGGAGGGGAGTACACATTTTTTAATTTCATTTATATTAACCAAGGAACCCATGCATTAATGTTTTATCTTTCTATCACACCCAATCACCTGACCATCATGGCTATTTATTCTTGCCTCATGTTTCTACTAAGTCCATATATGCAAACATTCAAAGAAGCACTTTTTACAAGATCTTTTGAAATGGAATCATAAATATTCTTAAAGATATCCACGAATTTAAATGCTAGATTGGTGGCCTACGAATTAAGCTTTTTTGCAGACCACAGTCAAGCTCCACATGACGGAGTGAAGTCTACACAATGGAAAGAACTAATGATACGTGAAGCTAATCTATTGAGTCAAAGAGAGCAAATAGTTATACAGACTTACTCACGTCACCATTCAAAGCCTGTCGAGGATGATAGAGTTCAGGAGGAGGGATGTGTGGAGGGAGAATCCAGCAAATGAAAAAGTAGAAGGAGATCAAAATGTAAAATTGCTCAATAGGTAACTCACCCTCTGCCCAAAACCCCGCAAGGGCATGCATCAGGCTTCAAAATGAAATAGGGAGGACCCGATTGGTGCACAAAGAAGTTAACAAGATGTTTCCAACAATGGGAAGAACTCCAGTGAAAGGTGAGTAAACATATGTCACCTTAGCTGATAGGTGTGTGTGGTGGAAAGAAATAAATAGGCTAAAAGGAAGACAACAGGTCCCGAAGAATGCAAACACAGAGTTACCAAGGTCTTTCTAACAACAGGAAGAAATCTAACGAGAGGTGACTAAACAAATGATATTCTAGTCACGAGATGCATGTGGTGGAAAAAATAAATAGGTCAAAAACAATGTAACAAGTCCTGAAGGATGTAAACAAAGATTTAGAACATGACCTATCAAGCATCACCCTCTTTAATAAAGACACTATGCTTATCAATGAGAGTGTGTGGCTACCAGAATGAATATGACAAACCTGATGATGGATATAAGGAATGTCAAGGGGCAAATGAAAGCTTTGGACTAAAGATTTAGATAAGATAACAAATTGGCTGACATTCCTAAATAGTTACTTGACCAATGGTTGCAAGAAATTAGAAAGAAGTATACACTGCCTCTGAATCTTTAAGACCTCCACAAGTGTCAACACTGGACAACTACAAATGTACCATCAGGATCATCAGAGACCGGAACTGCCCCATGCAAAATGCTAGAGACAAGAAGAAAAGCATGTCAAGGGATGACAGATACTAAGAGTGGGAGATTGTTGGAGAAGAAAGAGGCAAAGAAGAGCAGGCCCCAAAAATTTTCAAAATTGGGCATAATTTTTCCTCTTCCAATTTTCAAGATGTCTTGTCAAGAGCCATGCAAATGATGTAGAGGAGTCCTCTAGATGCTAGAATGCCAAATATTGTAACATTAGACTTGTATTATAGTAGGAATATAGTGATTTTCAATAAAAGTGGTAGTCTCTTGTGTGAAAGGACCATTAATAGGGCACATGTATATAAGTCACTTGATGACTCTTTGTAAGGAATTTTTGCCCTTGTGAGTAATCAAGGTGAAATTTCTAATTTGCTTCTTCTATATTGAGTATCTTCTTCTCCAAGAGCTTGAGTCTGTGTTTTATGCTTGAAATGTGTGTTTAAAAGTGTTTTCTACCCTATCCTCTCTTGTTTTAGTGATTATAATGCATGTGTGGTGAACTATGGAGCTCAAGTAATGTTTCCCACCATTCATTATTTTTCTCATACCTTGAAGCACATTTGTCAGATTAAGCGGAAAATACCACCATTAGATGTTGAGAGCTTTGAAATGAATCTGCTATTGACCATATCTAGATTTTAGAGTTAACAGTAAAGTCCTAATTTTTGCTTACTATGCTTGCAAGTATCGTGACATGCATTTCCAGTGAGACAAGTGGTAGGAGAGGTAGTTGAACCAAGTTACATGCATTGTAACTGCAACAGCGTAACGACTAGAAATACTCATGAATGAATGACTCTCCTCCCAACCTTATGCCTGTATATATAGCTGCTTGAACTAATGAGGACCACAAATGTAACTAGAGTCCACAAGTGCATGTGCAATCTTCTCCACTCCTTTCATATCCACCACTAGAGTCTATTAGTGGCTGGAGTGATCTCGACCACTACTTTAGTACCTTCCACTAGAGTCCACTAGTGGTTGTTGTACTCACCTCTTGAGTTAAGTCCACTGGACTCAAGTTAACTCACGTTAACTTGAGTTAGAAGGCTCTAGAGCTCTTTGGGCAAAACTCTCTTCCCATGCTCCCCATGGGAGTTGAACCCAAGACCTCTTCCTTCACAACCATGAGACTTAACCACTAGGCTAAGTAGATTACTTGAATATGAGAGCACATGACTTATGCTTGAGTCTACTCTTGAGATCTTTGGTCCTACAGACGAGTGACTTATGCTTGAGTCTACTCTTGAGATCTTTGGTCCTACAGATGAGTGACCAAACGGTATCCGATTTCAGATCTGTCTGAAGCCATCGGATCCCTAGATCATAGACTTACTTTATTACATTCTTCCCCCCTTGGGAAAGATTTTCGTCCTCGAAAAGAAAGCTATATATATAACTGTAGGCAACCCCCGAGCCTCATGTTCTAAAACTTGAAGAACATGCATTCATTCAATTAGGTTATTTACTTAGAAACTTGAAAATAAAAAACCTTCTTTAGTTGGGACCAACTTAAAACTTGAAAGCTGGAAAACATCGTTGGATTGTGGAAACTTTTTCCCATGTTGAATTTTCTTCAGCTCCATCCTTCCATTTTACTAAGCACTCTTCATACAAGTGGCTTCTTGTACGTTTATCTCGGGTGCGAAGTATCCTTTCAGGTTCATGAGGAACTGTTTCATTTACGGGAATAGGAAGTATAACCTGTTGTCCAACTAGATTATCTGAATCTGTTAGACTCTTCCTAAGCCGACTAACATGGAACACTGGATGAATCCAACTATCGTCTGGAAGTTGTAGTTCATAAGCCCACAAACCAACTTTCTTGGTGATTGGAAAAGGACCGCAATATCTAGGCGACAACTTGGCGCATTGACCAGTCTTGAAATTTTCCGATCTTTCAGGGATACGAAGATAAACTTGATCGCCAACCTGAAAAGTAACATTTCTTCGCTTCGGATCGGCATAAGCCTTTGCACGATCTTGAGCTTTCTTTAGGTTTTCTTTAGCTAACTTGAGCTTAAAGTTCATGTCTTGAAGGAACTCTTGAGCTGTTTGAACTCGTTCATTTTGTAGTCCTACTGCATAAGGAGACCTAGGCTGGAAACCATACATCAACATGAATGGACTAAATTCAGTTGATGAATTCTTGGCACTGTTATAGGCAAACTCTGCTAATGGAAGATAATCTTCCCAGTCAGTCTGTTTGGAAGTAACATAAGCTCTGAGTATGTCTTCCAAAATCTGATTGACTTTCTCTGTTTGTCCATCCGTCTGGGGATGTTCAGCTGTACTTAAACTTAGTTTAGTTTCAAGTCTACTAAAGACTGCTCGCCAAAAATGACTTGTAAATCGAGCATCTCTATCAGAAACTATGTCTACTGGAAGACCATAGAGTCTATAAAGTTGATTTACAAATATTTTTGCAAGTTCTGGAGTCTTATAAGTAGTCTTGACTGGAATAAACTGAGCAAGTTTAGTCAATCGATCAACTACAACCCAGACTGAATCAAAGCCTTTCTGAGTGCGGGGTAATCCAGAAATGAAATCCATGGAAATGCTTTCCCACTTTCCTTTGGGAATTTCCAAAGGATGTAGCAATCCTCCAACTTTAAGTCGTTCAAACTTATTGACTTGACATTTATGGCACTTAGACACATAGTTTTGCACATCACGATGCAAACTAGGCCAATAAAAATGTCTTTTCACTAACTCATAGGTTCGGTTAATACCAGGATGTCCTGCACTTGGAGCATCATGGCATTCGAAAAGTACTTGATTTCGTATGTCCAAGGTACTTGGAACACAAACCTTACCTTTATAAAGCAAATATTCATCTTGGAGAGAATAGTGTTTAAACTTTCTTTCAGAAGTACTTGCTTCATTTTGTTCAGCTTGCTCAGCTGCTTTCCATGCTTGACTGAAGCTTGGATCCTCTTTGCAGCTTCCTTTCAAAGTTGACATAAATTCACTTTGAATTTGTACAAAACTTAGATTGTTCAGCATAGGCATCCGACTTAAGGCGTCTGCCACTGCGTTGAACTTTCCTTTTCTATACCTGAGTTCATAATCGAACTCTTGCAACTGCTCGGCCCACCTCGCTTTTCTACCTCTTAGATCAGGTTGGTTTGCAAACCACTTTATGCTCTCTTGATAAAAAACTATGATCAACTTTGATCCATATAGATAATGGCGCCATTTCTTCAGAGCATTAATAATAGCGAACATCTCTCGCTCATAGGTAGAGTAATTTTGCTGAGCAGGACTTAGCTTTCTACTCTCGAAAGCTATCGGTCGACCATCTTGGCTTAGTACTGCTCCTACTGCAGATGAACTTGCATCTGTCTCTAATTGGAAAGGCTTGTTCGGATCTATGATCTGTAGAACCGGGGCCGATGCTAAAGCAAGTTTAAGTTCTTGAAAACTCTTTGCTTGCTCTTCTTTCCAATTTAACTTTTGATGCTTCCCTTTGAGTTGATCCGTCAAAGGTACTGCAATCTTGGCATATCTAGCCACAAACTTCCGATAATATCCTGCCAATCCGAGAAAACTTTGTAGTTCTTGAACCGTCTTGGGCTCAGGCCATTCAAGAATCGCTTGGACCTTTTCTGGGTCAACTTTGATTCCTTCCGCGGAAATAATATGACCTAATTTCTTTACTTCTGGGGTAAAGAATTCACATTTTGACTCTTTACCGTAAAGTTTATTATCGCGAAGAAGTTGAAAAACTTTTTTCAAGTGCTCTAAGTGATTTTCATGATCTTTACTGTAGATCAGAATATCATCGAGAAAATCTACAACAAATTTTCCCAAATACGGCTTTAGCACTTGATTCATCAAAGTCATAAATGTTGCGGGTGCATTTGTCAACCCGAACGGCATCACTAAAGACTCGTAGTGACCAAACTTTGTTCGAAAAGCTGTTTTAGGAATATCATCATCTTTGATCCTGATCTGATGATAACCTTGGCGTAAATCAATCTTAGAAAAGACTGTAGCCCCTTTTAAACTATCGAAAAGATCTTCGACTAGTGGCATGGGATACTTGTTCTTTATCGTAAGATTGTTTAACGCCCTATAATCTACGCACAGCCTCATAGTTCCATCTTTCTTTTTCACTAGAAGGATGGGTGCTGCCCATGGAGACTGGCTTGGGCGGATAAATCCTTTATCCAAATACTCTTTGATTTGATTTTCTACTTCTTGATTCTGGACATAGGGGAGGCGGTATGGGTTTTGAGATTTTGGCTTGGTACCCGGAAACAGATCTATACTGTGATCAATGTTTCCACGAGAGGGTGGCAAGCCGTAGGGGAGTTCCTTAGGGAACACATCTTTAAATTCCTTCATTAAATTGTTAAATTTAACATGAACTTCTCGAGGAATAAAGGACGAGACATAAGAAACTTGATTTATATTATCAGAATCTATTACATCGGTGCCAAGGACAAGAAAAGCTTGAGTCCTGGCTTCTTTATTGACAAGTTTCTGAAGTTCAGTGTATGATATCAAAGGGATACTTGGAACATCATGCTCACCCTTGATTTTATACACTACACCGTCACGCTGGAATTCCAAAGTATTTGTAAAATAACACCTGGTCAATGAAGGTCCTAGACTCCATAGCCACTCTCTCCCTAAAACAAGATCTACCCGATCCATGTTCATTATTTGGAAGTCCAAGGTATCTTTAAATCCTTGGATTTCTAGTTCCAAATTACATATCATTGTGTCCCAAACACGGGTGTCTTGACCGTGCATCATGGAGACAATGTATTTATGAGGAGATGGTTCCTGAGGAAGAGCCAGTTTTTTTACTAACGCATAATTGATAAAATTATGCGTAGCAGAGTCATCCACCATTATCCGGATGGTGTGCCCTTTTACTGATCCATGTAACTTGACCAAATCATGTGGACCAAACTCTTGAGGTTGCCACATGTTTTTGGAAATTTGGCATGAATGGGTACTGTCGCAATGCATAATCTGAACCTTCTTTGCACTTGAATTTGCATCCAAGTTCAAAGATTGAATCAGATTGATTTGCTGCTTACCCTTTCCCTTACTTTCTCTTCCGACTGGACAGGCACGGCTTCGATGTCCAGGCTTGAGACATTTAAAGCACAAGTTTTCTTTTTGCGCTTTATCATGATCTTCTGGAGAAAGGATGTGTCTAAAAACACGAGGTTTTTTAGACACTCTTTCATGAGATCTAGTCCCTTTGCCCTTACGCTTGAAGTTATTCTTCTGGGAATAACTGCTTTCCTGCGGGACATCCAAACGTGAATTGTCCTCATAAATCTGTGTGACCTTAATCGCCTCTTCAAGGGATTTAGGCGCATGCCTCTTAACTTCATTACGAATTCGTTGGTTAAGTCCTCTGAAAAAACCACGAAGTCGATGGAAGTCATCTAAATTCTTTAACTTCAGAATTACATCTCTGTATTCTGAAATATACACCAATAGCGGTCTACCCTTCTGCTGAATTTTATCCCAAGCTTCCCAATTGCGTTCCTCCTCATTCTCAGGGAGAAACTCTTTCTTGAAAAGGTGGGAAAATTCATTCCAAGTGGTAGGTTTCTTATGAGTCTCAGAGAGACTCATCCACCATGTATAAGCTTTCGGTCCTAGCGATAAACTGGCTTCTACTACCCTCACATGATCGGGGGTATGTTTGAGTTCATGGACATCTTGCCATTTCTCTAAGAAAGTCAAAACCGCATCCTTATTCCTATCCTTATCCTCTCCAGAGAAATAAGGAGGACGGATCTCTTTACCCAAGGAAAGATCCACGGGGAGGTTATGGCTTTCTAACATCCCTACCGAAGCAACACACAAGGGAGTAGAAGACACTAGGCTAAGACGGCTCATACTTCCCGCTAGCGGAAACATATCTATTTGGGGAGAGGATAATCCCTTATCCTTTTCCATCCTAACAGACATTGGTGAAGTTGCGATCGTATCTGTGTGACTACCTAAAATAGTCTTACTGATATCCCTAGGCGTCTGAAGTAAGTTCAGAATGGCCTTAAGGTGATCTTGGATTCCATCAACAGATTGACGGAGGACTGCAACCTCATCCGGAATACTGGACAACCGTCCAAGCTTTTGCTCAACTAGCAACATCCTACTCTCCATATCTTTCCCCTCGTTTAGAGTAGTGAGTGTTTCCCCTTTTCTTGCAGAATCCTCAACGTCGAATGCTACAATCGTCGCTTCTCTATTAAATGCATCAGACGCATGACTTGTATTTGAAACCATAGGTGCAGATGGATGCAATGCACGTGCAGCTATTGGTGATCTAGGCATGAATGAGGATGTTACTAAAATAGGAACAGAAACAAACACTGACGTACTAGTAGTACTCGTAAGCGAGACGTGGCTAGAAGTCCCCTCCATCGCACACAAAGCGTTATTAAACTTACTAAGTATTCCTAACGCAAGTGGTGTGTGCAACAAAATCAAAAGAGCTATGCAAGAATATCACAAGAAATAGTCCCTGATGATTTGGTCCGTTGAGGTCGACTTGATTCTAGCCGAAAGTGCTAGAATTATGACAAAGTTAGGCCTCCGGATCTTCACTCCACCACTTGCTCCAGGTCTTTGCTCCACAGCTTCCACTTTCTTCAAGCTTTGCTCAATCTTTGATTCTCCTTGGTTGTTTCTTTGGCTAAAAGCAGAATACTTCTCGGGATCCGGCCTGCAACAATTGACTTGGCTCCGTGGATGGATGAGAGGGCTTGGCTTCTTGAATGGAGAGAAAACTTGGCTCCTACTTCAGAGCAGATTGTTACATCAGAAAAGTGTCTTCTGCAACAGATGATAAGGAAAACGCCTTGGCGCCTTGGTTAAAGCAATCGGCTCTCAAACTGCCCAAGCGGGTTCGAATTCCTTGAATCGCAGCAGCGCACGCGAAATTTTGTTCTTCTTCAGCTCCACGTTCTTCAGCGCCTGTTTAAAACGAGACAAAGACACGGCCGATGCAGAGCACGAATGCCCGTGAACGCGTTGGGTAGAAGATCACGCTCTAGCTGGGGGGGGCGAAGGTTCGAATCCCCTTCGGCTCACAGTAGAGGTTAATGTTTTTAACTTATGCTGCTCCAAAGCTAAGCCAACATGCGAAATTCAGCGGCGCACTTTATCTGATCATCCACGAGCAATGCACATGCATATAGGAGAGAGCAAACTGATGAGCAAGATGATGAAAAGTAGAGAGCTATGGAGTGATGGCTCTGATACCAATGCAACAGCGTAACGGCTAGAAATACTCATGAATGAATGACTCTCCTCCCAACCTTATGCTTGTATATATAGCTGCTTGAACTAATGAGGACCACAAATGTAACTAGAGTCCACAAGTGCATGTGCAATCTTCTCCACTCCTTTCATATCCACCACTAGAGTCTATTAGTGGCTGGAGTGATCTCGACCACTACTTTAGTACCTTCCACTAGAGTCCACTAGTGGTTGTTGTACTCACCTCTTGAGTTAAGTCCACTGGACTCAAGTTAACTCACGTTAACTTGATTTAGAAGGCTCTAGAGCTCTTTGGGCAAAACTCTCTTCCCATGCTCCCCATGGGAGTTGAACCCAAGACCTCTTCCTTCACAACCATGAGACTTAACCACTAGGCTAAGTAGATTACTTGAATATGAGAGCACATGACTTATGCTTGAGTCTACTCTTGAGATATTTGGTCCTACAGACGAGTGACTTATGCTTGAGTCTACTCTTGAGATCTTTGGTCCTACAGACGAGTGACCAAACGGTATCCGATTTCAGATCTGTCTGAAGCCATCGGATCCCTAGATCATAGACTTACTTTATTACAGTAACATTATCACTTCACTTACCATCATGTGTGCACATGTCTTCATACACTTGATATGTCTAAATTACACGGATTGATAATTAAATGTGTATTAATCCACCACTATATGCACTTGTGGGCGAGAGGTTTAGTCTCAATTAGCATAAGTCCCTAAGGCTTCACGACTTAGGTACATAATAAGGAAGGGCCGAAAGGGGATAAACATCGCACAATTTAAGAAATATAAATATCAAAGAAAGAGATAAATTAAATCAAGAAAAAAGAAACAATAAGGAAATATTTTAATGTGGGACCAAAGACATTTTTGTATGTTTGTATGAATTTGCTAGAAAATAAGTGAGAGCAAAAAATCTTACAATGTGTGTGAGGATGTTGTTGAAGGAGATGGTGGACACCTTCCAGAGATGAGATGGTGCTGCAAATTCTTGCTTCACATCAGCCAAAACTAAGTTGATTAGTGCAAAGTAGATCTCTTGAGCTTTCTAGGAAGCACAAATAATCACCCAAGTACTTTGGAAAATAATCCTAAAATCATTGGATCAAGACAGATAAGTTGGAGTTTCATTGTGAACCAAAAACTTGTTATCTTGGTCACTACACCTACTCAACAAGCTAAATAGTTCTCTTTCTCTGCTAGCAATTGAATAAAATCCTTTTTGGGATATCTAATTAACTAAGGTAGTAACTTTCACAAGTTATTTCACTTGAAATGATCAACTATACACTGAGAATGCTAGCTTAGCAAGTTAGAGATGCATCTCGAGAGTATGCAAACCAAAGAGCAATGTTTTGCACATAACTCGAGATTCGCTGAGCCAATTGAAATGAAACTTTGTACCAAGAAACTAGACAATCTAATAAATCTACATCAATTCAAATCAATGCAAATGAGCAAGTGTACGTTGATAAATTGATCAAAGAAGTTCACTATTCTGAGTGATACATGATAGAGTAGAAAAGATGAGATATGAGAAAACTATGTGTACTAATGCACATAAATTACATTGACATTGGCAATGAATGATTGCACAATGTAAAAGAAATGGTAGAGCTATAGTGTGAGCTCAATGTCCACTGTAAATCCCTCTAAGTATCTCTCCAAATTGGGCTCTATCAGGTTGCACATTCATGAGACTAGATAGCCCTCTTTTATAGCCTTTTTGTTGGAGCCAAGATTCAAGTTTGAATTTGAATATTTACCTAAAAATGTTCCAAAGTTTTAGGACTTGATTGCAATAAATCCTCACCAAACAATTCATGGAAAGATTCTCCTAAGAAATCATGATTTCAAGTGCTTCCACATATGCACTTTTACAAGGAGTAAAAAATCAATCTTTTACAAGGGATTATTCATGTGCTAATACATGAATGAAAATATGGTCTTTAGGACAAGTGATCAATCATTTAGGCTTGTAGTAATTGCACCAAGAGCTCCCCCTCAAGCCTAACATGATTGGGCTTCAACTCTCTTTAATCTCCTACAATCCAAGCATCATCTTGAACATGTTCAATTTAGTTTCATCCAAAGATTTAGTTAGAGTATATGCACATTGCAAGTTTTTTGATACATACGACAATTGTATGTCCTTGCTAAGTAGCTTCTCTCACATAATTATAATGCACTTCTATGTGCTTAGTCCTTGCATGATATATAGGATTAGCTGCCAACTGTAGTGAGCTAGTATTATCTCCAAAGATTATTCGAGTGTATGTATGTAGCCCCAAGTCTGAGTAGAGTAGCTTTAACCACATTGCCTCTTGTGTTGCATTTGTAGGTCCCCTATATTCAGCTTCAATTTATGACAATGCCATAGTTGGTTGTTTTTTTGAAGACCATGAAATCAACTTAGATCCCACAAAAGATAAGTAGCCAGAGCTGCTCCTCCTATCATCTTTTGAGCCAGCCCAATCTGCATCAGAGTGTAGGTTGATATCAAGTCAGATGTAAATGGATAAAATAGCCCTTCATTTATGGTACCCTTCAACTACTTTAAGATCCTTTTGGCAGCTTCCATGTGAGTTTTTCTTGGTGTATGCATGAAGTGACTCAATGTACTCACCCTGTAGAATATATCCACTCTTGTTAGGGTTTCATAATTGAGACTCCCAACAAGAATTTGATAACATGTAATGTCTTCACGTAACTCTCGTTCATGAGCATTGAGTTTGTGATTCCATTCCATGGGTGTACCTACAATTTTTGCATTATCCATTTTGAACTTAGTTAACATGTCATGAATGTACTTTCTCTGAGTAATGAAAACACTAGAATCTGTATAAACAATCTCTAAACCAAGAAAATATGTAAGCAACCCAAGATCATTGATCTTGAACTCTCCTTCATCTAAACTGTAATCTTCTTGATGCCATTGGCATCATTTCCTGTAATGATAATGCCATCCACATAAACACATAGATAAATAACCTCTTAATTAGTCTTCTTAATGAACAATGAAGAATATGCCTTGCTTGCAACAAAACCTTGGTTGTGCAAGTATGTGACTAG
The DNA here is from genome assembly GCA_020310875.1 of Ceratopteris richardii. Lineage (NCBI taxonomy): Eukaryota > Viridiplantae > Streptophyta > Polypodiopsida > Polypodiales > Pteridaceae > Ceratopteris > Ceratopteris richardii. Next base: position 45,762,861 of record CM035436.1, on the reverse strand, counting down.
CCTTCCTTAATTTACATACGTAATCAGGTTTGTCTTTGTCTTCATATCCTAGTGGTTGAGACATGTAGAACTCTTCAAAGATCGACCCATTAAGGAATGCATTTTTAACATCTAATTGGTACAAATTCCAATTCTTTGAAGCAACAATACTTATTAAAACTCTGATGATTGGCATTTTGGCCACATGTGAGAAGATCTCATCATAATCCACTCCATGGGTTTGAGCAAACCCCTTTGCTACTAGCCTTGCTTTAAACTTGTTTATTGTGCCATCTAAATTCTTTTTCACATTGTAAATCCACCTAAATCTTATTATCTTCATGAATGGTTTTTTGGGAACCAAATCCCAAGTGCCATTTTCTTGAAGTGCTTCAATTTCTTCCTACATAGCTTCTCTCAATTCTTCCCTTTGTTAGCTTCTTCAAATGTAGATGGTTACTCTGACATAGACTCCTTATCCATGTATATAGAACGATTGGTGACTAATGATGTGTCATAGCCATACCTTATAGGTTTCTTGTTTTCCCTTTGAGATCTTCTAAGTGCTTGATTGGATAACTCTGGAATGTCTTGCAATTTTTTTAAATTTGATTTGCCCTTGGACTTCTAAGCTTGAAAATCAATTTGTTCTTCATCTTATGAGTTGACATCCTCTAATGTATGTGGTTCTTCTTTGGTTAGATTTGGAAAATCATTCTCCAAATCATAGGGTAGCTTTATTTTCCTGCAATCATCTTCAAACCAAGAGTTATTTTCATCAAATACCACATCCCTACTAACTAAAAATCCTTTATTAGTGGGATTATATAATGTGTATCCTTTTTGATTCTAATCATAGCCAATAAATATGCATCTTTCAGCTTTTGGATCAAGTTTTCCCCTAATCTATGAGGGTATGTGTGCATAAGCAATGCACCCAAAGATTTTACAATGATCTAAAGAAGGTTTCTTGCCATTCCATGCCTCATAAGGTGTCATCCTATCCAGAGATTTGAATGGAAGCCTATTGATTAAGTAAGTAGCTATGGAAATAGCCTCTACCCATAAATATTTAGGAAGTTTTTTTTCATTCAACATTGATCTTGCAGCCTCTACTATTAATCTATTTCTTCTCTCTGCCACTCCATTCTCTTCAAGATTGTACCTTATTGTAATCTCTCTCTTTGTGTCTCTGCCCTGTAAGAAAGAGTCAAACTCATGTGAGAAATACTCACCATCTCCATCAGATCTAAGCCTCTTCAAACTTTTACTTGTTTCATTCTCAACCAATGCCAAATACTTCTTGAAATAAGTGAAGACTTCATCTTTATGCTTCATAAAATAAAGTAATGTCCACCTACTATAGTCATCTATGAATGAAACATAATACCTTGGCCCTAAAATTGATGGCTTTCTGTTAGGACCCCACACATATGTGTGTAGAAGCTCCAAGTAGTCTTCATATATGTATCCCCTTTTGTTGAATGATTGCCTATGTGACTTGCCAAATTGGCATGCTCCACATTTGTAAAACATGTGTTGCTTGGACACATTTGGGATGCCAAGAACACTCTGATCCTTGCATATTTGCTTTAATGTCCTTTCACTTATATTTCCTAGTCTCTTATGCCATATCTCTAATTTAGATAGGGTTTGGTCCTTATAATTGAAGAGAGCATATTTCTTGTATCTTCAACTTCAAAGGTAAAATGTCTACCAGATTTCTCACCTTTTGCAAACCTTCTGAAGCCTTGTTGAGGGTCCTCCACATATGCTCCATGCCTTGTGAATCTAACCTATAAACCCTTCTCAACAATCTGTCCAAGGGTTATTGTTGGCACATACAATACCCTACTTAGAAGATTCATGTTACCATCAGATGCTTTAACATTTACAATCTTCTTTATTGAGTGCCTAATCTCATCACCTATCTGAACTTCATGCTATCCTTTGGGTTGTTCAAGGTGAGACAATAATGCTACATTGCTTGCTACATGATTGGAGCAACCAGAATCAATATACAATAGGTACTCATCATCTTTACCTTGCTTGGATGTCATATTCATAAGTAATAGGGAATCCTCTTGATCATATGTATAGTTCTTGTACTCTCTCTTTCCTCTGAAGCCTCCTTGATAGTTGTTGTTGTTGCTGTAGCCTTGGTTGTAATTGTGATGATAGTTGTTTCCTCCATTATTGAATCTGTTGCGCCATTGTCCATAGCCTCCTCTATGGAAGCCTCATCTTCTCCGATTCTTTGTGTTTTGAAGCATTCATCTATGGCATGATTGGTCAGGCCACAAATGTTGCAAGGCGAAGAATTGTATGGTCTCCCCCTGCCTTGCTTTCCTCCTGTGCCCTTTCCTCTAGTACCTCTTCCTCTACCTATGAAATTCACTTCATAGGTACTTGAATCTTCTTCATTCTTCTTACCTTTTCCTTTATCTTTACTCTTATTTTTATATGTGTAAAGGGCAAAAGATTGATTACCTTTATAAGTATCTCCATTCTTGTTGAGCTTTGTCTCATGTGTGAAGAGTTTCCCCATCAATGTATTGAGATCATGTATCTGCATGTCCATATATAGGTCCATTGTTGTGGTAAAAGACTCCCATTTTTCATTAGCCTTGATGTCATTTATGATCTGCCTTACTATCTGCTCCTCTTCTATTTCTTCTCCAATACTCCCAAGTTGATCAGCTACATCCTTCATCTTGGTCACATAGTCAGCTACACTTTTCTTTGGTTGCATCTTCAAGGTTGTGAACTCCATCCAAACTTGGTTCTTTTTGGCCCTTGTATTTGATGAGAAATATGAAGATAGTACTTCCCAAGTCTCTTAGGAATTCTTACAATTCCTAATATGAGGTAACAAAAAATTAGATATTTAATTGAGTATGTAAGACATGGCTAGAGCATCCTTTGCACACCAAGCAACTAGTCTCTCTTGCTCCTCTCTTGTAGGTTGGTTTTTGCTTCTAAAGGTTGGCATTTCTTCATCTCTAGAGATGTATCCAAACAAGATTCTTCCGTGGAGGTAAGCCTTCATCCTTAGGGAGCAAGCCACATAATTTCCCCTATCCAATTTATCAATGAATGATGGAAATTTGTCTCCCATTTTACTTTGATGTTGCTTTGATACCACTGTTGAAGGAGATGTTGGACACCTTCCAGAGATGAGATGGTGCTCAAATTGAAAGATGATCCTCAAATCATTGGATCAAAACAAATAAGTTGGAGTTTCATTGTGAACCAAAAACATGCTATTTTGGTCACTACACCTGCTTAGGAAATTAAAATTTCTCTTTCTCCACTAACAATTGAATAAAATCCTTTTGAAGATATCTAATTAACTAAGGTAGTAACTTTCACAAGTTATTTCACTTGAAAAGATCAACTATACACTGAGAATGAAGCGTAGCAAGTTAGAGATGCATCCTGACATTTTTGGGAGTTAACAGTATGCAGACTAGAGAGCAATGTTTTGCACATAACTTGAGATTGGCTAAGCCAATTGAGATGAACCTTTGTAGCAAGAAAGCAGAATCAATTTAAATCACTACAAATGATCAAGTATACGTTGAGAAATTGATCAGAGAAATTCACTGTTCTGAGTGATACATGACATAGTAGAAAAGATGAGATATGAGAAAAATGTGTATTAATGCACATAAATTACATTGACATTGGCAATGAATGATTACACGATGTGAGGGCAATGGTAGATCTATAGTGTGAGCTCAATATCCACTATAAATCCCTCTAAGTATCTCTCCATGTCTGGCTCTATTAGGCTGCACATTCATGCGACTAGATAGTCCTCTTTTATAGCCTTTTATTGGAGCCAAGATTCAAGTTTGAATTTGAATCTTTACCTAAAAGTGTTCCAAAGCCTTTCTCTTAGTTCGGTTTTGTACTCAAAATGGTATCGGAAGGCAAATGGAAAGGAATCTCTAATGTTCGCTCCTATGTACAATGTACATAATCATTTGTATGTGTTGCTTTCTTGTACGAAAAAGTGGGAAACCATGTCTAAAAGTCATTAACTGTCTCCCATATACACTTACTTCCAAAATATCAACTCCATAATATCAACATCATCTAAATGAACTAAGTCCATAAATAAGATGTTCCCCTTGTGGAGTAATAATGTGAAAGAAAAGTGCCAAACTCTATGGAGATGACAAACCATATAAACATAAAGAAAATCTCGATAAAAAAAGCGATTACAAAATCTTCTTAAACTTAATGATACACTTGCCCTCTAGGTGCTCCTAAACTTCAGTGAACTCACAAGAAATTGTTTCATCCTAAACTATTCTCATGTCTATGAAAATCCATCATTCTAGTTCATAAATCCTTGGTTAGACATCCATATATAAATTGGGAAAAATCTATTAGAAGAATCTCTACTGACATTTCAATGCAAACTATAGTATTTTCTCTTCCCCTTAGTTTTCCATACTAATAGAAAAACATTCTTCTATGAGAATCAAAGAATCCATAATTATCCTTTCTCCTAAATGATGATAGGTCATCATCCTCATGATTAAACACCAAATAAGATACTGATCCTTATGGAACAGATTTATATCTATGTCATTCAACTCCAAAGTGAAAATTCGTCACTCTATTTCAAGTATTTATAATGCAAGTAACTAGATTTTCATCATCTATTTGAAGATCATCACTAGAAATAGATAGAATAACTTCACATAATGGAGTCTTTAGGTGAAGACTCAATCTAAACAATATGATGAACTAAAATCCTTATTCCATGTAATAGGATAATGTCATTCCTATCTAGGAAATCTAAAGGATCAAATCTCAACCATGGCTATTCCTCTAGGAGTAGGCTATAGCTACTTCCTCTAGAGACAAATCCCTTCTTAGAATTGTCTCTATAAATTAGCTAGAATTAATACTTCTGCAAAAGGTATAGCCTAAGTTGACACTATTCCATACTTTCCCTTTCCCTTGAAAGATACTTTGCATGAATAAAATAACATCCATTTTTTATGTACGAATCCTCATTTCCATACACTTAAATACAATCATCTTAGCACTTGGAAGAACAAAACTTACCATTAAGCATCTTCTAGTTTAATGAAAAATGTTATCCATGGATGATTATTCCAATTTAATGAAAAATGTTATCCATGGATGATGAGTCCTTTTCTATCTAGACATAGAAGGGAATTTCTCAAAGGGAAGTTGTATCCACATTCCCTACTAGTGGATTCTCATTCCAATCCATGTATTATAGTTGTTACCTCTCTTTTGATGCCACTTTCTTGTAGAAAAGCATCAAATTCAGTTGAGAGATATTCTCCACCACCATCTGATCTGAGCTTCTTGAGACATCTACTTGTTTGATTTTCTACAAGAGCAAGATACTTTTTGAAACAATCGAAGATTTTTTCTTTATGATTCATAAAGTAAAGAATTTTCCATCTTTTATAGTCATCAATAAAAGATACATAATATCTTGAATCTATAAATTGAAGGTTCTTTTCTTGGACCCCACACATTTGTGTGAAGAAGATCCAATAATTCCTGATGGATGTACCCTTTCCTATTGAAGGTTTGTCTATGAGCTTTGCCAAATTGACGAGCTCCACACTTGTATATCATATGTTGTTTTGTGATGTTGGGCAATCCAAGTACACTGTGATCCGTGCAAATTTGTTTCAAAGTTCTCTCACCAATATGAGCAAGCTTTTTGTGCCATACCTCTAATTCAGAGAGTGTCTGAGATCCATAACTAAATAATGCTATGTTCTTGGTGTCCTCCACTTCAAAGATGAAGACTCTTCCTATCTTTTTTGCCCTTGGAAATTCTTCTAAATCCTTGCTTAGGGTCTTTCACATATGCTCCATGCCTTCTAAACCTAACCTACAATCCTTTCTCCACAATTTGGCCAATACTTATCAATTTTTTATTTATGGTAGGTACATACAAAACCTTGCTTAGAAGATTCATGTTGCCATTTGATGTCTTGACATTACCTACTTTCTCCATTGAATGTCTTGTATCATCACATGTCTGCACTTCATGTTTATTTTTGGGATCTTCTAAATAAGAGAGCAATGCTACATTTCTTGATACATGATTTGAACACCTTGAGTCAATATAGAAAACATGATCATCATCCTTACCCTGCTTCAATGATAGGTTCATAAGGAGTAGTGAGTCTTCTTTACTTTGATCTTCAGTGTTTTTGTAATCCTTTCTACTTCTATATCCATTTTGATGATTCTTATTGTTGAAGTAGTTGTTGTTGTATCCTCCATTGTACATGCCCCTATTTGATCCATAGCCATCTCTATTAAATCGTCTTCCTCTGGAGTTCCTTGGGCTCCTATAACATTCCTCAGTGGTATGATTAGAGTAACTGCAAATGTTACAAGATTGAGATGCTTGGGGTCTCCCCCTATCTTGCTTTCCTCCTCTACCTCTTCCTCTAGCTTTTCCTCTACCTATGAAGTTGGCTTGGAAAGAACTACCTTCATCTTCATTCTTCTTAGACTTTGACTTATCCTTAGCTTTATCTTTATCAGAGTATAAGGCAAAAGACAGATTACCTCTTGAGGATTCACCATTCTTGATTATCTTTGCTTCATGTGTAAAGAGTTGGCCCATAAGAGTGTTGAGGTCAGGCATTTGCATGTCCATGTATAGGTCCATGGCAGTTGTGAAAGATTCCCACTTGTTGTTAGCCTTGATTCCATTGATGATTTGCCTTATGATTTGGTCTTCTTCAATTACCTCTCCAATGCTTCCTAACTAATTAGAGATCTCCTTCATTTTGGTGACATAATCAGTCACACTTTGCTTGGGACTTTTCTTCAAGGTAGTAAACTCCATCCATAACTAGTTCTTCCTTGTTCTGGTATCCGAAGAGAAGAAAGAAGCAAGTGCTTTCCAAGTTTCTCTTGAGGTCTTGCATCCTTTTACATGAGATAAGAGAAAATCAGGGATTGAGTTTAAGATGTAGGACCTGGCTAGTGCATCCTTTGAGCACCAACTTGTAAGCCTTTCTCACTCCTCATGTGATGGTTGTCCTTTGCTTCTCATTGTTGGCATGACTTCATCTTTAGATATGTATCCAAATAGATTTCTCCCTTGAAGGTAAGCCTCCATCCTCAAAGACCATGCTGAGTAGGTGTTTCTATCCAATTTGTAAATGGTGGAAGGAAATCCATCTCCCATATTGATTTCTCTTTGCTCTAATAACACTGTGAAGGAGATGGGTGATACACTCCAAAGATGTGTCTCGTGCTGCAAAACCTGCTCTACACCTACCAAGATAGCTTTAGAGATGATAAGTAGACACCCTCTGCTTGCTAGGGATGCATATAAACCATTTTAATGATTTGGAGTATCAATCTCAAATTGATTCATCAAAACAAACTAGTTGATACAAAACGGATGAACCCAAAAAGCTTAAATGGATGAAGCAAAAACTTGATATTTTGGGATGGATTGCACTCTGGAAATTAACTCAGAGCTCATAGCCTATTGAAAATTAAATAGAGATCTTTTTCACACTTTAATTAGATTTATATTGAATCTAAATAAAAAATTTTGATGATTTTTTATGAACCATATTGAAAGAATTCAATCTAGAAACATAAGGGTGTCATCCTGACATTTTCAGAGTTAGCTACCAGCATGCCTAGTCAGCTTCAAATGATTGTAGCTCACAAAATAATAAACAAATGATTATGAAATTGGTATGATAAAATTAGACTTATCAAGTTACCTATACCAATTCAAAGCTCAGCAAAAGATCAATTATACATAGAGAAATCACTCACTGAATTTGAGTGAAAATGAGAATCAAAACATGTAGCAGCAAATGAGAACAACTTCAAAGTATAGCTAGAAAATGAATATGTATTGATCATGATATGAATGGAAATGAAGCTTGAGAATGAGGAGTGCAATGTGTGCTTCACTTGTGGCTTGGTGCTTTATCAAAATCTCTCCAGAATGTAGCTCTAAGTGCCACTCTAATCCGTGACTATACATAGGTGTTTTTATAGATACATTTGAATTCAAATCTTGGAGGGATTGTGCCTAAAAGTTCCCCTAAAGTTGAGGAATCATCTAGCTAATCAATCACTCCTAACTCAGCTTGTAATTTGTGCCTAACATGGCCACGAGTTTCTTCAAAGACGTTTACTTTTCAAAGTAATAACTTTTCACGAGTTACAAGAGCATGTTTCTATGTCTCTCTCCTTGAGGGTGTCCATAAGTAATGTTTTATTTATGATCAAGCATTAGGCTTGGATGAAATACACCAACAATCACCTTATCCAATATATTATCGTTGACCCATCTTAACCCTTCAATCTGCAAGGGATCATGCTTGAGAAGGAGGCGATTTTTTGAGTTGTTCCAAGAATTGATTCTTTGTCTTAATATGCACCCATCTTCATAGCCAACTTTCTTGGTCAATTCTATGTCCTCAAATCTAATCCAATGTCTTCTCTCTTGATTCTAGAGATGTTTCCACAAATGAAAATCTTAGTTCCATAGCTTCTTTGCCCTTTGGAGGTTTACCAAGTCAATTTCTTTGATTCCCCCAATAGCAAACAAATAGAATCATTTTGTCTAAACATGATAGCCACTTCTAATCCCCTGGGAGTCACTGGAAAAAGAGAAAATAGCAAAATGACTAGATCATGCTCCTTCCACCTACAAAGTCTCACGATCATCCACTTGAAAACCATCTTATCTACCATCCCCCCACATCCAAAATGCCTAGCCCTCTTCAATCTTTATGGTTAGCACAAATGGCCCACTTGATTTTGGGCACAACTCTCCTATTCGGATCACTAATCGAAAGGAAATTTCTACAAGCCCTTTTCAATTTACCAAATATTTGTCATTTGGTCTCCAACAAGCCAAGTAATAGATAACAATGAAAGAAGGAAGGTTTTGATCACCATGGCCCACCCTACCAAGGTGAGTTGCATGTCCTTCCAATAAATAAGTTTATTATCAAGTTTGCCAAGAACCCAATCCCACCACTGACTCATGGAAGCATCAAAACCCATCAAAACTCCTAAGAGATGATAGATATGTCTATTGCAGAGTGGTTGACATCATCAATCAACCAAAAATTGCAAAGGGGGCCCCAAAATAGCCTTCAAAGTCATTTTTAGTGATTTATTCTAGATCCTAAAGCAATACATAAAGTTTTTAGACATTTCCAAAAGACAGTGATACTATTGATCTCATTATAAATAAAAGCATTCATGTCATCGACAAAGAGTTCCATTATCATCAAATCTTGGCTATGGGAAGTACCATACCATGGATCTAGCCAAGATGATGGTTAACCAACCAACTGAGGCCATTAGTGTAAATAGCAAAAAGAAGAGCAACCAAAGGGCATCCTAATCTAATAGAGTGCTTTAATCTAATTGCATGAGAGAGATGTTCGTTGATATTTATTTGAGGTAAGGTGTTTCCCATAAGTGTTGCAATCATCTTGATGAAATTAGATCTACACCCCAGATCATTTAGGATTGGAGAATGAAGTCGTACTCGAGACGATCAGAAGCTTTATCGAAATTGATCTTGATGAAGAGGACATTTTGAGAAGACTCTTTAGCAAATTCAAGGCCTTCCCACACATCAATAATAGCCTCTAGGATGAATCTACCCTTAATGAACCCTTTTTTATCCTCATTGATCCATGAGCAAAGATGTAAAGCAATACGATTAGCAAGGACCTTTGTGAAGATTTTAGGAGTAGTTTGCAGCATAGTGATAGGACACCAATTTTCCTTTTTCTTTGTCTTTTTTTGTGAATTATTTTTATCACACCATTGAATAAGTTGGGTGACACACCAGTGTGCAAAGGGTTCACCAAAACACTCTTGAATGTCTTAAAGAATTCATTGGTGAGTCTGTCTAGGCACAAGATTTTAGCATTGGGAAGAGAATCAATAGCTTCAGCAATCTCCATGTCATTAATGGGGGCATCAAAAAGATGCACCATATTTTGCCAAAAAAAAGGTTCTAACTCTAAAGTTGGTAGCAATGTAATCACGCCTTTGAGAAGATATTGGAGTGAATACCCCCAAGAGTTAAGTGAAATGATTAGTAATTAGTTCAGTATTCTCTTCATCAGCCATGCATTACATCCAGTGATTTTCAATCATATACAAAATTTCTTCCTTGTGCTTCTTCTTCTTAAGGATTTTATACGTTTCTTTAGTTGGTTTATCTGCTTTTCCACCCACCAATTTTTAATAGATTTGCAAAGCCTTTCCTTGAATTTCCTCTTTGTATCTAAGCTTTCTTCTAATTTTTTTGGAGCCCAACCTGGAGGTGGGAATTTCGTTTATTGACCTCTACCTCGAGATACCAGAGCCAATGATAAAGATTTCCCTTCTTTCACACCGAAATCTTTGAATATTCTTTTGAATCTTGTTAAGAAGATATTATAATAGAGATTACATGCACGGAATCAAAATGAAAATAAGATTTTACTCACTAAATGGAGTGTAAGAGACTCAAAGTGATTAGACTAAGAAATGGGTTAGAAGCAAATGGAAAGGTACCCAAAATACAATGAGATACAAAATTATATAAAATGGAGTGTCTCCTATATATAAAATGGAGTGTCCACCAAGCACTGAAGCAAAACTAGAGGTAAATTCTTTGTGACCATGTTCACCAAGTTCTCTTGAGAGGTACACTGCTCTAGAGTAATCTCCTATGATATGAGCTTTTTGTGGCTAAAATGGTACTAGATCTTGATGTGCTTTCCCCGAGCATGGAACACTAGGTTCTTCGCAATGGCTAAGGTTGATTAGTTGTTAGTGCAAATGCATGTTGGATTATCCTATAAAATACCAATGTCAGATAATAAACATTGAAGCCAGATGGCCTCAGGTGCTACAAAGCTAGATGCTCAATACTTGGCCTCGGTTGATGATAGAGCAATTATAGGTTACTTCTTAATTTCCCAAGAGATAGGTAATGAGCCAAGCAAGAACATGTATCTAGAAGTAGACCATCATGAATCAAGATCACTAGCCCAATCTGAATCAGAATATTTAGTGAGATCAATGGTCCCTCTATACCAAAGTCCATGATGTTGGATGAGAAGGTATCAAAGTAGTCATTGAGAAGTATCACAATGAATCTGACAAGGTTGTGCAAACTGATTGATTATTCCAAGTGCATAGGTAATATTTTCTCTCGATAAGCATGCACATCTCGACAAGGTTGTGGGCTTGATGTTTGGATCAAATGGTGTAGATAGTGAGTGACATTAGCCCATGTTATATCTGGAAAGGAGATCATAATAGTACTTCTTTTGTGAGAGAAATATACCTTTTTTTGTCTTACCATGCTTCCTTGCCTAAGAAGTATTGAAGTAGACTAAGATCTATCATGGAATACTCAAGGTGAAGCTATGTGATGATGAATTGGATGTGTTCGTCATCTGAACTTCCCAAGATCAATTCATCTACATAGAGGATGATGATTCCAACTACGTATAATTTAGCATCAACAATGCTCCTTTGAAATCCTTTAGCTTCGACAAAGGTTTCTTCATAATCAATTCCATGCTTTTTCTTATAAACCTTAGCTAAAAGTCTTGATTTGTACTTATCTAAAGTACCATCATATTTGTACTTGGCTGTTTATAGCTATTAAACTCCAATAACTTGATTATTTAGAAGTGTCGGACAAGTTTCCAAGTATTGTACTTTACAACTGCATCCATTTGTATTTTCATAGATTCTTCCTACTCAAGTTGACCTTGAGCTTCTTTGAAATTGGAAGGCTTTAGAATCTATTGAAGTTGGTGCATAAGTGCATAATTAACATTGAATTTCTAATTAGCATAATTAACCCTAAACCTAATCTTGTCCTTCCAAAAACTGTAGTTTTTGTCATTTAACCTCTCATCGTTAAGCATGAGCATAAGTGTAACTAAAGGCAAGTACAACTTATTAGAAGTCATTGTGTTTGAAATAGTAGATGTTGTGGCTATTGAAAAAAGTGAACTTCAAAAATGAATCACCACACTTGTAAAATGGAGTTAGCACCAAAGTTTAAGATGGGTGGGGGAGGGAGGGCTTAGAGTATCCTTTGCACTGGTTGAAACCTTGGGAAGGGGCTTAGAGTAGTCCAAATTGCACTAAGAGAGACACCCTTTGGAGGCTTAGAATAGCATCCCAAAGCACACACGCAAAATTCTTCTTATATTTCTTGATGATACAAAAGAATGGAGCACTAAGTGCCAAAGTGTGCTAAATGATGGGACAAAGTGAGGGTTGTATACTTCCTACCAAAAGGGATGAAAAATGAGGGTTTGAAGACCCTTTGGATAATAAAAAATAACTTCTTAGATACAAAAATTGGTGTTTTAGTTAGGAGTGCCAAAATGTGTCACTAGAAAACGTTAGAACCTTGGAAGATACTAAAATTATCCCCTTATAGTGTGGGTACTTAAGGACACAGTGTTACATCTTTCAATGAGGTTAAAAGATGATTGTGCTCACCCCCAACTTCAACAACACCAAATTGGAACAAGAAATTTCATGTTCACATGGATGCTTTCAATTTTTCTATTGGATGTGTGCAAACACAATCGACAAGTGAAAGGAACATAGATCTTCGCATCACATATGCGAGAAAGAAATTATGAAGAGAGAAGGATTAAGCATGGTATCTACACTTAAAAATTTTAGAAACTAATTACTTGCAAATAAGTTTAAATTCTTTACATACCATCAAGCACTACTATCTTTGGTGAGCAAGCCTTGCTATATAGGCTGATTAGTAAGATGGTTCCTCTTACTAATCGAATACAACTTTGAAGTAGTCATAAGGAAAGTAGAGACTCACAAACTAGATAGATCAAGATGGATCAACTTGGAAGTCATACCAAACTAGGCTAAAATACTTGTACCTCTCCTTACATTTGGACCTAAAAACCTAGTAGTTATAACGAAGGATGAAGAGATTGTCAAGTCACAAAGATACCATATAATTGCATGTATAATATACAAGAAAAACAATCAAGGGATATTAGCTTGTTGTGTGGTTGAAGAAGAGCATGATAAGTGGTTGAAATTAGCACATGTAGGTGCACTAGGGCAATGTTACCATTAGTGTCCATGTGAAAAGCCAAATGGCCACCGGACACTTCTTTGTATATGTTCTTTAATAAAACATATAATGGCCTAGTTAGTCACAGAATATAATTTTGACCACATTTGTAATACCTAAGAAGTGTGCGTTTGTGCTCCATGTGTACTGTGGCTTTTGCATATTTTGTAGCCTCTATGCAAAGTACCATGTGCAGCCCTAGAAGCTCAATTTTCTACTCTGAGGATATCGTTGTAAAGCTCTTGAGAAGGAGAGTGCACTGTGGTGCATCGCCATCCAAATACTTCACTAGTATCATAGCATTTTGATGCAAAAGATTTGTTCCTTTTGTGCGAGCAAAGCGAGTAACCACCCACCCACCCAAGACTTTTTCCAAGGCTTACAACTAAGGCAGCGACCAAGGCATAGACCTTGGCATACCTTGTCATCTGAGTCACTGAAGTCATCGTTGGCACCGTTGGCTGGGCGCGAGGGAGGACCTCAACGATCAAGGAAGATAGATGTTCCCAGTACTTCTCGAGAGGTCACCCATCCCAATACTATTCCCCCCGAAGCTCGCATAACTGTGGCAATCTCTTGCCACTAAGCTACACTCTTGTGTGTTGGAGAATTCCTCTCCTACTCGCAGCGGAAAGTGTAGAAGACCTTCTCAGGATCAAGACTCTTTCCAACAGCAGAACCTTCAAATGAAAACTGGTACCAACTGAAATATCCAATGAACTTGAAACTTTGGTCACTCAAACTAGACACCTAGAGCTTTCAAATGAGATATCAAACACTCAATTTGGAGTAGATTTGAGTTGGCAACTATTTGATTCAATACAGACTACCTGTCCACTCAGTTAGGCTGAAAACTGGACTTCACTAAAACAAGTAGACTACCCAAAAATGGGTGTGCGGCTAGACATACTCTATGAGAGTAAACTGAACGAAATGACTCAAAACAATTGAAGTAGCTACAAGGGGGCTTCCACACCTTCTTCCTCTATAGTTGAGTGTCCTCCCTTGCCTCTTTTATAGCCAAGTGACCAAAAACTCTCATGATGAGTTTGAGAGCTCTTCTCCATCATTTCTCCACTACTTTGGATAGCCACTCCTCTTAGAGTTCAGCTTTTGGATTTGATTCTCTTTTGAATGATTCTCTTTTGGCCTCCACTACTTGCTGAAGTAAATGCTTCTACTTTTCATTTTTGTATTTTCCTTCTACTTGAAGAAAATCCTTTTTGCAAAAATATATACGAGCTTACTTCTTTATTTTTAACACTCCCCCTCAAGCTCACATGTGAGCTTGCACCTTCAGCCATATCCTGCAAGTTGATGTCATCCTTGAACTGTTTAGCTTAGAAGCATCGAGGGACTTTGTAAGCATGTCAGCAACCTGATCATTAGTTCCAATAAACTTTATATCCACATCCTTGCTCAAAACGTTTTCTCGAACATAATGATAATGCACTTCTATGTGCTTGCTTCGTGCATGGAACATTGGATTGTTTGTCAAGTGAATGCTTGACATGTTGTCACCATAAATTGGAATGGTCTCCACCTGCACATCAAGATCAGCCAAAAGCTTCTTAATCCACATAGCTTCACAAGTTGCAAAGGCTAAACCTCTCTATTCAGCTTCTGTAGATGATAGTGCAACAGTAGGTTGCTTCTTTGAGCTCCATGTGATAGGTTTGCTACCTATCATGAACACATAATCTGAAGTGGATCTTCTGTCTTCCTTCGAACCAGCCCAATCAGCATCACTGAAGCCTTTTACTTGCAATTTTTCATCATATCCATAAAACAGAGCATGATTGACTGTGTGCTTCACATATCTTAGCACTCGTTTGGCTGAATTTAAATGTTCACTTGTTGGAGCTTGCATAAATTGAGAAAGAACTCCAACAATATAACACAAATCTGGTCTTGTGATCGTAGCATAGATCAATGAACCTATAATACTCCTATATGTAGTTACATCATGTAACTTCTCTCCATCATTTGAGCATAGCTTCACATTTGTGTCCATAGGTTGAGTGAGTGGTTTGCATTCACTCATTCCAAATCTGAAAAGAACATCCAATGGGTACTTTCTTTGCATTAAGTAAATGCCATCTTTCCCATAGAATATCTCAATGCCTAAAAAGTATTTCAGCTCACCAAGATCTGAAATTTTAAACTCCTTACCGAGTTTCCTTTTGATCTCTTGTATTCCTGTAACATTACTTCCTGTTATGATGAGATCATCAACGTATATGCAAATATATACCTTCTTGCCTTCTTCTTTCTTCATGTAGAGAGAGGGATCTGCATTGCTTGGACTATACCCACACCTTGTGAGGTACTCAACCAATCTTTGATTCCAAGCACGTGGTGCTTGCTTCAGCCCATACAAAGCTTTCTTCAATCTACAAACAAAATTTGGATGCTTTTTGTCTTCAAATCCAATCGGTTGACTCATGTACACCTCTTCTTGAAGTTCACCATTGAGAAAAGCATTTTTTATGTCAAGTTGGTACAATGGCCATCTCCTTGCTGCACTCACTGCAATCAAGGTTCTAATTGTTCCCATCTTTGCAACCGAGCTGAAAGTTTCTTCATAATCGATGCCGTGAGTTTGCTTGAATCCTTTTGCTACTAGTCTAGCTTTATGCCTTGCTAGAGAACCATCAGCATTTCTCTTTATTTTAAAGACCCATTTATTTGGAACAATCTTCATACCTTCAGCCTTTGGAACTAGCTCCCATGTGTGATTGTCCTTGAGAGCTTTCATCTCTTCTTGCATAGCTTCTTGCCATTCTTTTTATGTACATGCTTCTTCATATGCATCCGGTTCTTTGTCTTTGACCACCTGTGTCATATATGCAAAATGCTTTGCAATAAAACTATCATAGCTCAGCCTTTCAATTGGATACCTTGCTCTTGAAGACCTCCTTTCATTTCCTTTTGAACATTGCTTCTTCAACCGATTCAACTTTACCTTCGGTGTGATCACCTCTTCATACTCTTCTTCACTTGCATTTGAAGCACTATTTTGGGCAGCACTTTCAGCTTTAGATCTTTCATAAGCTGATGTTGGTGATGAGGAATGACTCCTTAGCCTCCCCTTCCATGTTGAGCTTTCTCCAAGTGATGTAGAAGCTTCTGGACCTGACATTTGAGTGCTTGTTTGCTGAAATTCTTCTTGGACAGCACCTCCATCATCTTCGCAATCTTCTTCAAGAATCTTCTCTTTCCCTTTGTCTCCAAACCATGGTCTTAGCTCATCAAATACCACATCTCGTGCGACTCGTAGCTCCTTTGTCACCGGATTGTAGCACCTATATCCCTTTTGCTCCGATGAATATCCAATAAAAATACATTTTTCGGACTTTGCCTCTATCTTTGTCTTTAGTTCTTGAGGGATGTGAACATAACACACACATCCAAAAACTTTGAGATGTGTAAGGTCAGGTTTCTTACCGGAATAAACCTCCTCGGGAGTTAAATTATGTACTCCAGCCGTTGTGCACTTGTTCATCAAATAAACGGCCGTACTAGTTGCTTGTGCCCAATAGTTTAGTGGCATCTTCATCTAGTTGAGCATGCATCTTGCAACTTCTATGATATGTCGATTTTTCCTTTCAGCTATTCCATTTTGTTGAGGTGTGTACCTACATGTAAATTGTCTCTTGATGCCATTTTCATAAAGAAAATCTGAAAATTCTTTGGAGAAATATTCTCCTCCTCCATCGGACCTCAAGGTCTTTATGTAGCGTTCTGTTTCCTTTTCTACCTGTGCTTTAAATCTCTTGAACATGGAGAACACATCTGATTGTTGTTTTATGCAAAACATCCATACTTTCCTTGAATGATCATCAATAAAAGTGACAAAATATCTATTACCAGCCACTAATGGTTGTTGTGATGGTCCCCATACATCCGTGTGTATCAAGTCGAGGACATTCCTTGCCACATAGTTGCTTTTCTTGAATGGTTGTCGAGTTTGCTTTCCTAGTTGGCATGCTTCACAAAACTCATGTAGTCCGGCATCATTGAATCTTGGAAGACCTCTTACCACTTCATGGTTGCTTATGTCCTTGAGCTTGGGAATGTTGATATGTCCAAACCTTTTGTGCCACAAATCGATTTCAGCAATCCTCTTGTTTCCAAGCTGAATATACATCACCTTTCCATGTGTTTGTTGAATGTCCAAAGTGAACATCCTTCCTTCTTTCCTTCCTTGAGCAATGACCTTGAATCCTTCTTTTGGATTCTTTATAAAGCAACCTTTTTCATTGAAGATAACATGATATCCTTTCTCTACCATTTGTCCTACTGAAATCAAATTCTTTGCAATAGTAGGAACATGAAGAACATCAGCCAATACCTTTTTATCTCCAAGCTTGATACCTCCAACATGCTCAATTGCATGTTGAGTTTCATCGCCGGTCTCCACACATCCTTTTCCACTTGGAGCTTGTAGCTTTGTGAATAAATCTCCTTGGCATGTCATATGGTTGCTGCAACCTGAATCTATGAACCATTTTTGGTCATCACTTCTTGAGTTGTTGTAGTCATGCTTCATGGCAAGCATGGTTTGCTTGTCTCCTTCACTTGATGTACTCGCATAGTTATTTTGGCTCCTTTGGTTGCCTCCATTCAGCCTTCCATTCTTTTGCCAACAATCATTTGCATAATGTCCTAGTTTACCACAATGATAACATGTTATACCTTTGTGAGGATTGTATGAACCTCGACCTCTTCCTCTATTTCTTCCTCGACCTCTTCCATGTGTGTTGTCATTTGAGTTGTCCATGTTGTCCTCGAAGTTGTGTTGGCTGAAATTTGTGTTGTTGTAGCTTCTTCCTCTTCCTCTCGAGCCTCCTCTTGAGTTCCTTCCTTTACCTCTTCCTGCATATAACATTTGACTATGGTTGTCCTTACCTTTGTTGCCTTCTCCTTGTTGAGCTACCTCTTTAGCCACAAGATTTGGTATAATCTCGTCGAATGTTGGTAGAGGATCTCTATAAGGAATGTTTGTGATGAGGGGCTTCCACTTTTCTTCACTCCTCAAGCCATTGAGGGCTATTTGGACGATGTCTTCCTCTTCTATCTTGCATCCAACTGATGCTAGTTGATCTCGAAGCTCCTTGATCCTCAATGTATACTCACTAATGCTTTGGTTTGAGCTTTTCTTCATGTTGTTGAGCTCGTTCTTGAGTTGCATCCTCCGAGACCTTGTTGAGGTAGCATACACCTTCTCCAATGCTTCCCAAACTTCCTTGGCTGTTTCTAAGCTTTGCACATGACCAATCATAGTATTAGAAATAACTTGTGAGATGAGGAACATCACCCTTCGATTCCTCTCTTCCCAATCAGCAAATTGTCTCCTTTGTGCCGGAGTAATGTTGGGATCTTCAAGGTCCACCGGTTGTGGATCGTCTCCACTAACTAGACTCCATAAACCTTTACCTTTAAGGTAATTTATCATTCTATACCTCCAAGACTGAAAATTGTCTTTGTCTAACTTCTCAACTTGTTGTCCTAAATCAGCCATTGAAAACTTCTAAGATTGAAGTTTACCTCAAGTATGTTATGGCGGTCTTCCTTGACTTTATGAAGCTCCCCCTTGATTCGTAGCTTCTCCTTTGGTTCACTTCAGTTCTAATGCTTTGCCTCTTCAAGATCCAATGCTCTAATACCAATTGTTGGAGAATTCCTCTCCTACTCGCAGCGGAAAGTGTAGAAGACCTTCTCAGGATCAAGACTCTTTCCAACAGCAGAACCTTCAAATGAAAACTCATACCAACTGAAATATCCAATGAACTTGAAACTTTGGTCACTCAAACTAGACACCTAGAGCTTTCAAATGAGATATGAAACACTCAATTTGGAGTAGATTTGAGTTGGCAACTATTTGATTCAAAACAGACTACCTGTCCACTCAGTTAGGCTGAAAACTGGACTTCACTAAAACAAGTAGACTACCCAAAAATGGGTGTGCGGCTGGACATACTCTATGAGAGTAAACTGAACAAAATGACTCAAAACAATTGAAGTAGCTACAAGGGGGCTTCCACGCCTTCTTCCTCTATACTTGAGTGTCCTCCCTTGCCTCTTTTATAGCCAAGTGACCAAAAACTCTCATGATGAGTTTGAGAGCTCTTCTCCATCATTTCTCCACTACTTTGGAAAGCCACTCCTCTTACAGTTCAGCTTTTGGATTTGATTCTCTTTTGAATGATTCTCTTTTGGCCTCCACTACTTGCTGAAGTAGATGCTTCTATTTTTCATTTTTGTATTTTCCTTCTACTTGAAGAAAATCCTTTTTGCAAAAATATATACGAGCTTACTTCTTTATTTTTAACATTGTGGTGTCTAAAGAAGGGGAAAGAATAATGTTAACATTACCTTGAACATGTTCGAGTCCCTCAAAGCTTCATTTTTTGAGCCATTTTGGAGTACTTTCACACATAGTTCTCTTCACATAGGTCCAAGAACATCAAGAAGAGTGCTCTTTGTACTTCTCCAAAAAAAAATCAACCTTTGGGGCTGTGTTTTCAGTCGCAGTCGTAAAACTACAGGTTTCTTGAAAGGTTTTTAATTTTGGTGGGAGTAGCCACTACAAATTTATGCTGGTTTTTTAGCCTAAAACATCAAAGTTGACAAACACTTGCAGGTGTTGTTGGCTAATTTTTGGATTGTGCATTCAACCTTTTTAGTGTCATTTTACTACATATATTGAGCACATACACACCATGTATGCTTCTATGGATACCGCTTATGTACGTCCATGTGGTCATTGATATAGTAATTATGTTTTTTGCATAAAGCCTTTTACATTTGATAAAGAGGGTCATGGTGAGGTTTCCTTAACTGGGAGACACCTAGATGTCAGGGTTTCTTCAGTGATGCAGGTGTAGACTTTCCCAGCCTTTCCATAGGAGATGTATGATAGTTGTTCATAGGTGCTTGATAAGCCTAGTTGGCTTCTATTGGGTAACTAATTATATGCAGTGGAGTCAGTGGTTCACTATGCAGGTAAACATGTCAGTACTTGCAGTTTTATGAGATTTTGACACTGGTCATATGCTCATTTTGCAGAGGATACTTTGGCAAAATTTTTCTAGATTTTTGGTTTTGTCAACTATAAAGTGGTCGATTTACTCCCTGGTACACTTATTCGTTGGTGTTTGGTCTCTTCTAGCTCCATTATCATTCTATTTAGTTCTCTACCATCATGGCATCAGAGGTCTCAGGCACATCTAGTGGATCAGGGTCTAGTGGCAGTGTTCCGAGGAGGAACCTTGTAGGGCAAAGACCATTTTGAGATTGAAAAATTTGATGGCACAAACTTTGCTCTATGGAAGAATCAGATTAAAGATGTGCTGATTCAAAGGAGGCAATGGAAGCCAGTAAATGGGATTTCAAAGAAGCATGCTAGCATGGATGAAGATGATTGGGATGAGTTAGATGAAATGGACAGGTCTACCATTCGCTTGCACCTCACACATAATGTTTACTTTACAGTATTAGACTGTGAAAGTGCATAGGAGCTTTGGATGAAGTTATGCAATACATATGAAAAGAGATGGCATCAATATGTGGAGCACTCTTGAGTGAGGAGATTCGTAGAAAATCTATGGTTGGCACTCAGAGTGGAGATGCATATAATGTTCGTGATTCTTACCAACGTGGCAGGAGAAAGAATAAGGAAAAGAATGGTCAACAGAATAAGAGTAGAAGTAAATCAAGGAAGAGGGATATCAAATGCCATTATTGTCATAAGAAAGGACACATGAATAAAGACTGCTATGCATTAAAGAATGATAAAGGTAAAGGACACAATGTTGATGGGCATGTTAAATAGCTACTTGCACCATCTACTTCAACTATGAAGATTGAAGAAATTAATGCTATTTCTGATGATGTTGATGTGTTGACACTTGATAGTACTGTGCCAACTGAGGCTCTTATGGCTGATTCTCTTTCCCACATGTGGCTACTAGATTTTGGTGCTTCTTTCTATGTGACACCACACAAAGAATGGTTCTCTAATTATGTAGCAAAGTCTCTTGGTACCATGAGACTTGGTGACTCTTACCAATGTGACGTTGTGGGCATTGGAGATGTGGTTGTGCAGTTCATGATGGTTCAAAATTTACTATGCATAATGTATGCCATGTACCTCAGTTATCACACACTTTGATGTCAATTGGCCAACTTGATGACCTTGGTTACAAGGTGGTCTCCTATGCTCAGTCCTTTCGTATATCAAAGGGCAATATGGTTATTGCAAAAGGAAGCGAATTCGGCTCACTTGATCCTTTATTTGTATCATAGAAAGAACACTTATTAATTGTTACTGAATAGCCTATGGCTTGTATTTGGCATGGTCGTTTGGGCCATATATCTCATAGTGGAATGGAAAATCTTTCTTGTTCTAGCTACTTACCTATGTTATCTTTCTTTGATTTTTCATTTTGTGAGCATTGTCAATATGGAAGCAAACTAGAAATGTGCATAGAATGCACATTGACTCTTCAGTTTAGCCTTTAGATCTCATTCATACAGATGTGTGTGGTCCTATGCCCACTAGGTCCTTAGGTGGTTCTCTTTACTTTGTCACTTTCGTAGATGATGCTACTAGAAAAGTTTGGGTATATCCTATCAAATCAAAGGATGAGGTATTCCCTACTTTGAGAAAATGGTTTGCTTTAGTTGAGAGTGAAAAAGGAACTAATCTTAAGGTTTTACATTCAAGTAATGGGGTTCATGTATCTCACATGAATTCAGCCTTTTTTGTCAGTCTAGAGGGATTCGTAGAGAGTTTACAACTCCTTATACCCCAGTAAAGAATGGTGTAGCTGAAAGGATGAATAGAACCACTCAAGATAGAGTAGTTTCTATGTTGCATCATGCAAAATTCTCACAAGGCTTTTGGGCAGAAGCAGTATTGACTACAGTTCATGTGATTAACCTTTCACTTAGTATAGCCAAAGGTCTAAAAGTGGCAAAAGAGTTATTGATAGGGAAGCCACCATATTATGATCATCTTCGATTCTTTGGGTGTGAAGCATATGTTCATATACCCAAGAATCTTAGACAAAAGTTGGACCATAAGTCAAAGAAATGCATTTTTCTTGGATATGGTCGAGAAGGACAATTTGGATATCATGGGATCCTAAAACATGGTCAGTGATCACAAGTAGCAATGTCATTTTCAATGAGACTAAGATGCATAAACAGCCCATTAAGGAGGTTGAAGTGAGAAAAGTAGTGTTTGAGGATACTAGTCCTCCAGTTAGCATTAAAAAAATGTTAGGATAGATTATAATCCCATCAACATGAAGAATTTTTAAGACCCACACGAGATATTTTCTACCACAATTTTCTATTTTCACAATTAGTTAAATCCTCATAGTTATTTAAAAGTCACTTAGAGAAAAAAAAACTCAAGACTTTGCCAAACTTTAGTGCATTACATGATGCTTTAAAAAAGAACCAAAATCTTATATTGATCAAGTGAATAGAAGATGTACTAGGTACAAGTGAACGCTAACTAGCTTCAAACAAAAACAAAATATTCTTTGACGTACATTTATTCAAACATGAGAGAAAATCAAGAAAAGGGTTTGGTTCCTTATTCACTTAACTAACTAACTAGCTACAATGGACCCATGCTAAGGGACCTCCATGAGTCAATTCACTTTTATAGAATTTCAAAAATTTCACAACAATCAAGCTACCTTTTTCTGCAATCTAATGAACTAAATTTCTAATGTAATTGATAGAGAGCAATGTGAAAAGGTTGATTCACCAACTAACTGACAAGAATTCATGGATTTTTCTTTATCCTTTAGGCTTCCACATAGCTCCATTATTGGAATCCATGCTTCTATGTTTGAAACTTGATTTCCAACACTCCTACTCAAGCTTCAAACTTCATCTAACTTTCATTAACCCTAGATTGTTCTTCAACTTTGAAAGCTTTGAGAAATCCATTTCCTTTGTAAATTTATCTAAACATTGCTCCTTTTTTTAGTGATAGATTTGCACATCCCTTGGAACCTTGTTTTAACTGATTTTAGTATTGGAATTGACACTAATAATTTGTTAATCCAATGAGAAGACATCAAATGGGTTATAATCAGAGGCATGAGCTAGATGTAATTAAAACTTGAGGAATGTAATTAGCACTAATCATCCCACTAATGAAAATAAAACATTAACGACCTATAGTCAATAAAATACTCATAACTTTGTGCTTTCCACTCCATTTGGTATTTTTGTAAAGCTCTTGATAAATATTGCACATTCATGTGGAATTCTGATTTCCATAGTTCTTTTTCTTGCCTAGAGTTGCTCAAGAATTCACTCTCATGGCCAAACAAATGTGCATTTAAAACCTTTTTTTCATTTGCATCACACATTAATACTTTGAAATTTCTCCCCTTATATAGATTAATTCATCAATCTCCAAATTTGTTTCCTATGAATTATTCCATGAGCCCCTCGCAAGATTCAAGTTCTCTGCCTAAAAATTTATATGAAAATGTCCCTTGACATTGGCCCTATAGCACAATCTTCAGTTTACCATGATGCATCAAATGATCATGCCTTACTGACATACTTTTTCATCAAACTCCATGTACTATTCTTGAGATTAGTCAATAGAATCCCATTGTCTACTAGTTATGGTTTAAAGAGCGGATTGTGAATTAATTACTTGAAAGGCCAAATGTCCATTGAATACTTTCGTATATGTTCTGTAATAAAACATAAAGCAGTTTAGTCAACCACAAACTAGAGGCTGAATCGCATTTGTAAAACCTAGGAAATCTCTGTTCATGCTCTCTATGTACTCTATGGGTTTTGCATATTCTATAGGTCTACTATGGAGCAATTTTTGTGTCGTTCAGAGCTCGGTTTTCTATTGTGATTATATAGATGTGAAACTCACGTGAAGGGGAAACCATTGTCGTACATCACCATCACACCACTTCACTAGTATCTTTGCAAAGCTTTTGATAAACATTGCACATTTATGTGGATTTTTTATTTCCATAGTGTTTTTTATTCCCTATGGTTGCTCAAGAATTTACTCTCATGGCCAAAAAAATGTGCATTTAAAACCTTTTTTTGCACTTCCATTACACATTATTACTTAGAAATTTTTCCCCTTGTATACATTAATTCATCCATAATTTTTGAGTAATCTCTAAAATTCTTTCCCATCAATAATTACACCTAAAAAACTACCTTTGTATCTCCAATTTTGGAATTATTCCATGACCCCCTCACAAGATTCAAGTTCTTTGCCTAAGAACTTCTATGAATATGTCCCTTGACATCAACCCTACCACAATCTTTAGTTTACCATGATGGATCCAATGATCATGCCTTACTGACAAACTCCATGTATTATTCTTGAGATTAGTCATTTAAATCCGATTATCTAGTAGTGATGGTTTAAAGATGGTATTGTGAATTAATTACTTGCACTCAAAAACTTTTTTGTTACTATTAGTGTCCATGTGAAAATCCAAATGGCCATTGAACACTTCTTGTATGTGTTCAATAATAAAACATATAGTGGTCTGGTCAGCCACTGACTAAGGTATCCAGAGTACGTATGTAAGCTGAAGAGAGCTTTGTATGGTTTGAAGCAATCCCCAAGGGCATGGAATTATAGACTTGTAAAGTTCTTGAAGGAGCTTGGTTTCCAAGTGTCTAAGGTATATAGTAGCTTACTTGTTAAAGCAAGTGATGATGGGTTTATTTACATTTGCATATATGTTGAGGTACAAGAGGTAGAGGAGGTAGACAAGGAGGTAGAGGTACAAGAGGAACAGGCAGAGGAGGTAGACAAGGTAGGGGGAGATTCCAAAGCACCTCTCCATGTGCCATATGTGGATTGACCAACCGTACAACTGAGAATTGTTTCACCAACCCTAGAAATCAAAGAGGAAGGGGCTTCAATAGAGGAAGCTAAGATCAAACAATTTCAACAACTACAACAACTACTACAATAACCAAGGAGGCTATAGAGGAAGAAGAGACTACAACAATTACACTGAAGAGAAGGCACAAGAGGACTCACTTTTGATGATGACCATGACCACGAAGCAAGGTAAAGAAGATGAGCATGTCTTCTATATAGATTTTGGTTGTTCAAATCATGTAGAAGGAAATGTGGCATTGTTATCTGACTTGGAGGATCAAGCATGAGGTACAAACAAGAGATGACACAAGGCACTCAATCGAAAAGATTGGAAATGTAAAGACCTTAGATGGAAATATGAATCTACTCAGTAAGGTATTGTATGTACCTACCATAAGTAAGAACTTGATAAGTGTTGGACAAATTATAGAAAAAGGATTGCAGGTAATGTTTACAAGAAATGGAGCATTTGTTGAAGATCCTCAACAAGGGTTCAAGAGGATATCAAAAGGAGAAAAGACAGGTAGACTCTTTACATTTGAGCTACAAGATACTAGAAGTATAGGACTTTTCAATTATTGAGGAGTACCTTTATCAGAATTAGAAATGTGGTATAAAAGATTAGCTCACATAGGTGAAAGAAGTTTAAAGAAAATATGTAGGGATCAGAGTGTGCTTGGTTTGCCAAACATATCCACGCAACATATGATACATAAGTGCAGTGCATGTCAATTTGGGAAGTCTCATAGACAACCCTTTATGAAGAAAGGTTACATTGATGGTGATCTATTGGAGCTAGTGCACACAGATGTTTGGGGACCTAGCAAAGACCCTTCAATTTTAGGATCCAGGTACTATTTATCATTCATTGATGATTGTAACAGATGGACTATACTTTATTTAATGAAGCACAAGGATGAAGTGTTCAATTGTTTCAAAAAATATCTTCCTCTTGTTGAAAACCAAAAAGGCAAAACATTGAGAAGGCTAAGGTCAGATGGAGTAGGAGAATACTTCTCCCATAAGTGTAATGCATATCTCCAAGATAGAGGCATCAAAAGAGAGATCACTATCAGGTATACTCAAGAAAAAAATGGAGTAGCAGAAAGGAGGAATAGGACCATTGTGGAGGCAGTAAGGTCCATGATTAATGAGAAAAAATTACCCAACTATCTATGGGCAAAGGCTCTGTCTACAACCACTTATCCCATCAACAGGCTCCCATCTAAAGCATTGCATGGGATGACACCATATGAAGCTTGGAATGGAAGGCAGCCTAGCCTAGATCATTGCAGAATGTTTGGGTGCATAGCTTATGCACATGTTCTATCACAAATCAGAGGTAAAATGGATCCTAAGGCAAAGAAATGTGTTTTCATAGGATATGATCTAAATAAAAAAGGGTACACATTGTATAATCCAAGTACTAAAGGTTTTATTGTTAGTAGAGATGTTGTCCTTGATGAAAACAACTCGTAGTTTGAAGATGATTGCAGAAAAGTCAAGCTACCATATGACCTAGAGGAAGAGTTTCCAATAATTCAAAAGGAAAATGATCAATAACATGAAGATTCAAGTGACTCTGATGATGATCAGAAGACACCAAGAAGGAACTTCAAGGTATGGAGCAACAAAGGTAAAGAGAAGATGCAAGACTTGAGGGATATAATTGCAGAATCCTTTCAACAAACAATAAGGAGGTGAACTAGGGAAAAGAAGAAGCCAGAAAGATATGGATTTGACACCTCTCTGGTCAGTAAAGAGTCAATCTATATTGCTTAAGATATTAATTCAGAGGAGCCATCAACCATTGACGAAGCAAACAAGAAATTAGAGTGGAAGGAAACAATGCAGGAAGAGATACAAGCACTCTAAGAGAATCAGACTTGGGACCTAGTTCCCAAGAAATAATCCATGAAGTTCATTGGATCTAGATGGATTTATAAGATAAAAAACAACTCTAATGGATCAATAAAGAGGTACAAAGCAAGACTTGTAGCTAAAGGGTTTGCTCAGACCCAAGGGATTGATTATGAGGAGACATTCTCTCTTCTGGCAAAGATGCCAACAATCAGAGTTCTCATGAGTATAACTACTGCAAGGAATTGGAACATTTATTAGTTGGATGTAAAAAATGCATTCTTAAATAGTTGGATTTCAGAGGTGTACATGGCACAACCTCCTAGATTTGTTGATAGATTACATCTTGAGTATGTGTGCAAACTTAGGAAATCTCTGTATGGTCTCAAGCAAGCTCCTTGAGCTTGGAACCATAGACTTGTTACATTCTTGTAGGACAAAGGATTCAAATTGATCAAGGCTGACTCTTCACTCTTCATTAAGAGGAACAACTCTAACATTATATATTTTTGTGTGTATGTAGATGATATCATTCTTATAGGTAATGATGCAGATTCAATCAGGAAGACCAAAGCCCAAATGAAGGAAGAATTCAAGATAAGTGACCTTGGATTGCTCACCTATTTTCTTGGATTAGAAGTTGTCTATACAGATCAAGGGATGTCCCTTACTCAAAGGAAGTATATTAAAGACATGATTGCAAAGTTCTAAATGTAGGACACTAATGTTGTAGGTACTTCCATGGAGGTCAATCACAAGTTAACGGCTCATGAAGGGGAACCAATTGAAGACATTACAAGCTTCCAAAGTCTAGTTGGAAGCTTGAACTATGAAACCCTATCTAGGGTTGATATCTGCTATGGAGTAAGTGTGCTTAGCCAATTCATGTGCACTCCTAGGAAAGCTCGTATGGATCCAGTCAAAAAGATATTGAAGTATCTAAAGGGAACAATCAATGAGGGCTTAAATTACCCTTACACCTTTGATTTAAGTGTAAAGCTTTTCACTCAAGCAGATTGGGCAAGATCAAAAGATGATAGGAGAAGTACATCGGTATATCTATCTTTTGCAGGTACAAAGTTCATTTCTTGGTCTTCCAAGAAACAACCTACTATAGCACTCTCTTCAACTGAAGCTGAATACAGAGGATTGGCAAATGCAACTTAGGAAGCAATGTGGATCAAGACTCTCTATACAAATTTAGGGTTAGAATTTGGCACTCCATATATTTTTGAGACAATATGAGTTCATTGTATTTAGCTGCTAATCCTATCTTTGATGCTAGGACTAAGCATACAGAAGTCCATTATCACTTTGTTAGGGAAAAGATTACAAACAAAGAAATATAATTGTCTTACATATCTACAAAGACGCAATGTGCAGACATGATGAAGAAATTACTTGATGGAAGCAAACTATACAATTTTCTCATGTATCTACATAGATGCAATGTGCAGACATGATGACCAAATCACTTGATGGAAGCAAACTCAATGGGTTCAAATCAATGATTGGTTTGCAGGAGATACCTATGGAATGAAGACTCAAGCATCTTAGGCTTGAGGGGAAGCTGTTGGTACATTTTCCAAGCCTTGATGCTTGACCAAATATTAAAGGTTTACTTCACAATTTGAGTATGACTATCCATAAAGTGACATATGAACACCTCTTGTAACATCCATGAGTTTAACTCAAGATAAATGTAAAAGAGAGTAATCGAGCAAATCTCGTGGCTTTAGGAGTTGAAATTCATACCAACTAAGTGGTTGGAATCAAATCAATTAGAATACTAAAAGATAGAATCATTTTTAGGTGGCAGATTCAAAATTCAAATTGGGAACACATCTATAAAAGACCTTGACTTTTAGTCACGGGTAGTAGAGAAAGAAGAAGGACACATTGAGCTTCAACCTTGTGGAGACAGTAAGCCCACACATGTATGTGTAAGCCTACATCATCTCGCTTGTATCATACATTCATAATATTATACATTTGATTTAGTTTGTGCAAGTTATTTCATGTCTACTGTAGTCTACTGCTAAGCACTCATTTCAATGAATTTTGTTTGAGGAGTTCTTTGCGTATACTTATCCAATCAATGGGATTCAACTTGTTATATGTAGCTTAGACCTTCTAGTTCTCAGCTATCAATTTCATATCATTTGGTTTAGTACTTTGTGAGATAAGTTCTCTACCAGTCACCTATGTCTACTCATTCTCATCTTCCTAAAAGATTGGGATTACACCCCTAACTTCTTAATGTGATTTCTCAACATATACTCATCCTTGGGTATGATTAAAATATGCCCTATGATCCCTATTTCTTACATCATTTGAACTCAAGACCTCCCTCTAGAGGTTTGAACAACTTAACCACTAGGACACAAAACTTTTCTTGTTTAAGGTTGGATTAGTGACTAATGTAGAATGAGAGATAGATATTGATAGTTCAATGCTAATGTGCACACATAAGCAAGAAAGGAACAAGCTTTGTTAGGGTAGCATATAGTTAATGTGTCACTCACTCACACACTCAATTTTCCTTGCAAGTATCTTAAGCATTGCATTTATTTCTTCTTTATTCCATGCGTACAAGAAGTTTAAGTGGTCGATTGAATCTGACCAAAAAGTGTACCTAATTTTTTTTAATTTCCTATTGGATTAATTATTTGAACTAGCTCTAGTTGACTAAATTTCAATGGAGTCTTCAACACACTTATCATCAAGTGGCAGTGTTTGATTGGGATGACTTACATGAGCTTCAACTTGCTCCATAGTTAGCCTTCCAACAATTTATGCAAATTGAATTTGGAAGGTTTGAATTTAAAGTTTAGTTTGGTTATGGAAATAAAATAGGTAGCCCTTTCGTGTCCTCTCTTATGCGTATGTACATGTTCAGAAATTTCCTTAGCTTCTACCCATATTTGCATAAGTTCATTTATTAAGGATACTATCTCCTATATTTTGGGAATGCGTGCTTTCCCAATTGGATTGAGGTTTACCTCTACTCACATGCCTACATATAGATGATGTTACTTCCATATTTATGTTCATAGCTAGGTTCACAATTATGTAAACTCTATAGATTTCATTTTCCCATTGCTATAGTTTTAGTTACTCTAAGGGAGACGTTCATGTAGCATGGGTCAAATGGAATCACTCATTTTGAATGTAATGGACTCACTCTTATATCCAATTCAATGATAGGAGACTTATAACTTCATTTGACTACGATTATGAAGAAATAAAAGGATTCATTTAGCTTTTTGTAACACATAACCTCTAAGAGTCCATATTTAAATTATTTTCTATACAATATTTTCTTATTATTATAGAGAAAAGATGGGTACTCCATCACAACATGCATCAATATGACCCTTGCATACGTAGATTAGAAAAATTCCTTGAGAAAATATGATCCATGACACACTTTAGATCCCACAAAGTAGGTTCTAGATGCCTAGGATTGTTGCGATATAAACCAGAAGGTCTGCCAAGGTAGAGTTGGTGAAGGAATGGAATTATGACCAAATGAGGTGACTAGTTTGAGCTAACATGAAGGCACAACTAGTTTTGAAAAACACGAAGGGTAGCAATGGTTTGAACAACCTGAAGGATACACATTCATCTTAGCGCATGAGTGTTAACATGTGTCCAAGATAGCTAGCAAGAGTTGAACTCTCACCCCAACTTAATTAAGAAGCGACGTAGCCACCAACCATGCTAATGTAGTAGGTGAGCTTTGGCTGAACTCCTTCTTGAGGCGAAGGTTGTGAGTTCAACCTCTCTCGGTTGGAAGACATATATGGGCCAATTTGGCTAGTTTATCCATCCAGTTGTAATGCCTTCAGGCCAATTTGCCTAGTTTGTCCATCCACTTGTAATGCCTTCAGGCCCTTCAAACCTGATGCCTTTGGGGAGCTCTTTCTTAGTGTTGCTTCAACAATCTAACGCATGTTTTGTGAGATACGAAAAGTTCCATGAGTACTATGCCCTTCACTTGTACACTTGTTCTTTCAATATATTGAAGCCAATGGAGATTAGGCTTCGGCCGAACTTCCTCTTTATATATAAAAAAAACCATGCTAACGCACACACACGCTTCTATATTTATTACCATCTGATGATGTATTGTATCGAGTAGCAACCAGAGCTATGTACATTACGAAAAGGTGCAAATTACTCTTAATATCAGTGATCATGTGAAGTATGGGTGATAGCATACTTAACATATTTAGCTGCCAGTGGATTCGGAATGAATAAAGAAGTTGTATTACTATCAGAAATGGATAGTCTACCTTGATCGACCAAGGCCGAGCTCAAGGTCGAGAGAGTGGTCCTCAGAAGACGGCGATTCGACAATGTTCATGGGTCGCGTGAGGGAGCTTGGCTGACGAGCATATCTCGATTGGAGATGGAATCTAGGCGCATTGACATCAATGGGAGTAGTGGTAACAGTTACATTGGATCTCATTGACGCAATGGAGTGGACGAGAGGAGCCAGAAGCTGCGTCCGGCCATTCATGGTGGCTTCTGTGCGGCGAATGAAAGAGCTGCGGATCTGCGTACGGCGGTCCTGCAGACTACCTGGGTAGACGTTGTTGCTCGTAGAAGGGGCAATAGCCGCAAAGGAGCCGGCATGAGGGGCTACTGCAGACGACATGCAATGAGGATGCGAGGCGTACCGGGGCAGAAGCCCATTTCCACCGCTCAGCAGAAGGACTGTGGCGGCTGCGCGGCGGCGCCACTCCAGTGCGGCCGCCCAATTGCTCGCCCGCCGCGCCTCCAGACGCTCTCTCTTGTGGGCGTTCTGATGGCCGCCTAGAGCCTGCGAGCTCCCGAACTCCCTTTTGCAGAATGAGCACTCGAACTTGCGCTCCCCACTCGCTTCAGAGCTCTCAGAAGCAACGATCTTACCTGCCACCATATCCTGCTCATCTTCATCCCCACCATTCGCCTCGCTCATTTCATCATCAACGCATCTTCCATGCGGGGCGCCGGCGACCTCACCCATACCAGGTTTCTTCGTCTACAGCTAACAGTACATTCCTCTGTAGGAATATGCTTTCAATTAATAGGCAAACCAGGAGAGTCGATGACAAGCAGGTATGCGTACCGTCATTCCTGCACACATCGTAGGTAGTAAAAGAATCTAGATGATCATCAAGCCAATCACATGGTGACCTCTGCTGTTCAAGCCATGAAAGCTGCCCGCCCCACATGGCCTGATCAGTGACTACGCCTCTGTAAAACAAGACGGTACATCTAAGGGAGTACTAGTGCCCACATCATCCATTGATCCTTGCGCATCTTAACGTGTGTACGGAACCGCGTTAACTGTGTAGTTAAAATTTCTAGCTGCATACATATTACACGGTTGTGAAGTACAGAGAATATTTAAGCGAAGTACAGCTCTCCATTGATAGACGAATCTGTGATCATAACAAAATGATCGTTTGAAGGGATTTCATTATAATATTGGCGCCATCGCGACCAATGCTGACGAACGCATACGCAGCACAGAGAGAGAGAGAGAGAGAGAGAGAGAGAGAGAGAGAGAGAGAGAGAGAGAGAGAGAGAGAGACGATTTCGTCTTCAAGTCTCAAGATCATGCAAGATCACCTGAAAGCAAATAACCCATTTCCAGATCATTAGCCGACCTCGAATCCATTAATCTGGGAGTGAGAGTACTGGAAAGCAGAAAGCAAAGAGAAAGAAAGGAAGAATGAGAGACATGATTTCTTCTTCGAGATCATGCAAAAATGCCAAAAACCATCGATGCTGCAAAGCATAAAATCATTTGTGGATCATATGCTGACCTCAAACCCATTAGTCCGGAGTGATCGTACTGGAAAGCAGAAAGCTTTAAGCAAGGCTGTTATCTGATTTCAGTGGAGAGAGAGAGAGAGGGGAAGGATGGCATAGATACCTCCATGTGCGTCGTCAATGCGCTCTCTTGTTGCACGCTAGTCCGCTTCGCTTTGTCCTTGCGGAGAGGGAGCTTCCAAGCTCACAATTTTACTGATGAGGACTCGGGGAAAAGGAGGAGGGAGACCACGTGAAGACGATGGAGATGGTGATGCAGAAAAGAAGTAGTGACGAAAGCAGGTCGAAGAAAGATCTTCTTTGGGGGGCGGCAGGTCAGCATTCCTTGTCGAAAAACAAAAGGCTTTGCTTTATCCACAATCCAAATCGACAGGACGATAATTATTACCACTAGATTACGTACTCAGATTTTGTGTGGGTCTATGCACCATATACATTGCTTCATGGATAAAAATGGTATGGACATCACTATTAAAAGTCACCTTTCCCACCATCACCATTTGAGATTTCACTAGCTATGGCGATAAACGTGATTGAGGGATGGAAAGCTGATGGTTATAATATAAACGGGCGAAAGGTTGACTTTTTCTTGCTAAACTACATCTAAATTATATCTAATTTCGGACAAACCCAAAACATATTTGGTCCAATTTGAGGTCCAAGGACATTCTCTAGAAGGTAAGGTTAGATAAGTGTTGTGTATATACTAAAATTGCCAACAAAACTAATTATATAGCCTTAGGAATCTTGAAGGCTACCGCTTTGTCCAATCACTAACCTATTCTACTTCATTTAGAATGAGGTTCTTAAGGTATAGTAGCTTGGATCCACTTTTCTCTAAGCCCATGAAAGGAACTTACAACAATGTGTATGATTAGTTTTTTTTTCTCCCTTAGGGACCCACTACCTACGAAATGGTGTGCACAAGTCATCAAATATTAAAGAGCAAAAGACTGTTGAAAAAAGTTAAGCTTTATGAGGACAAAATATTGAATACAAGTGTAAAAAGCTTTCAAATATCAACACAAGGTGGGGAGCCACATACGATAGTGAAAGAAGTTTCTAGCATCTTGACTCCTCTTTTAGGAGTGGTGCAAAGGCAAATCAAACTAAACCTCTAAACAAATATATCAGCTAGAATGAAAAATAAAATGAAATTATACAAAGAAAATGCTAGATAGTACTATATGGTTAAGTATATCGTGAGACCTCAAATGTGTAGTAAAATATTTCATAGAGGTCTTCATGTGCCATGCCTCTTTTAGCATAGTAATATATTGTTAAGCATATCATAAAGGCTCATATATACAATAAACCAACTCGTGTAGGATATAATATGCGTCACTCTAGCACAATAGCAAGTACCAACGTGAAGAGATTCACCTTATAAATGTCAATCCACGGAGACGTGAGGACTGGTATGAAGACCATGAGCAAGTGATGGGACAAGTGCATGAGTGAGAAGCACATAAGCATGCACACACATACACACACACACACACAAGATAAGAGCAAACAGTGGAATAATGGAAGGTCTTCAATTACAAAAGAACTCTCCTACAAAAGCTCAAATCTCTAACAAGCTAATCCCAAAAACGAGCTCTCTAGCTCCTTTTATAGTTTTTTGAATGGTTTTGATCTTGTCCAGACCTAGTCTCTAGCCTAGTTAAAAATTAGGTTCCAGGGCTTATTTGAGGGCTCAAACGGAGTCTAAAAATCATGAAAATTGGTAGGATGATACTTATAATACTCTTCAAGCTCGAGGACTCCTCGGCTTGAACAAAATGGAGTTGCAAAAATATGAAATGGTATTTACAATGGTTTCTAATAATAAAAATCGCTATTTTTATGGGGATTTTTTTGGAAAAGTTGAGATGTGCTCCTTGGAGCTTCCTATATGCTCCTTCATGTGTGTCTACTTCTTTGATGCGCTTCCACTCATCATGCTTGACCTTGAGTGCCAACACACCCCCTTCTCGAGTCTGTCATCCCTAACAGACCCTTGTTGGAGTGGTTGTTCCATGTAGTACTTTGAGAGGTAGTGTCCATCCTGTATCCCCCAAAAGTGGTGTTTCTTCCATATGTAGTAGGGCTAGTTGTCCGGATCTTCATTGTGTCACTACTAGCCTTTGCAAGTTGTGGTCCCTTTGGAGGTACTTCTTCCTTGAATTCTAGCTTGATGGTGTATTTGTGAGCTTTCAAAAGTGTTAGCTGCTCAGAAGAGGTTGTCAATGTTGATTGTGAGCATCGCTTGGCATTGGATTGCTTCCTTACTATTGTGGTTGTAACCTTGATGTCCTCTGGATCGTTCCAACATGGATTTCATAGTTTCATGCCAAGTACTCGTGACCCATAATGACTGATGGATAAGTGTGTTAGTGCATGGGTTGAAGAATGTATGTGCCTTGTGCATGGCCTTTTAATGTGGTCCCATGCATGCATACTTGGGAAATGCATTGGAAGAATTATGGTGCAAGAAATTGGGTCTTGGGCTAACTGCTCAAGGGTATGCTGACAAAGAGGTTTCCTAATCTATCATGGTTATAGCATTGCCGAAGTGTGCTTACCATGGTGAAAGGTCGGTTGATATTTATCTCTTCATGTTGTGCTCCAACATGGTGAATGACCATCGGCTTGTCTTTCATTGTGGATGGATGTCCATGTTGATGGTTTGCATCGGAGATTCTTCAAGCGCATAGCCTTGTCCTTTCTCTTTTTGTTTGGTTTTTTTTATCCCTTCTTTTTTAATAAAAATGGCATAAAACAAGAAGGAAGAGGTTAGTATCCAAAAAATACTTTACATATGTCAAGTGTATCTCATGTGTTTGGGATTTCTCACTTGTGTCTATGCATGACCGTGTAATGTGGCCCTATATTAATGCACACTTTGAAAATGCATGACCTGAATGGTGCAAAAGACAAGGTTATGCCAAAGGCACATGGTTTTCGCACGTTGAGGCTTTTGATGTTACTTGCAGAATTGATGCGATCTTTGGTTGGAGCCATCCCTTGGATCTTGAAATGATGCAATCCTCCTTCCAACAATCCATTTTAGAACCGTGTTTGGCTGCATGGAGATTGCCTTTGGTCTCTTCATCTTTGGATGGTTTCTTATATTTTGTATTATTCGTGGTTGGCTCGTTGGTTCTATGGGGGCTACTGATGCTTTTGGCCTCAAAGCCCATACCCTTGATAATTATCTTCTCACTATTGCCCAAGAGTTGAGTTGATCTTGTTTTAATATTTGTGCTCAGTATTGGCCCTTGCTTCTCTCTAGCTTCCTTGTTGGGACTTTTCTCATGTGGGAGAGCATAGGTTGTTGTGTATGTAAGAGAGTCTTGGGTACCCACATGTGTATTTGTCCTTGTTGAGCTGTAGCCAATTTCTTAGGCACCCAAATTTGTCAGATACTTTGTGGTTGAGCTTGTCACGATTGCTTGATTCTTCTTTTGTCATGGTTGACTTGCTTAGATGGGAATTATTGTGGCAAGGCTGGTCATTGCTCTCCTTTTTGTACCCAGATCTGCTTCATGCCTGGAACCATCTTCTTGTTGAATTCTCTTTTTCTATGTGATACAACAATTCTCTTGTACTGTTTTACTTGCCTCGTTGTTGAATTATTGTGAGGGCAGTAGTCTTTGGAAAAGAAGAGGAGTCCACTTGTCCTTGATACTGGTCTTTCATGATAGAGGCCTTTTGCATCATAGAGCTTGTGATACATACAACATCTGCTTCCCTAGGATTAGGCTTAGAAGAATGAAGAGAATGTGTGACATTATGATATGTGAGCATGCAGTTTTCTAATTCTAATGTAATGCATTGTTCATGCACCCAAACTTGAAGAAGTTGACTTCTTAGGTTTAAGTTGATTGCATGGTCATAGAGCCAATCTTGACCCAAGATAAGTGGTTCTGTAAGGTCCTCATCTTGGCACACTAACATTTTCACTGTCATTGGGACATCTTGAAGGTAGATGGGAAGATCCACCTTACCCAAACAAGGGGTTTTCACACCTCCCAATCCTAAGAGATAGGCTTTCTATGTGATTGGTGTTCAAGTCTAGGTCTTGTCAGCATGAAAGTCTAATTGCACTAGTTGTTGCACCTGAGTCAATCAATGCTTTCATAGTCCTTACATGCTTTACTTGTCCTATCTCTATGGTGACAAAGGGACGTCGATCAATTATTCGAGAAGCAATTGCATCGGATGTTTGACACATGGCCATGTGACATCGTGGGGCTTCATGATTGACATCTAGACCTAATCGGCTTCACTTATTTCATCGAATGTGCTCTCTAGCCTCTGCTTGTGCTTCTTCTATGACTCTTCTTCTTTTCGCTTCTTAGCAGTGTTGAGTCTTATTAGCATATCCTCTATAAGAGGTTCTTGATATAGCTTGACTCGATATCCACTAATATAGCTTGGCAAGGTGTCACCTTCTAGACTGGCCAATTGAACCGCATCGCTAGTGGGAATTCTATTAATAATCATGGGTCCATATCCTCGTTTTTCCAATTTTCAAGCATGTTGCTTTAGTGTATAAACCAACACTAGGTCTCCTTCTTTCAACCATTTATCCTTGATGTCCGCATCAAAGTATGCCTTTTGTCTTTTCTTTGCAGCATAGATGCCTGCTGTCACTCGTGGCCTCGTCTCACCTAAGCATTCTAGATCAAAGATCCTGGAGGAAAACTTGTGTCTATTCCACTCATGCTCTTGTGCTACTTTTAAAGCTGGTATTAAGAAGTCCAATGGTAGCACAACATTCTGATCGAAGACCATCTGAAATGGGGTGGCATTGAGTACCACTTTTGTAGGCAACTCGATAAGCCCAAACAACATGATGAAGTTGTTTGTCCCAATCAAAGCATTTATTATTTACTAGTTTTTTCAATACATTACATAGGATCTTATTTGTGCTCTCCGCTTTTCCATTAGCTTGTGGATGATAGGGGCAGACTTCTTATGCATCACCATGAATTCTTGGAGAAGATTTTCAATGACTTCATTCAAGAAGTGTGTACCTCCATCACTTACTAGCTCTATTGGTAACCCATATCTGGTGAACCGAATAAAACCTTAGCCATTGTTTGAGCATCATTCTTTGTGGTGGCCTTTACTTCTACCCACTTTGTAAGGTAATCTGTGGCTACAATAATGTACTCTACATGGGGGTTTCTAGCTGGAGGGTTAATAGGACCTACAAAGCCTATACCCCACTTTGAAAATGCATGCCCCCCCATCATTGGCCTCAAAGGCATCTCATCTTTTCTGATCGGGTATTGTGCACGATGGCAAGAGTCACATTTCTTCACATAAGTGTGTGCATCCATATGAAGAGTGGGCCACCAAAGTCCTGAGAATAGAATGGTCTTAATTATTTGATCAAGCCCAAAGTGTCCACCTGCAATACCACTATGTGCAGTTTCTAAGATTTTCAACTGATTCATGAACGCACAACCTTAAGTAACCATATTTGCCTCTTCGGTATAGATTGTCTCCTACTAAGGCATAGTCTTGAGCCTCTTGCTCCATGCTTCATCTTCTTGCTAGGCTAGCCTCATTGGGTAGTGTTTCCGATCTCATAAAATCTACCAATGGAGTACTCCAATCTGGGATTAACCACATGTGATAAAGAGTGGCATGCTCCACTGGGGGTCGCTTCTGGCACACTGGACAATTCTTGATCCGCTCATGAATTTCTTTGTCCATACTAGAACGTTTTAGATTCTGCAATGTTCGTTGTTTCGAATAGTGATTTCCTAGCAATCCTTCATGGGCTTGTTGCAACCAACTACTATGTTCATCATCCTTGACACAACAAGTTAGTACACCTTCTGTATCTTGTTTGTACATGCTTCCACCCAATATATGGTATTTTTGGGATTTTACAATTTCATCTTTCCTTGTTTTCACATTCTTATTTGTAGTTCCGAAGGTTAGGACAGGTACCAACTTATTTGCCCGTTTAGGAACCGCCCGGAGAGGTGATCCACAATGAGATGGGTCCTACCTTTCCTAACAAGCACTTCAAAACTGTATTCCATTAGTAAGAGGAACCATCTTACTAAGCACCTTGTATTGCAAGGTTTATTGACCAAATATAATAAAGCTTGATGATCAGTGAAAAACTTGAACTTATTGGCCAATAGATAGTGTCTAAACTTTTTCATAGCATACACCATGCCTAAGCCTTCTCTTTCAGTTGTTGTATAGTTTTGTTTAGTCATGTTTAGCTGTCTACTAGTATATGCTATAGGCAAATCTAGATTTCCTTCACGTGTGGGTTGTGCTAGCACACATCCTATTGCATGATTGGATGCACCCACATGGACATGGAACGGTTTATTCCAATGAGGAGTGGTCAATATTGGACAAAGGCACTATGAGAGCTTGAACAAGTATGGTATGTCATAGGTGCATCTAATTTTCTATCACACAAAGTCTGCACTAGCCATTTGGGTATAGTTTTTTCCACTTTAATATGAGATCTCTCATGAACAAGTGCATCTTGCAAATCTGCATCAGAAATGGAATGATTTACACCATCACATGAAACCTGTAAAGGCTGAGAAGTTGCCTCATTAGGACTAGCACTAGATTGTCCACTTATAAAAAGAGGCATAAAAGTATCATACATGTCTGTGGAGCTAACAGCTGTCTCCTTGTTGGTGGTGTGCACAAACGTCTCTTCAGCTCATTGAAGGAATTTTCACATTCTTCGTTCCACTCAAAATTTATCAGCAAGGCATAAAGAGGCTTAGCTATGATTGCATACATGTGGATAAACCTACGATAATATCCACAATGGCCCATAAAAGCTTGTACCTCTTTTACGTTCCTTGGCTTTGGCAACTCTGCTATGGCTCTTACTTTGTCCTGATCTGTTGAGATTCCATTCTTAGAAACAATATGACCTAAGATCTTACCTTGACGTACCATAAACACACACTCTTCTTGGTTCATAAAAACTCGATATTCTGGGAATGAGCACATAAATCGTCCACATATACTTCTAAGCTCTTTCGCAAGAACTCTTTAAAGACATGATACGTGAGCCTTTGGAATGTTGTAGGTGCATTGGTGAGCCCAAATGGCATCACACGGAATGCAAAGATTCCACACTCTGTGGCAAAGGCTATTTTGTGTTGATCTTTTGGGGCGATGGCTACTTGGTTGTAACCTGAAAATCCATCAAGGAAGCTATAAACTTCCTTGCTTGCAACACGCTCCAATAAATGTTCGGTGATTGGAAGTGGATAGCTATCTTTGATCGTAGCGACATTAACTTTTTTACGGTTAATACATAATCATAACTTTTCATTCTTCTTGGGTACCATGACAATGGGGGACCCATTCGGTATGCTCAATTTCATAAATAAATCCAACTTCAATCAACCTATCAATTTCTTCTTTTATTTTTGCAGCATAAGTGTCATTATATATGTAGGGCTTTTGTTTGGTGGGCTTGGCATCAGCTATCATGGGGATCATATGAGAGCACATTTTTGAATCTACTCTCTTCAAGTCTCTATAGTGCCATGCAAACACATCCCTGTATTCCCTTAATAGAGCTACAAGCTCTGCTTCTTCTTCTGCACTTAGGTCGTCTTCTATGTATGTACATCGCTCTTCGTTCTCCTCAATGGTTACAATAATTCTTTTGGTTTTTTCTTTATTATCATATGCTTCTCCTATGATGGCCACTCTCTTAGGCATTCGTACCAAAATTTTCCAATCCTCAACTTCATATTTCTTGAAGTTTTCTGGTACTTCAAATAATGATTCCTCCTCATCTTGTTTTGCAGCTTTTCTTTTCTTTTTCTTTTGGCCTCCTTCACTTTCTTCCTTTGAATTTACAGTTTTAATGCTTTTGAGAGGTTCTTCTTCTTTTTGGGTAAATACTCCTACATCTTTTAGATAGTGCTTCTCTGAGTTGAAGCAACTATCCATCACAATGGACTCTAGATCATTGTCATCATCTTCTTCTTTTATGACATCACTAGGGTCACACTCTTTGAGCAAGGGCTGACACATGAACACTAAAATATCATAACCCTCCTCATCACAATGAGGTGTCTACTGTTCTTCATTGACAACAATATCCATGGTGGCTAAGATTTCTGCCCACCCGTGAGGCTCTAATTCTTCACTTGGAAAGACCATCGGTGTGTAGCTTGGGTCTCTAACTGGTCTGTCTTCTGGAAAAGTTCCTTCCTCTCTCGCTTTTAGGCATTTTTCCTCTTCCTTTGCGACCTTCCACATCCACAAATGAGTATCTTCATGCATCCAGGATGGATTAGAAGAACTTTTAGAATGCACAAAAATTGAATCTTCTTGTGCCTTGTGGATATGATTCCATTGTAGGGGTGGTACATCTATGAAGATATAGTCTTTCAGATTGACCTTGCTTGTGACCCCCAAGTGCCAAGTACAAGGAGTTGGTTCCCCAATCTTGTACTATTTGTAGTTGTCATAGGAAGGGTCTTCCTAGAATCATCTCATAGACATTATTTTTACCAAAGTCACATATTGCAAAGTAGCGTTCGAACTCTACACCACAAGTGGTCAGAGTTAACCCTTCTAGCAATCTAGAGGTCTTTCAACACATCATCCTACTGCATCACAGAGTTTCATACAAGAACAACATCTTTATCTTCATGTATACTCTTGGAAGGGCCAAGAGTTGGTGCCTTTCCTAGTTCCTTGAGTGCATGGTTTTCCAGCTCAATGGTGATACAATTTTGATTTACCCACACCTGAAGAAGTCCCTTTCATAGGTTCAGGTTGACTGCATGATCGTAGATCCAGTCTTGACCCAAGACAAGAGGCTCACTGAGATCCT
Source organism: Ceratopteris richardii (assembly GCA_020310875.1). Classification (NCBI taxonomy): domain Eukaryota; kingdom Viridiplantae; phylum Streptophyta; class Polypodiopsida; order Polypodiales; family Pteridaceae; genus Ceratopteris; species Ceratopteris richardii. The sequence goes on along the minus strand of CM035436.1, from coordinate 45,721,293 downwards.
CATCTTGACACACTATCACTTTAACTATCCGAAGAACATCTTGAATGTAGATGGAAAGCTCCACCTTGCCTATGCAAGGGGTTTCCACACCTCCCAATCCTATAAGATAATCTTTTATAGGATTGACTTTTAATTGCAATTCTTGATAGTAAGAAAGTCTAAGAGCACTAGTGGCTGCACCTGAGTCAATCAAGGCTCTTACATTCCTTGCATTATTTCCTTGTCCCACCTCTCGGGCTACAAAAGGTTGTCCGTTAACTATTCTATGGGAATGGACTCCTGGTGCATCACACATGGCTATGTTATAGCTTGGAGCTTCATATGCATCTAATCTAGGCTCATCTCTACCCTGTCTTCTCAACTTCATTCTTTGGATGCATTCTAAAGCTTTTGCTTGTGCTTCTTCATGAATTCCTTTTTCTTCTTCCTTATGTTTCTTGGCAGTGTTGAGTCGATTAAGCATTTCCTCAGTGAGGGGTTCTCGATATAATTTGACTCTGCATCCGCTGATGTAACTAGGGAGGACATCATCTTCTAGAGTAGTCAATTGAACTACTCCACTAGTTGAGATCCTATTTATGATCATAGGTCCATAGCCACGCTTCTCTAGCTTTCTTGCATGTTGTTTCAGTGTGTACACCAAAACTAATTCTCTTGCTTTCAAGCCTTTATCCTTCACATGGGCATCGAAGTATGCCTTCTGTCTTTTCTTAGCTGCATAAATCCCTGCTGCTTCTCTCATCCAAATCACAAAGATGATACCTACATGTTTATACCATCCATGCTTCTTTCCAAAAAGTCTAGATGAAAGTTCATAGCCGGTCCATTGATGCTCTTCTGCTACTCTCAGTGGGGGTATCAAGAAGTCTAATGGGAGCATCACATTTTTTCCAAACACTATCTGAAAGGGTGTGGCATTGAGAACTATTTTATAGGCTACTCTATATGCCCAAACAACATGGTGTAGCTGTTTATCCCAATCAGAGTGTTTATTATTCACCAATTTCATTAACACATTGCATAATATCTTGTTGGTGCTCTCGGCTTGTCCATTAGCTTGTGGATGATAGGGTGCATACTTCTTATGTACTACCAAGAATTCTTGGAGAAGATTTTCAATGACTTCATTCAAGAAGTGCGTGCCTCTATCACTTACTAGCTCTATTTGTAGCCCATATCTAGTGAACACATTTTGAAACATGAACTTAGCTATCATTTGAGCATTGTTCTTTATTGTGGCCTTCACTTTGACCCACTTGGTTAGATAGCTTGTGGCAACAATGATGTATTCAGCATGTGAACCCTTGCTCATGCGCGACTTGCAACCATTTTGCGTGCTCACCCTCTTCTACACATCAAACTAGTATGCCTTGATCAGTGTGCTTATACAAGTGGCCTGCTAGTAGGTGATATTTTTGAGATCTGATGACTTCCTTGTCTTTAGCTCTCACAAGGGGATGTTTAGGTCCAATGTTCAAAATAGGCACTATCATTTTGGCCCACTCAAGCACTACTTCTAGATTGAACAGGTAAGCATTAGGAAGGTCATTTGATACTCCTTGAGGTGACTCTCCCGAAGTTATTCTAGAAAGGTGATCTACCCTAAGGTGAGTTCTACCTTTCCTAATCATAACTTCAAAGTCATATTCCATTAGTAAGAGGAACCATCTTACTAATCGGTCTGTATTGCAAGGTTTGTTCACTAGATAGAGTAAGGCTTGATGGTCTATAAAAAAATTAAACTTATTTGCAAGCAAATAGTGTCTAAACTTCTTAACCGCATATACCATGCCTAATCCTTCTCGTTCAACAGTGGTATAATTCCGTTGACTGGCATTCAACTATCTATTGGCATAAGCGATTGGAAGATCCATATTGCCTTTGCCAGTTGGTTGTGCAAGTACACACCCAATAGCATAATTGGATGCATCCACATGGACATGGAATGGCTTGCTCCAATTATGTGTAGTTAAGATTGGTGCAGAACACAATCGTCTCTTAAGCTCATTGAAGGAGTTCTCATATTGGTTCATACACTCAAAGTTAGTCAATAGGGATTATAGCGGCTTTGCAATGATTGCATACATGTGAATGAAGCATCGATAATATCCACAATGCCCCATGAAGGCTTGTACTTTCCTGACATTCATTGGACTAGGTAGCTATGCAATAGCTCTAACTTTCTCCTCATCTGTGGATATACCATTCTTTGACACTATGTGTCCTAGAATCTTGCCTTGCCTGACCGAGACACCCAGATGTCGAGGTCTCTTTGGTGATGCAGGTGGAAGACTTACCCATTCTCTCCATAGTAAGTGATTCACTATGCAGACAAACATGTCAGTACTTGCAGTTTTATGATATTTTGATACTAGTCATACACTCATTTTGTAGAGGATACTATGGCAAAATTTTTCTAGATTTTTTGGTTTTGTCAACTATACAATGGTCGATTTACTCCTTGATACACTTATTCATTGGTGTTCGGACTCTTCCAGCTCCATTATCATTCCATTCAGTTCTCTACCATCATGGCATTAGAGGTCTCATGCACATCCGGTGGATCAGGGTTTAGTGCTAGTGTTCGGAGGAGGAGCTACAACTTGCAGAGCAAAGACCATTTTGAGATCTGAAAATTTGATGACACAAACTTTTCTCTATGGAAGAATCAGATTACAGATGTGCTGATTCAAAGGAGGCAATGGAAGCCAGTAAATGGAATTTCAAAGAATCCTACTGACATGGATGAAGATGCTTGGGTTGAGTTAGATGAAATGGCTAGGTCTACCATTGGCTTGCACCTGGCAGATAATGTTTACTTTACAGTATTAGACTGTGAAATTGTAGAGGAGCTGGAAGAAGTCATGCAATACATATGAAAAAGAGTCAGCATCGAATAAAGTTTATCTAATGAAAAAATTATATGAACTTCATACGAAGGACACAAATAGTGTTGTTGCTCATCTAAATGAGTTTGATGCTATATTCTCTCAGTTACAGGCTCAGAAAATGGATATGGATAATGAAATGAAAGTAGAATTGTTGTTATGCACCTTGCCTTCATCATGGGAGAGCACTTTTGGGTGAGGAGATTCATAGAAAATATATGGTTGGCATTTAGAGTGGAGATGCATATAATGTTCGTGATTCTTACCAAGGAAAGAATCAACAACATGGAAGGAGTAAGAACAAGGAAAAGAATGATCAACGAAATAAGAGTATAAGTAAATCAAGGAAGAGGGATATCAAATGCCATTATTGTCATAAGAAAGGACACATGAAGAAAGACAATTATGCATTAAAGAATGCTAAAGGTAAAGGACAGAATGCTGATGGGCATGTTAAACACTTACCTACACCATCTACTTCGACTGTGAAGATTCAAGAAATTAATGCTATTTTTGATGATGTTGATGTGTTGATACTTGATAGTACTGTTCCAACTGAGGTTCTTATGGTTGATTCTCTTTCCCACACTTGGCTGCTAGATTTTGGTGCTTCTTTCCATGTGACACCACATAGAGAATGGTTCTCTAATTATGTAGCAAAGTCTCTTGGTACCATGAGACTTGGTGATTCTTATCAGTGTGATGTTGTGAGGATTGGAGATGTGGTTGTGCAGCTCATTGATGGCTCAAAATTTACTATGCATAATGTACGTCATGTACCTCAGTTATCATGCAATTTGATGTCAGTTGGTCAACTGGATGACCTTGGTTACAAGGTGGTCTTCTATGCTCAGTCCTTTTGCATATCAAAGGGCAATATGGTTATTACAAAAGGAAGCAAAGTTGGCTCACTTTATCCTTTAGTGTCACAGAAAGAACACTTGTTAGCTGTTACTGAAAAGCCTATGGCTTGTATTTGGCATGGTCTTTTGGGTCATATATTTCATAGTGGAATGGAAAATATTTCTCGTTCTGGCTACTTATCTGTGTTATCTTTCTCTGATTTTTCATTTTGTGAGCATTGTCAATATGGAAAGCAAACTAGAAATGTGAATAGAATGCATATTGACTCTTCAATTCAGCCTTTAGATCTCGTTCATATAGATGTGTGTGGTCCTATGTTGACTAGGTCCTTAGGTGGTTCTCTTTACTTTATCACCTTCATAGATGATGCTACTAGAAAAGTTTGGGTATATCCTATCAAATCGAAGGATGAGGTATTCCCTACTTTCAAAAAATGGCTTGCTACAATTGAGACTGAAAAAGGAACTAAGCTTAAGGCTTTACGTTCAGATAATGGGGGTGAGTATACCTCACATGAATTCAGCCTTTTTTGTCAATCTAGAGGGATTCATAGAGAGTTTAGAGCTCCTTATATCCCAGTACAGAATGGTGTAGCTGAGAGGATGAATAGAACTACTCAAGATAGAGTAGTCTCTATGTTGCATCATGCAAACCTCTCACAAGGTTTTTGGGCAGAAGTAGTATTGACTGCAGTTCATGTGATTAACCTTTCACCTAGTATTGCCACAGGTTTGAAAGTGGCACAAGATTTATGGATAGGGAAGCCACCATATTATGATCATCTTTGAGTTTTTGGGTGTGAAGCATATGTTCATATACCAAAGAATCTTAGATAAAAGTTGGATCATAAGTCAAAGAAATGCATTTTTCTTGGATATGGTCGAGAAGGAAAATTTGGATATCCCTTATGGGATCCCAAAACACGGTCAATGATCAAAAGTAGTGATGTCATTTTCAATGAGTCGAAGTTGCATAAACAACCGATTAAGGAAGTTGAAGTGAGAAGAGTGGTGTTTGAGGATACTAGTCCTCTGGTTAGCATGCATAAAAATGTTGCACATAGGGATGTTCAAGAGAATGTCCATTCAGATCAGTCGGCACATATCCCTGTTCAGCAACCATTGAGACGTTTTGCACGTGTCTCACATCCACCTGCTAGATATGTTCCAAGTTTAGATTTTGTTATGCTAACAGATACTAGTGAGCCTTCTTGCTACAAGAGGCTATGCAGACAGAGGATCATGTCAAGTGGGAGCATGCCATGAAGAGTGAGTTGGATTCTATTCATAAGAATGGTACTTGGGATTTGACACCTTTGCCAAAGGGCATGAAAGCTTTACCATGTAAATGGGTATATAAGCTGAAATTCACATCAGATAGTGCTTCTCCAAAGTATAAATCACGACTTGTTGCAAAGGGTTTTAAGCGACAATATGGTGTTGATTTCGAAGAAATCTTCTCTCTAGTGGTCAAGATGACTACCCTGCGCATGTTGCTTGGATTCATTGCAATGGAGGACTTAGAGCTAGTCCAAATGGATGTGAAATCTGCTTTCTTGCAAAGATCTTACAGATGAGATCTATATGGAACAACCAGAGGGTTATGTAGTTCCTGGCAAGGAAGTCTAGTTTGTAAGCTTAAGAAGAGCTTGTATGGACTTAAAGAGTCCCTTAGACAATGGTACCAAAATTTTGATGCTTTTTTGAAGTCTCAAGGCTATTCTCGAAGCAATGAGGATCATTGTCTCTACACAAAGAGATGCTCATATGGCAGCTTGATATGGTTGATACTTTATGTCAATGATATGTTGATTGTTAGGAAGTCCTCTTATGATTTGTCAATTCTCAAAAAGAAGTTGAGTTAGACATTTGATATGAAGGATTTGGGGGATGCCAAACATATTCTTGGCATGCACATTACTCGTGATAGGAGCAAAAGATGCATATACTTGTCTAAAAGTGAGTACATATCCAAAGTACTTCATAGGTTCAAATGCAAGGTGGAAAGGCATTGAGTAGACCTTTACCCACATATGTGAAATTGAGCAAGGATGATCGTCCCAAATCAGATGAGGAAAAGGAATTCATGACAAAATTCCCTATTAGTCTGCTATTGGTAGTCTCATGTATGCTATGGTAGCTATGAGACTAGACATTGCATTTGCAATGGAAGTTGTGAGCAGATATATGTCTAATCCTGGCAAGAAACATTGGGAAGTGGTTAAGATGATTTTAAGATATCTGAGTGGCACTAAGGACAAGTGTCTATGCTTAGGTAGAGGGGAAGCATCCATTATTGGTTACACAGATTCTGACTATGCTAGTTGTGTAGACAATCGTAAGTCTACATCCGGGTACATTTTTCATTTTGCTAGAGGTGCTACCTCTTGGAGATCTTGTCTTCAAGAATGTATAGCTATTTCCACGACAAAAGCAGAGTATGTTGCAGTGAGTGAGGCATGTAAGGAAGCATTGTGGCTTTCTCGTCTTGCTTGTGATATGGATTTACCTCAACATGTACCTCGTTTTCTCAGTGATAGTCAGAGTGCCATTGCTTTGGCTAAGAATTTGGTCTATCATGCAAAGACCAAGCACATTGAGGTGAGGTATCACTTCATTCGAGATTGCTTAGCCACTGAGTGCATTATTCTTGAGAAGGTTCACACTCGAGATAATGTTGTAGATGCTTTGATTAAAGCTCTACCACATGATAGCTTTCGACACTATTGTCACTTGATGGGGGGTTACTTGATTCATGATCTTACACTGTCACTTGTATACTATGTAACATGCCCATTAGGTGGGACGTATAGTTTGTATACTTACACTCAAGTATTCTTTATCATTCTTTATTTTTCTCCTATAGTTACTTTGGCCATATTGGCCTTTAGTGGGAGATTGTTACCGTTAGTGCCCATGTGAAAGGCCAAATGGTCACTGAACACTTCTTTGCATATGTTCTTTAATAAAACATAAAGTGGCCTGGTCAGTCACAGACTCTAAGTTCAACCGCATTTGTAAGACCTAAGAAGTTTGTCTTCCTGCTCCCTATGTACTGTGTTTTCTGTGTATTTTGTAGGCTCTGTGCGGATATCATGCGTGGCCTGAGGAGATCGGTTTTCTACTGTGAGGATATCGTTGTGGATATCGCAAGGAGAGAGCACTGTGGGGCATCACCATCGAAATACTTCAAAAAACCCTAAAAACTTGGTCGAAAATGGCTGTCAATCACGATGGACAAGTTGTCTGTCATGGCCTGTCAATCATGATGGACATAGTCGATCGTGATTGATGGTGTCAATCGTGAGGGCTGTCAATCGCGATCGATGTTTTTTCCGTAAATTTTGGCATGATTTCAATCAATCGATTGTGTGTCTGTCGCGATGGACACATGGGCACGTGAATTATGGTGTGAATCATGAAATTTCAATCGGTCACCATTGATGGTGTCAATCATGACTAACAGAGCATTAGGGGAAAAAATGAACCCTGCATGGGCCTTGTAAGGATTCCTAATTTTAAGGGATTAAGCCTAATCTTGTTCTTGCTTGAGGGAACAAAGTGCATTTAATAGAGCACTTTTTAGTAGGCAAGACTAGGCTTTTTTTTAGGCCCAAGTAGGGTCATCTCTCTCTTCTGCAAAAGAAAGAGAGAGAGATTCCACTTTACACATCATCAAATCCGTCCATCTTTGTGAATAAAAAAATGACTTTTTTTTAAAAAGTCACAGAGTTAGTTATTGCTTACTAAAAAGGGCCCATTTTTTAATATACATGTCAGAAGTTACTTTTTTTTATGGATTTTTTAATAAAATCACTCAAAATAGTTCTTTTTTCAAACTGCTCCAAAAGTAAAGTGCCACATCATCAAACTCGTAACTTTCCCTACCTCAAAAAATGAGTTTTTCAAATTTTTCTCATTTTCACTCACATAGAATGGAAAACCTCACCTTGACCCATACACATATCAAAAAAGTAATTTTCTCTATGTACAGATACTTCTTAGTCCATTATACATGTTATTTTGATTCTCTTCTATCTTTCTCTCTCTTACCTCTTGAATTCTAGCAGCCATGGGGTTCTCGCACAATTTCCTCCAAGGAGAAGATGTAACAATAATAGAATCACTCACAAAGAAATTTTTCTCCCATGAGATGACAATATGCATGTCCAAATACCATCATTCGAAGCTCTTTCATGTGGAGTTGGAGGACAGAGACACCATATTCTTCTAATGAGGTATATATTTTTCTTGATTCTCATATTTGCAAAAGAATTAAACCAATATTTCCTTTGCATAAGTAATTCATCTACGAAATAAGTGCTTCATCAACACCAAAGAAGCACTTTAAATTGTTAATAGTTTCTCTTACTTCTCCTTCTTTTCAAAAGAATTATGACACCAATATTACACAGTATGGATAGGAAAATCTATGTGGAAGCATTTCGCCATGATTATAGAAGTTATTCATTAGGAACATGAATTATAAAGAGAACATGATTGATATTTCCACATAGTACTTACACATAAAAGAAAATATGCCTAGGTATGTTTAGCATGCAACCATGACTAAGGAGTCAATGAAGAAATCAAATCCTTAGTTTATGAAGAACTCATATACATATGCTTTTGTTTGTACAAAACAATAAATAAATAAATTTTTAATCTATAGAGGATTCAAAAATCAATGTTCTTCTTCTAGAATAAAATCTACCTCTACCAATATTCTTTTCATATCCCTTTTGAATTTGATTTTATATATGTTTATCTTTTTTCTACATGTTGTGGTTATAGGCTCAAATTCATATTAAAGATAATAATCATCAATGACTTGGAATAGTGAAAGGTAAGGTACATTCTACATTCAGATGTTGTTTGTTTCTTTAAATTGTGCTCATTTTATTCATTGAAATATTACATGTTATATTGTCATATGGAGAATTTTGATGTATCGATTTTTATCAGTCAAGATTCTAGTACAGTAGTGATGGAAAATTCCCACTATAGATCTAATAGTAATTTCTTAAAAAGTACATGTCATATTAGTGGTTCTATGCATGTTGACTCGTTGGAATAATACTCACTTGCTTTTCTTCAAAAAACTTTTGCAAGAGTTTGACTATTAGAAATGTTTTCATGAAATTACAACACAACATTGCAAGTGAAAATTGGAGGTTATCAGCAAGTCCTTTGCATCATGATCAATGTCATGCACAAAAAGTGTTTTAGGGTTCAACTTGGAACTCAAGTTACATAAGAGGCATCATTGATTATTTTATACTAACAAGTTTTTGTGGTATATCCTATCCATGCTCAAGGTACATAATGACCACCTTGGATGAAGCTCCATCAGAGAGGATGAAGTGGTCTACATGCAACAGAGGTCACCATATCGAGGAGATACCAGCAGCAAAGACGGCTGCGAAGCTATGGCGTCACCGAAGAAGGCAAATAAAGGTGCGATGAATGGTAGCGAAGTGCAACAGCATCGGACGGACGACGACAGCATGGCTTAATCACGACAGCCATCGGATTCTGCAAGGGGGCGAGGCACATTCTGCGACAGACGGTTCCTTCCATCACGACAGACGCTTCAATCTGCGACAGATGGTTTTTGAAACCCACGATAGATAGCCTTTTTCAATCCACGATAGACTGTTTTTTCGCCGCGATCGATGGTATTCCACGTGGGCTCTGCCGCGTGGCTTCAGAATTAAGAGGCGCTCGATTGGTGACGACAGACAGACTTGGGTTCTGGCGCGACAGATGGATTCTTGATCCGCGATAGACGGGTTTTTCTTTGGCGATAGATGGTTTTCGATCCTCGACAGACGGGTTTACACTCATTGCAGGCGCGATAGATGGTTTTTGATCCGCGACAGACGGGCTTTCTGTTGGCGATAGACGGTTTTGCCACAGGTCCCGAGTGTTGAGCTTCGGTTTCTGTCCGATAGACGGTTTCTAATCGGCTACAGACAGGTTTCTTCTCGGCGATAAGCGGTTTTCCAAGCCTTCTTGGAGGGAGAGCAGCGTGGCTGGCTCACGGCGGTCATTTTAATCTTTAAAAGCTTAAAAATGGGGAGGAAAGTTGCTTCAATGCCTTGGTTTGAAAGCCAACCTTAGTAGAAGAGGCTTTTCCTTGGAGGTTTAATAACATAAACTTTCTCACTTGTTGTTTTTGAAGGTACTCCTTGTTTTGGTTTCTGATCAGGTAGCCCTTCGAAAAAGAGAGAAAAGAAAAAAGAAAAAACGGAAAGAAAAAAAAAAAGAAGAAAAAGAAAAAAGAAGAAAAAAAAAAAAAAGAGAGAAAGAACAAAAGAAGAGTGCTACCTTTTGTTGTGGAATTTTGGGGCTTTTCTTGTTGCTTCTCTTCCGAGAGTTTTAGAAAAAGATCTTCTTTCTCGGGGTGTCCCTCTTTTGCCATGGATTTGGCGACCCCCTCTCTTGTGAGAAGCAATCTGGCCCCTCCTCCCGGGGAGACCGTTAACCTGGCCTCTTTGTTGGAGGGGGGTTCTTGTGCCGCCCAGGGGACCCTCGAGAGTGCTGAACCCCCCTTGGTCTCCCTCAATAGATCGGCAATCTTGTCAACTCAGGAGGAGCTCAAGAAAGTTTGCCTCGTCGGCCAAATGTTCGGCCCTAAGCCTCCGCTCGAAACTGTGCGTCAGTGGCTCCGCAACGAGTGGTTCCCCCGCGGGCTAGTTGTTTGTAAGTGTCAGTTCTTACCGGCAAGCCACTTGCTGCTAGTCTTTGAAAATGAAGATATGGCGTTTCGAGCCCTTAGTGTCGGAACTTGGCAACTCGGCCGGACGACCCTGTGCCTATTCAGATGGTCCCCTGATTTTACTCCCGACAAATCGAAATCGCTTCGGTACCCCCTCTGGGTTGAACTCCCTAACCTGCCTTACTTCTTGTACAACTTCGTATGGGACATCGTTTCTCCTATCGGCAAGCCGTTGGCCTCACGCGAGGACATTGGTGGTCTCATTTATGAAGGCGCAAGACACTCGTTCAAGGCCCGGTGGCACCCTCAAATTTGTGTCGAGGCTGACCTCAGTATGCCACTCCCATCGAAGATCAAACTTGACTTGGGCGAAGGGGATGTTTGGGAGCAAGACATCAGCTACAAAAACCTTCCCAACGCGTGCTTTCGCTTTGGCCAACAAGGTCACAGGATCAAAGATTGCCCTTTGAGACGAAAAAGCAAGCGAAATCAAGAAGCCCCCAAAAATGCTCAAGACAGCAATGGAGCTTTGAATCACTCGACGAAAGTAGAGGAGTTCAAGGGTCCCCGTAATCCAGAAGCTGATGCAGACGGGTTCATCGAAGTCAGAAGAAGAAGGAAAAGAAGCCCTAGGGCAACCTCTGAGCATAACAACAAGTCTGTTTCCCCCTCCAGCAACTTGTATTGCAATCTGGAAAGGGAAATCAATGAGTTTGACTACCCAGGTGGGAACCAACTTGAGGAGGACACCGATGTCAAAGGCCTGGAGATCCCTGACAGTAAAGAAACCTTGCAGGAGGGTTACACTACAAGCAAAGAAGACGGCTTTACTACCAGCAACGAAGATAACCTGGATAGTGAAAGCTCCATCATCGGATCGACTATTCCGAAAATGGAGCTGAAAACGGTATCCAGTTCCTCCCAGCAGGAGGCATCCCGCAAAGGAAAACAACCTTTGGAGTTACCGTGGAAAAGCCCCCATAAGAACCTATTGCTAACTCGGGATCCGATCCGAGCGAAAAAGAAAGATGAACCCAAGAAAAGAAAGGACAAAGCTCCCTCCCGCAAAGAGGGATTACTACGTCAATGATCATCATCTCGTTAAATGCTAGAGGGCTAACCGACCCCTCAAGAGCGACCATCATTGGTCAATGGCTTCGCGACATTAGCCTAAACCCAGATTTTATATGTATCCAAGAGATTAAAATTGACGGAGAAGACCTCCAGAAACGGCTCAGACATATCTCCTCGACACATGTTTGGATTTCAACGACGCATCAGCGGGGATCCGGCGGAACGGTAATCGGTATCAATCAACTCTGGTTTGAAAAGCTCGAGAACTCCTTTGAAGATGAATGCCATCGATGGATTGCTATTTCTTTCGGTGCTCCCTTTTGTTTTACCTTAGTTTCTTTGTATGCCCCCAATGGGGAGTTAGAGAGACTTAACACTTGGGCCTCCTTGGACTCGCTCCCCCACAACGTGCTTATCTGCGGTGACTTCAACATGGTTGAGGACCCTACGGACAGATGGATGAGCAAGGGTCGGGTCATCGACAGTCGGGAGAAAGAAACATGGGACAAAACTAAACTACACTTGGATTTGGTCGAATTCAAAGACTCGAAGGGCTTCTCTTGGTCAAATCTCCAAGCAGACGAGGACCTGAGGAAAGCTAGACTTGATAGATGCTACATCTCCCAGAGTCTTACTCATCAGTGGGGCCACCCTTCCCTCTCGCAACGCACCGACCTCACCATATCTGATCACTACCTGATCATCATCACTTTTCAACCCCTCACCAAGACTCGTAAGGCTCCGTGGTTCCATGCCAGTGTGCCCTCCTTCTCTCTCCCCTCTTTCCATCAAGAAATTTCTGATGTGTGGAAGGAGGCATTTGCCTCTGGCTTGTCCCCAGCCAAGTGTTGGAGAAGTGCGGTCGATAAGTCGCGACAGATCATGATTAGATCCAGGAAGATGTTGGAGACTGTGCGGCGGGCTCGCAGAGAAGCTCTATATCATAGACTCTGGCGGCTCGAGGAGGAAGTGAACAAAGGAAAATCTCAAGCCCAGAAAGGACTTCGAAAAATCAGAGCGCTGCTGAGATATGAGGAAGAGATACAAAGGAAAAATTTGCAAATTTTCTTCAAGGAGTGGTGGGCTGGCAAAGCCGACAAGCCCACCAAAGAGATGTGCCGTATCCTTAAAAGGAAACACAACAGAGATTCGATCCCCTTATTGCTAGACGCAAATGGCAATGTATGCAATACGGAAGAAGATAACTTTGGGATCATTGAAGGGCACTTCACGAGACTCCTGGGGACTTCAAACCCCCTCTCCCACCTTAGAAGGGACTGTATGGCAGCCATATCTAGGGTTTCCCCCCACAGGATACCACCCAACCTTCACTCTCTGCTTCATGCCTCTATCTCTGAAGCCGAAATCATTGAGGTCATCGATGCCCTCCCCTCAGGTCATCGATGCCATCGATGCCATCGACGGGCTCACTAATGAGTTCTTCAAATCCTTCAAGTTGGTGGTTGCCACCCCTCTCCGTTTGGTTTGGCAAGAGGCACTCAAGTTTGGCGCGCTTCCTTCTTGCCTCAACAAAGGCATTATTAAGCTAGTACACAAAAAAGGGGAAAAGAACAGAATAGAGAATTGGCGTCCCATTACAATGCTCCAAACAGGATACAAGATCATCGCCAAAGTCATTGCCAACAGAATCTCTTGCCACTTGAGAGCGTGGCTAAGCGTGGACCAAAAAGGTTTCATCAAAGGCAGGTCTATTTTGGAAACCATAATAGATATCTGGGAAGGTCTTGAATTTGCAAATGAGTCTAAACAAGATGTGGTTTTCCTCAAGATCGACTTTGATAAAGCCTACGACAGGCTAGAATGGGACTATATTCTTCAATCGCTACAGGATCTTGGATGTAGTCAGAAATTCACCAAGATGATCGCGACCCTTCTCGGAAACGCATCGACCCAAATTAACATTAATGGAAATCTTTCAAAGGTGATCAAACTCAGAAGACCTATCAGACAAGGGTGCCCATTAGCTCCTCTTCTCTTTGCCATTGCCACGGAAGGTCTTAGCAGGCTGGTGGAGCATCAGGTGGAAGCTGGTAACATTAAAGGCCTTCGTTTGCCACATGACCACAGTCAGATCACCATGAGACTTTTTGCCGATGATATGAACGCTTTTGTGCACAATGATAGTACCAGCCTCGAGGCGTTCTGGAAGTGCCTTGCTACCTTTTGTGAAGCCTCTGGATCCATAATCAACCACTCTAAGACCGCCTTTAGAGCTATTGGTGGGTCACAGCCCGACCTTCTCATTGATCATGGCTGTAAAATCATCCCGCAGGGCCAAATTTTTCGGCTCCTCGGGATTCCCTTGGGGTTTGGCGTCTCTATGGAACAGCGGTGGAACTGGGGTACTTGCCAAACTTGAAAACAAGCTTAACTATTGGAGAGGTATGCAAATCAATCTTGCTGGTCGTGCTATGGTCATCAACACGTTCCTCTTATCATCTACCATTTATTTCCTCTCTTGTTGGAGACCGAAAGAGCAAGATCTGTCCAAACTGGATAGTATTTGTAGAAACTTCCTTTGGACGGGCGACCACAATAGGAGGGGGGTGCCTAAAATCAAATGGTCCATCTGCACCAGCCATAGAGATAGTGGGGGACTTGGTATCTTGGACATTGGGTGCATGGCTAACAAACTGGCGGCCAAATGGATGATTAAGGCTTGGTGCAACGGGGAGGCCTCGTGGGCCAAGCTGATCTTCAGAAACAAGAATGAGTTGGCGCTCATGGGTTTCCCAAATTGGCAGAATCTTGACATCTTGACCTTGCTGTTTTCCCCGATCCCCGTCTTCCCGAAAGGCTCCAATCTGGTGTGCTCCCTTTGGAAGAGTTGGAATAAAGTCAAAAGCTCCACAAGAATAAGTGAAGACTGGAAGTGGGCTGCCGGTATCAGACAAAACGACTCTATCTGGTTTCCGATCCAAGGCATCCGGAGTGTGGAATCTTGGAACATTCAAAACGCCAAGAAGCTATGGAACAAAGGCTTCAAAAAATGGAAACATCTCTGGAAACAAGACACCAACCGCTGGATCAATTTAGAGGATATTGACCCTTGCATCAACATTTCGCATGAAGAATGGAACACTTTGCAAAGCAGATTTCTCGCCTGGGACCGACACAAAGTTCGCCTTCTCATGGGACACGACATGTCGAGTTCGCTTGGTCTCAAATGGCACAATGGGAATAGTCTATCAAAAATCCCGAACATCAAAGAAATGATCGACTATCAGGTTAACCTCAACAAAAAGTGGTGCCTGTCATGGACGCGGCTTCGGTGGGACATGAAGTTCATGGCTATCTGGCACCCCCTCATAGAAATCAAAAAGTCTGTCCTCTTATGGCAAATTCTTCATCACGGAATCTGGACCAACCTCAAGGCCAGCAAAATTTGTGGGATCCCTCCCTGGTGTAAACGCTGCCACCGGTCTATCGAAGATGTTTCACACATCTTCTTTACCTGCCCCAACTCCAACAGACTCTGGTAGGTGGTTGGAAAGAGAATTAGACTTCAAAAACGCCTCAGTTGGCAGCAAGCCCTGCTGGGAGAAGCGATCGGCTGCTCCGCGACTCTCTGGAACGCCATCAGAGGGGAGGTTCTATGGAAAATCTGGCGGGAAAGATGTGCTTTCAACCTCGGTGACTCCCCCAAGGAGTGGTCAATTGAGAAATCGTTGTTCCTCCTTGGCAAAAGGATTGTCAACTGTAAAAAATCCCCCCCCTTTAGGCATCACCAAGTACTCCTTTTGATCGATAACAAGCTCAAACCCAAGTGGGCCCCACATGAGGGTGATGAGAGGGTAATTAACCTTCTTTGTAATGTCATCTAAGCTCTGTAAAAGCTTCCCCTGCTTTGTGGGATTTGGGGGGTCCCGTGGGCACTAGTCCCCTTCTTTTGTACTTTTCTTTATTTAATTCAAGTCCGGGAGAGTAGGCTATTGCCGAACTTCCTTTACATTAAAAAAAAAACAGAGGTCACCATACAATCATAGAGTGGCTCAATATGACAGAGTGAAGTCGATTAAGAATATCAAAATAGTTCATACCCTCATCCATAGAATCATTCTTGTGAGCATGATGAAGATCAACTGCCACAGATGTGACCATTCATATACAGATTCTAAGGACATGCACAAAGGGGAATAATAGATCCACTAATCATTGGTGATGAACCATTTGAACTCAATCTACCTCCAAATGGAACATGGCTGATGAAACATGCATGAAGTAACCATTCCAAGTCATCCAAAAAGGAGAGCTTCAAGGAATCATCATGAAACATATGCATATTCCAACATCATATCAAGTAGAGGCTATAAAGTCACTTACTATAAGGTCAAAGAACACTACCCACATATGAGAAAAGAAACATATGCCATAAATTGTGTCACAATGTCAATCAAGGCATAGATGTAAAATGAATAAGAACTACCAACCACATCATAGATCATATGTAGCACAACCTAAAGTCTCTCCTAATGCAAAAGCAACAAAAAAGTGAGCAAATGTTATCGATCCTTAGTGATTCAAAGTTAATGCACTAGACTTTGGATATAATCAATAGCACTTCAAGCCATCCAAGAGGAAGGAGATGCATTCCTTACTTCTATTTTGAAAGATATTGACTTGTGTGTAGCTCATGTGAAGGTGATGACCATACAACCAAAGAAACTAGATGGGACCATACATGATTATGTAATCATTCTTGTTGATGAGATACATTTTGTAAAATCACATTTCCATTATGATAATCTACTTTTCATAATCTTTCTTACACATGCTCAAGTCCACATTGATCTATATCATATGTTCATAATTGTATCAACTTGCATAAAGAGTGTATGTGTGCAAAACAAATCCCTTAGAATCAAAACTAGTATTTGCATTGTTCAACTAGGTTGTGCATATAATAAGGTCCATGAACCTAAAATTTGAAAGAAGGGAGTTGTATTGTCACTAACCACATCATATTCAAATGTCCTAGGAAGAAGATACAAGCTGGGTTTAAGACTTCCACGATCACCATTCCACATCAAAAGATCATCATCTGAGTCAGAAAAGGAGTAATATCCATCATGAGAATCATGCCCTTGATTCTTTAGCTAGATATACTACAATCCCTTTCTAGTACCATCATGGATATCCATCATCATCGTGTTCCAATACAACATATAAAGAACTCTAAGAAGACCAATAACTATGAAGATTCAATTTCCAAAAAATATCATAGTTACATAGCTACTTCGCATGGAACTTATCGCTTTGAGAGGGAGATGATGTCATAAACATAAAGGAAACCATTGTAAAACCATAAATTCTATGAAAATATTTATATCTCATGAATGGTTTAGAATTTGGAGAAATGGATGCTACCATCATGTCCAGAACATGCAAAAACCCTAAGATTGACTGTTTATTTGTCCAATTCTGACATCTAGAGCCTTGGAAACCTCAAAAAGCACCAGAAAAGAGGCAGCCACAGAAGCGCGGGATTGGCCTCTGCTTCTGTGGCTGACTCTTTTCTGGTGCTTTTTGAGGTTTCCAAGGCTCTAGATGTCAGAATTGGACAAATAAACAGTCAATCTTAGGGTTTTTGCATGTTCTGGACATGATGGTAGCATCCATTTCTCCAAAATCTAAACCATTCATGAGATATAAACCTTTTTTGGTGCTTTGAGGTCATGCAAAGTCATCAAATGGTGGAAATAAGTATTAATTCTTGCAAATTTTAGGAAAATTATGCAACCCAAGAACTAGATAGGAGCATATATGACTATGTGATCATTCTTCTTGAAGAGATGTTTTGTAATTAGAATTATCTCATTGGTAATATATTTTTTCATAACCTTTCTTACACATGCTCAACTCCACATTGATCTATATCATATGTTCACAATCATATGCACTCAAGTGAACATGCTATGTGTGCAGAGCAAATCATTTATGGTTATAAAGTCATTTTTCCATTGGTAAATTGAGTTAAGCACATAATGAGTTTCATGGACATTCAATTTGTAATAATAAAGTTTCATATCCACTAGAAATAAACTTGCATGGCCTCAAAAGCACAAAAAAAGTTCATCCATATAAACACACAATAGGCCTCTACAAAACTTTTCCGAAGACATATCCCATGTTTCTATGGCTCCTCTTTTTTGATACTTTTGATGCCATGCAAGGTTATTTTTAGTGGATATGAAACTTTATTATTTAGATTTTTAGAGTCGTGGAACTTATTTCTAACAAGTCACTTACTCTATAGTGATCCATGCATATACAACTTCTACAATGGGAGCCAATATAAACAAACATAGTCACATGAGATAAAATAGTTTGCAAAGTATAATTTAGGATAATATCCTCATGTGTAGCATTCTTGTTGTGCCTCTATACCCCACATAAGGCAGAAATCCCCCTTTGAACTCCTCCCATTAAGGTTCTATGGGGAAATTCCATGGCACCAGAGGGCCTTTATTTTCAGCTTGAATGGCATTCAAATTGGCAAAACTTTTATGCCCCACTTACTTCATGGCATCAATCGCAAAGACCATTTATTACCATAAATTTTCACATATAAAACTCATATAACTTATAAGTTAAGGTTCCATGGATGTTTGTACTCTCAAAGTGGTTTCTCCTCATAATGGGGGCCTTATAACTTAGAGCACCATGGATCATTTGTGGTACTTGAGGAGTAAGTATTGAGTATATCTAACATGAATGGCATTTTTTAGTTATATCCTTTGTATTTCAAACTTCATAAATGATCATCTATTGAGAAAATTAACCAATAAAATATCAATTATTGTGAACTTGAACGTACTCTATATAAAAGCAAAAAAATTGAATAATCACCAAGAGAAATTATAAATGCAGAGTTGTAGACTACAAAAATGTGAGAGTAAACATGTTTTCATTACAAATATCAAATCTTACAAAATTTACAAATCATTGGTATCAATGATTGTACAACTTGAAGTGCTTGCAAATGCAAGAACGCATCACAAAATTTGTGATGCTCATCCATGATGTAAAGTATTTCTAGAACAATTCTAGATCAAGAGGATTTTTAGATATCTTAGTAGGAGAGAAGGGATAAGAGAAGAAGGTATATACAATATCTAACATGAATCAATTGTCCTACTTTTTACAAGGTTCTTGAAAGTGAAAAAACTATGAGATACAATGACTGGGGCCCAAGAAGTGACATTATCAGGTTGCAAAAGAACTATGAGAATGAGAGTTTTGTTCCATCTTTTCTCCAATCTACAGGGACTTTCATTTTGTATTCCATTCTTCTGCCCACCTGTAATCAATTTGCAAGAAATTGAAGTCATTAAAGTAAAATAAACAATAATGAAAAGATTACTTTAACAAAAGCCCGAAACATTTCTCACCTTATGTCCTCGAATTTTGAATTTGGATTGAGTTAGTCCTTCAAACCCCATAATCATCAAGTGTTCTCTCAGATTAGCCAAGGCCCAATGATTATTCACTAAAATAGTTTCTGTTTCATTATTGGGCAATCTAAGCTTTATTTCAAATGATTGTAAAGATCCCTCTGAACTTTGAAATGGTATCCATTTGCCAAGTTTGCACATCCAATGATCATAGTAGAATCTGATGTATAATGAAGTACGCTGTTTCAAATATCAAAATCCTATACCTGTTCCACCTATTTTACAAAGATATTTATCACCTTTTGCAATTCCTTCTATCAAACCCCAATCTTCACCAAGAAGACTTTCGACTTGCTCATATGTGATACCTTTACACATGAACATGGTGGAAGTCTCTTGGAATGAGAATCCTTGGAATAAATATACAAAAAAATGAATGGGAAAAGACCAGTGCAAACCTACAGACCTAGACACTTTTGTGAATTTCAAAGAGTTATGTATATCCATTACCATCTTTTGCTTCAAAGATGATACGGACCATATACCAGGTTTTGGCCACTCCAAGCTAAGAAGAGAATGTACTTCAATTCTCTCTAACCTTCCAAAACCATTCATTGTAGAGGGTACAACATATCTATGTGTGTAAAAGAAAACTCTAACATGGTAAAGTTGAGCAGGAGATATTTCTGGAAAGACTAGTGCACCAACATCTGCATGCAATGCCTGGAAAGTACCTGTAAGACTATGAAGTGGTTGATCTTCCAGCAAAGTAGAAGGAAATATATCTGAAACAAACAAAAACATATCTAAATAGTTCAGAAATATATCCGACACAAGAAAACATAAAATATTGTAGAGTAATACTTACAATTCACAGGATATCTCATTCTACTAGAGTTTTCAAGTTTCATAGTTGCCATTGTAAAAACATGTTGTACAATAGCAACCATCCCATTGTCTCTGTGCTTCTTGAAGCCAAGTAACTTTCCCTTCCAATGAAGATCTAAGTTTCCACAATCTCTAACTCAATGAGGCCCAACTCTAGAGGGTTGCATGTACACCCATGCACCTTTGGAGTACTCATGTGATAGCCACTGTCCATCTGTGGCCTTGATATTGTGACACCTTACTCTGAGGATTTCATCTTTCGGTCGCCTAGACGCTTTAGCTATTTCCATTGAAGCTAAAAGTCCTCAAGCTACAATAGTAATTCGAGATAGGAGATGCAGGTAGATTGAAGTGTAGAAAGAGGAGCTTCAATGGTGTGCTACAGAGTGAAACTAGTGGGAAAAGATGACTTTTTGGGACCTAGGTATGAAAATGTGAGGTTTAGGAGGGAAATAACTCTTTTTTGAGTATTTTTGAAAAAACCCATTTTTTTGAGCTCAAAACATGCACGGATTTTGAATTTGGGGTCAAAAAGAGTACTTTTGACCCTAAAAAGTAATGGGGGGTCCATTTTCAGGTGTTATGATGAGTTTTTTAACTTTTTAGCAATTTTGAATTTTTGGGCCCAACAAAATTACGAGATTTCTTCTCTCTCTAGAGGTAGCTCATTAAATAAGGGAGAAATATGTCCCCTCTTCCCCCTTCAGCCTAGTATTTTATAGGGCATAGACTGTGGCCACCACCCTCTTCTGATTGGTCCATCACTAATCACTCCTTAATCTAAAAGGCCCATTCAGGGTTCATTTTTTCCCCTAATGGTCAATCGGAAATGGTTGTCGATCGTCGTTGTCGATCCCGATCAATGATGTCGATTGCGATTGACAGAGGTGTCGATCATGGTTGTCGATCGTCACTGTTGATCGCGATCGATGGTGTCGGTCACAATTGACAGAGGTGTTGATTGTGGTCGTCGATCACAATTGACAATGTCAAACATGACTGACACAAAATTAAGCCATTTTTTTACTATAAATAGTGATCTAGAATGTGCTAATCATGTACTTTGTGGTTGTGCACTTTGTTTTACCAAAAGCCGCAGTTTGGCTATACATACGAGTGACCAAACATTATTCAAATCCAAATATATCTGAACCGGTTGCACACTCATATCATAGAATTTAGTTTATAACTATGTCTAAAAGAGAAGTACTATAGAGGACACCTTTTAATTTTAGTGAGTAGTCATGTATGGTGTAATAGAGATAACA
Organism: Ceratopteris richardii; assembly: GCA_020310875.1. Taxonomy (NCBI): domain Eukaryota; kingdom Viridiplantae; phylum Streptophyta; class Polypodiopsida; order Polypodiales; family Pteridaceae; genus Ceratopteris; species Ceratopteris richardii. Next base: position 45,700,176 of record CM035436.1, on the reverse strand, counting down.
ATGAAGTGCGCTAGTTTTACTTGATCACCTCTCTCAATGTGTTTGTTCTTACGAATGTTATTGTTTTGGCTTCTTGGAAGGTATTAAAGGAGTCACTATTGACCTTGCATGGTTTGGAAGCTCAAAATACAAAGCTTTAAAGATGAAATTTTGAATTTTATACTCATTATAGAAATAAGATCTATATACTTATGAGCTAAATAAAAATATTTTTTAAGGTGTAAAATACTTGGGTTATTTTAGTTTTTTTTGTATATTTTATGTTTATCCAAAATATCATTTGTGCTACATGCATATCCTAGATTTGATACCAAATCAATATTTATATTTCATGTGCTATTACATTCAATACATACATACATGCTCTTTGTCCTGTATCCCCTTTACTCAGGGGATCTGCGGTACCGAAGGCATGATAGCCATGCAAACAAGGACCAGACCCTATAGGAAACCTTCCAATTTAATTCCTTTCATAATGTTTTTTTTTTAGATGAAGCATAAATGATATGATGTTAAAGATTTATTTTTTCAATAAATCCTCATCATTAGTATGTAAACAAATCATTATTGACATTGCATAATTTGGGTACTCAAACTAAAAAGCTTTAAAAATGAACTCTGAAATAAGATTTTTATGCTTATATGCTAAATTAAAATATTTTTTAATGTGTTAAATTGTTACACTATGTGTTCCTTGAGTAGCTTTGATGTGAACCTTTTCCCTATACATGGGCACTTTTTACTCTAGTGCTGGCTAGAGCTTTTTTCCCCATGTTACCGCATACATGATTCACTCATATGTGGTGGTACTTCATACTTAGGGATATTATTCAACTCTTACTTTAGTTCTGAACATTTCCAATAGAGAGGGTTATTCCAACCATCCATCTTCTCCATGTGTCTTGCTGCATTTGTGCTCTTTGCGTGTGCTTCTCGTGTGTCTCTTGCACTTCTACACACACCCAATAGTGGTATCAAAGTATGTTTAGCTCCTGATCAAGTTTTGATTTTTCATGTCATGGTGCACGTGCACTTTTAATAGTGCAAATCAACCTTGGAGAATAGAACAATGATTTTCAGTAGTGAACAACTATTTCTAGCACTTGCACTGTAGTTTTACCCATTTCAAAATTGCCATCAGAGTGATTGATTATGAGCTGAAATTTTATCATTCATTTCAGCTTGTAAAGATTATATCACATTCTTGTTCTTTAGTGAAATGGCAAGCAACAATGACTTTTTTGGCATGCTTCAAGCTAAAGATAATCTTGATAGGACCAACTTTTCAATTGTTCTTAGATGATGAAACATGTTCTTGTTGCAAAACATCTATAGAACATAGTAGCAGATGTGGATCGAAGACTTGCAAGTTCTTCTACTTCATAGTCTACTATCACATATGGAGCTTGTTCTTCAAATATAGTGGTTACTCCTTCTCCACCTACACATGAGGAACTTAGATGGGATGGAAAAGATGTTCAAGCTCATGCATTGATTGCATTTTTTGTGAAGTGTCATATAGTCTCATATATTCCATCATGTTCTACATCAAGACAGACATGCATTAAGAAAAAGGTGAACCCTACATGGGCCTTGTAAGGATCCCTAATTTTTAGGGATTAAGCCTAATTCTATTGTTGTATAAGGGGACAAAGTGCATTTAATAGGGCACTTTTTACTAGGCTAGAGTAGGCTTTTTTTAAGGCTTACTAGGCTCCTCTCTCTCTTGTATTAGAGAGAGAGAAAAGGAATCTACTTTCCACATCATCAAACTCGAGCATGTATGGGAATAAAAAATTGATTTTTTTTTCAAAGTCTCAATTTCAGTGTTTATTTACTTGAAAGGGCTCATTTTTTAATATATATGTCAGAAGGGACTTTTTTTAGTTTAGTTTTTAATTTTTCTTTTAAAAAAGTAATATTTTTAAAATCCCTCCAAAAGTAAAGTGCCACATCATCAAATCCGTAACTACTCTTCACCCAAAAAATGACTTTTTCAAAATTTCATCATTTTTGGCTATTCTCAGTGGAAAAACACACTGTGACCCATCCATATCCAAGAAAATAAAATTTTCCTGAGAAAATCATGCTCTATCATCTCTTCCAAACAAATTTCTGGTCTCTTTCTCAGTATTGTTTAATTGTTGGAAAAGATGGTGTTGACACCTATTACAAACCTCACATTAGGACGTCATCATGCCCCAGCATCAACAAGTATCCATGTTCGTGTGCCCAGAGAGTTTGATCCAAATACACAGTGCAACAATGATGTGAACTCTCAAAATGAGCATCGTGAAGCTGGAGAAAAGAATATTGATCTTTGGACTCATGGTTCATTATACCCTCCTGATCCAATGTCTTCTTACCATCCAACATTCCATAACCTCTCAACTTTACTTCACTTCATCAGTGCCGGTAAAGCTGGGCTCTTAGGTTATTGTCAACGATTATCTACACATTCAACTGTCATTACTAAGTATTGGATTCAACAATATCAACTAAATCATACAAGGTTGGTCACTTTTGAAAGCACAATCATATCTTTACAAGAAAAGCTTGCAGAGCTTGAAAGCATATGGAAGAAAAGGAGAGAACAATTGAGAAATTAAAAAACATTGTCCAACACTTGAGAGAGACTCCACTTGGGATGCGACGTAGGAGACGATCATTAACATCCTTTGACTCTCTTTCAATTGGTGGTGGAGCACGCAAACGACAAGTTTTTGCGATAAGGTTTGGCTTGTATTTGTTTCTCTTTTTGGAAGACTTATATATATATATATATATATATATATATATATATATATATATATATATATATATATATATATATATATATATATATATATATATATATATATATATATATATTCTTGATATGTAGGTCATTCGTTGAAGATGTTAGTGCATCATCAACAACAGAGGATCAATTCAAGTTATTAAATTCTTGTTTGACCAACAAGCATGCAATAAGTGTCAATGACAGGGAAGAAGGCAAGAAAATTTTTCAGAAGACATGTAAGCCCTAAGAAAAATGAATGCAGGGAGCTATGGAAAAAAGAGGATAAGTTTTCTCAATAACTTCTCTCTCTAATAGGAGATTCAAGGGTTCTTGAGGTGGTTCCTTTTTATCCTCGACAAAACCACCTATAAGAAGATGAGGGATCTCATGAGGAATTGGTTATGGTTCCTCATTCACAAAGAAAATTATGGCAGCAATGAATGAAAGATATTTTGCACCCATCTTGCGTTTCCTATTCAATCTCCTTATAAGTGGCACAGTTTCATCAAGAAGGTGCCCTGCTTCCTCTGCAATTACCTGGAACCATTTCAATTGTTTTGCAAATGCCTCACCACCTTTGTGAATGTAAGTGAGGAGGTCACATGGAACCCAGGTTCCATCATATGGTGGCATTTCGATGGAGAAACGTAATATATTATATTGAAGTAGCTCCTCCAAAGCATCGGCATTCATTTGCACAGTTCCATGGAGGTCGGGAACCTTGGAGAGAAGATCATATAGGCCATGTTGTCCGTTATAATCTGAATCCTCCAAAAATTCTAGAAACTTGTGGCGTGCACTCTTAGTAGGTACAGAGGTGGAAGCCATAGCTTGCAAATGCAGACTGCTCTAACACTCAATGTAGTTGCAAAAGTGAGAAATGAGGAGAGAGGACTCCTATTTATAACTTTTCTAGAATTTTTAAGTGATGGGTCCCACTTTTTCATAGAAGTGATATTTCCTTAAATTAAAACATAAGAGTCTTGGAAAGGAAAACTTTGACATTTGAGATCACATCAAAGAAAATAAACAATAAGAATGTGTTGCTCTAGCACAATGGTGAGAACCACGTTAAGAAGCTCCACCTCCTTAATGTCAATCCGCGAAAGAGATAGGAGTGATATGAAGATCGTGAATGTGAGATGAAGTGAGAGTGAAGGTGAGAATCATAGAGATGCACACACACATACACACACACTAAGAAGAGACAAGCAAGACACAATGGAAGGTGAGAAATCAACTCTATTGCTCAAGATCTCAATTACAAGCTCAAAGTAGCTCTAAGCTCACACTAACTAACTTCAAAAATGAGCTCTCTAGCTCTTTTTATAGATTCTAGACTAGTTTTGACCGGTTTCACATCTAGTGACCGGCATAGTTAAAAAATAGGTCCTAGATGCTATTTGAAAGGGTAAACGCTGTCTAAAAATAACCAAAATTGATATGCTCATTCTACCTAAGCTCCTCAAACTCGAGGACTCCTCGGCTTGGACAAAATGGAGCTATGGATTACAAAAAAGGGTTTTTCTATGTTACATATGTTACAATAGTGATGAAAATCACTGTTGGAGGTTTTGAAAAGTATTTTAAAACATAATTCTTTTGAAAAAAGATCCGACTGACTCCCTGCTCTGCCTTTACATGCTTCCACATCTTCTATGCCTCTGGCTACTGCCAACACCCCCCTCTCTGTCGCTTCTGTCGTCCTCGACAGAACCTTGTTGTGCGGTCTGTCGAATGTAGTTCTGTAGGAGGTCTTGAGCGAGGGTGTGTTCTGATATCCGAATGCCTCGGGCCAAATCTGCCTTGAGTTTCTCCCAATCAATTGGTTGCGGTTCATCGGGTGGTGGGAGTCGATAATGTGTGGAATAAACCATCTGTTCACAGGCGAATAGCTGCAATAGGTGGGTTGGCCTGCTGATGAACACTTCTGAATGGTATTCCCAGAATCCGGTTGTGAACATTTCTTCGAAGGTTTGCTTGTAGCACGCCGGTAAATATTTGATTCTGCAATGCCAGGCGTAACACACCCGTAGCGATGGCATATCATATGCAAGATCCAAATTGCCATGCTCGAAGCCCGGGGTGTTTACATGAGGTGCCTTGACGCATCAGAAGGCTTTAAAAACCATTTGCATCATGTCAAAGATTTTGACAGTCATGTGCGCTGCTATATCGTCCATGTGTTTCAAGCGAGGGAGCCAGTGACGAATCGTGGCCATCATGTATCCCACTGTGTCGGTAGTTCTATGGGTGGCTTGAAATATGGGTAATTTAACCAATCCTGGCACTGCTTGTTATTCTATACTTTAATAGCAAATGCTGTCCAGGGGCGGCGACGTGGCACTGGTCCCCAACATGGGTTGTATTTCAAATGTAGTGGTGCTTTTGCCCAAGTACTCATCATCTCAGGATATTCTTGTAAAAGATATTTACGCCACTCTGGTTGATAAATCTCGCCTTGCTGCGCATCCAGTGGCAAATCATCAGGCTCAAACTGAGTAGCATGAGATGGTTTCTTGCCTGTTTCTTTCTCTATGGCCAACTGATACTCGGCCATTAGCATAAAATGTGGTTTGTACTGTAGCTCATGCCCTGATATATATCTGCGAGGGGCCAAGTGAGCGAAGTAGGGCGACTGTAAAATTCTTTCCTCAATCATAGCCATTGCGTGCAACTGCGCCTCTACTCGTGCTGAGTGGGTGGTTCCAAGCTCTTCCACTGTCTTCATCCATGCGGGGGTTGGAAGTTCATAAGTCATCTGGCCTTCAGCCGTGACTCGTCCGCCTGGGATGGGTTGTGGCTCGTAGGCTTCTTCAAAGGTTTCCTCCACCGGAATAGTTACATTTTCTTCATCGGCTGGGAGCTCTGGTGGGGAATCTGGCCGTGGTGGTGCTTCATATATAGCTATCTTTGATTCAAGAGTTGATACCTGGGCCCGTAATGCGTTGAGTTCCTCTAGGATGTCAGGAGAAGGGTCCGCAGGAGCTGGTAATCCTTGTGTTGCTGGTAGTCCTTGTGTTGCAGGTGCTCTGAGCTGGAGTAGCTTATGATCTTCTTTTAGCTTCTGATATTCTTCGTTCATTCGATCGTATTCGTCGAGCAATCTGATGTGATCATCGAGCAACATTTTCATTGATTCGGAGGGTACTTCTTTGAACCGGCTAGGACTTAATGGTTGGTCTGGGTGATCGAGAGCAGCTTCTAAATTTTCTCTGTTCTTCTCTTGTAGCCGCTGGTTCTCTTCCTTTGCTGTTGCTAGGTGTCTTCTGAGTAAGCCCATGTTCCATGTAAGCGTCGCATTGGGAACTGTCTGGGCCCTTAACAAATTGTCGAGATCAACAGTGGCCTCTTTGGCTTTCTCTTCACTTTCTAGTTCCAGCTTGTGATAAGCCTCGCGTAGTTCTTGATATCGGGTGTTCAGTGAGGCATTCTCAATAGACAATGAGTTAAGCTGCGAATGCAAATCGTTGGTTGTCCTCTGCAGCTGCTGATAATTATTTCCAAGAGATGTGAACTCATCTCTTACTTGCGTCATACACGTGAACATCTGTCGAAATGCTGTGTCTATGGTGGGTGATAATATTAATGGTGTGCTAAGTGAAGATGCAGTGGGTGTAGATGCAAAGGGAACGGGGAATGGGGGTGGGAAAGTGGATGCTGTGGTGATTGTGGAAAATTGTGGTGTGCTTACATATTGTGGTGCCACAATTGAAGTGAGTGGAGGTGCAGTGGGGGGTGATATATCCATATCACTGGATGTGGTGTCGAGTGCGGTGACTGTGAATAGTGGTGTGATCATGGGTAAGTGTGTGGGTGTAAATACAAGATTTGCAAAGGTTGAGGAGTAATTTACAGAGGGGTTGTCTTGGACGGCTTGGTGGAAAGGGGAAATAGGGGTTACGGTGGGTCGGGGAGGTGAGACTGGGGAGAAGGTTAATGGAGGTGGGAATGGGAAAAGGGGTCTTGGAGGTGTGGGTAAGAATGGAAAAGATGGATGGAGAAATGGGTTGGATAGAAAGGTGGATGTGTTAGGGGGTAGATTAAGTTGAGTGGGTGCGCGAATTGTGGGATGAATGGGCATAAAGACGACTTCTGCTACTCCACCGGAGAAAGAGGATGTTGTTCTGGGAGAAGGGGGGTGAATAGGGGAGGTTGGATGGATGGGAGGTGATGGGGGAGCGGTTGGGGTGGTTGGTACTTCGACGACTATGGTGGTATGTACAGCAGTAGTACGGGGTGGGGAGTCGACAATAATGGTGTCCTCTGCCAATGAGCTTTCAGGGAAGAAACGTGCTTCCCTGGCCAATGATTGTGCTCCTATTCGGACACGAATGTATTCGCCCGATTTTGATAATAGCCGTACGCGTCGGGGGTCATACTGCGGTAATGGTTTCCTTTGTAAATATCTTAAGGCTTTGGTAGGTCCGACTGATTTGACAAGCTCTCTGAAACCTCTGATGTAGACTTCTTCGAACCCTCCTGAGACGAGTTCTTGTTCGATGAGTGTTTGGCTTTCTTCGTCAATCAACTTCTTGCATGCCCAAACTTTTTCCATAGTACGATATAATTTTTTTATGGCTAACGTATAAGCTGCAGCTTCAAAGGTCACGTCTTCATGCGTACTCGTGTCACCTTGGGTGTCCGTTTGCTGTCCTTGTTCGTCTGTTTGCACATGTTCTTGGGATTCATGAGTTCCCTGACTGGCTTCATCGTCTCCTTCGTCGTCATCTGTAGCTGTTCTTTCGTCATCTGAGCTCGATACGATTTGTCCTTGTGGTTGATCTCTCGGTGTGGTAGGGTAGCTGGGCCTTTCATATTCCTGAGAGACGATCTGGCCTTCTGAAAACTGAAATTCACTTGAAAATACGTCCTGCATCTCAAAATCAAATGTGGTGCCTGCTCGTTCTGTTTCTAAATGGGGTATCGGGAAAGAGAAAGCTTCCGCACCAATAGTGGTGGGAACTTCTGCCGTAGTGGTGGTAGGTCCTGGGACTGTGGTTGCTTGAGTAGTGACTGTGCTGGTAGTGCCCTCCATTACAACTGGTCTTGATAACCTTATGCGAATAGGTTGTACTGTGGGAGTGGCTTCTGTCGGAGACTGCTCTGGAGATGGTTGTGGTGAGGGTGATTCTGGCACCTGAAGGCAGGGGATAGTTCCTCTCATTCGCTTTCCTGCTCTTCCTTTGCTAGGCTTCCTAGCTTTCTTTGTGGTTCCTTTAAACGCTTTCAGCTCCTCGCTTGTCAATGCACGTTTGATCGGCAAGTCATATGCTAAGCACATATATACAATGCGTGTGAGGGCGCAACATCCATTGATGACCTTCTTTCTTTCCCATCTGTGTTGTGCTAAATACATCTGATCAATGATCCAGCTAGCTAGATCAACTGTCTGGGGTCCCATACATGATAAATACAAACCGAACCATATTCGTTTGTGAGGGATTGTGAATCTATCCTCAGCGGGGAAAGCAAAATGCTGCATACATATCCGTAGTGGTTTTGAAAGCTCAAGTGTGATCGTCGAAATCTCTTCCCACTTAGTGACATCCCCACGTTTCATAGGGTCAGGAACTAACCTTTCTCGCTCTGTGGGCGTGTGGGTTCCATGAATCTTGATGGCAGCTCGAATCAAATCTTTAGAAAGATAAATCTTTTATATGGTGGATCGTTCACTAAAGATGGCAAAATAAAAGTTTCGGGCAGGTCCTTATTCTCCGGAGCTACCAAAGTGGTGATTAAATAATAGCATCTGTAGAAGTCAGGTTTAGGCAAAGGGTCACTGAAATACTCTGTGAAGCCGGCTCTTGCCCACACATGTGTTAAGTCTTGTGTGTTCTGTAGCCCTTCGAACTCTCTTGAGAAGAACTGATATTTTCCCCATGTACGGTCATCAAACGTCAAATTAGCCTCAAATATAAACTCAGCATCCGCCAATGGTCCTGCCAACCCTTGAAACCAATGAGAATTGCGATGAATCTTCTCAGCCTCGAGGAGGATCATCAATAGGCATGGGTCCTGGGAAACCTTGAAATTATGGCGGTGGAGCCGTCGGATGGGACTCTGCGAGTAAAACACCGATAGGTGCTACAGGTGCGCTAGGGCCTGCTTCTGATGGTCCTTCTTCGGTTTGCATGATGATTGTCGTGCTAATGGAAAAGATCTGCTACAAAAGATTAGCACATTAGTATGGAAATTAATTTTGATCCCATTAAGGTGAGACCGCAATCCCTTTCCATAGCCGATGTGTAACCCGTGTAGCCAAGTGTTGTGATGTGATTGATGCAATTTTCTTGCAGAACTAGTGCAGGTCTCTAGACACCTATATGTTTTCAAATCATGCCTACATTGCTTAATGAGGTGTTATTACAGATGATGTCGGGTTATAGTGTGTGGATTTTTACAAGGTTTAGTCGTGAATGAGTTATTACATGGTTGTAGATTAGTCGGGGTGGGAGTTATGTTAGACAAGGGGTTAGGAGAAGACTTCTGGATACGTTTTGGTATCCACTTCCTAAGAGTTTCTGAATGGGTGATAGGTCTCTGCTGAGGGACAAAAGATGATATCGGATTTGGTGGTATGGAGGGTTGAAAAGATTTCCGAGGGGTGTATTTTACATGGCTTGAGGGTTGAGCTGTAATACATGGTTTGGGTACCCAAATTTGCGTGGGTGTGGGTCTGTTCATAAGGTACTTCTTGGCGATCCAAATTTGTTGAATGTTCGAACTTGTAGAAGAAGGTCGAGGGAATGTTGGACACTGATTCTGCTTCTGCCTTGACTTCTTCTTGTCATTATCTGCATTGTTGAAATCTGTCGGTGCTTTCTGTCCTTTTGGCACCCATATTCGTCTTTCCTCTTGCTTTGTGATACTGATACTGCTTTCCTCTTTGTGTCGTCTGATGTTGCCGTCGGTCTGGGTTCCTTCGTAGTGGTTGACTCCTTTGTGGTTGAGGTTGAGAGGTCGAATGGACACTCTTCTTTGGAAAAGAAGGGAGGTCCAACACTTGCGAAACCTGCCCATTAGGAAGTGCTCTGTTTCGTACTTTTAATCTAGGCCAGTCTGCAGTAAGTGTGGAAGGATGGGCACCGCAGGATGTTTTGCCCATGTGTCCGCTGATGTAACCCTCCTGACCCATCTGTTGGGTGGTTACCCCTTCTAGTTTGCAGGAAGCCCATCTCCTGACGTCCTTCTGATTGACAACTGTCTATAGCCAAGCCCGCATGGGTTGGTGTAGACGTAACGTGACTTATCTGACCAAAGATCTTCCGATCTTCCGTCGCATGCATTTCATAGGGTCTAGGGCTACAAACCTCAGTCCGAATGCCATTAGGGAAGTCAAGGAGTATCACTCGCTTCTGATCTAAGGTTCCAATCTGCAAGGAGCCTTGTCTAAGATTTAGGTCCACTGAGTGATTGTATAGCCAGTCTTGGCCAAGAATTAGGGGTTCTATCAGGTCGTCGTCATGGCACACTAGTAGCTTCACTGTCAAGGTCACTTCGTCTATGAGGATAGGAAGGTCCACCTCACCCATGCAAGGGGTTTCCATGCCTCCTAGCCCTATGAGGTATGCCTCAATTGGCCGCATTTCTATTCCTGAATCCTTATAGTGGGACCATCTAATCGCACTAGTCGCAGCACCTGAGTCAATTAAAGCCCTGAGCTCTTGGCAAGGGTTGCTGTGCTCTAGCCTGACTGTAATGAATGGTCTCCTGTCCACTATGCTAGGATGAGTGGTTGACTTTACTTGACACATGGCCATGGGGTATCTGGGTGATGTTTTCAGATGGTTATAATGTTCTCTCCCTAGTCCTTGTCTTCTTAGCTTCATGCGCTTAATGCGTTCTATAGCTTCTGCCTGAGCTTCAGCTCGTATTCTATTTTCTTCCTCCTTACGCTTCTTTGCCCACGTGAGTCGTCTAAGCATATCCTCAGTAAGAGGTTCTTGGTATAACCTGACTCTACAGCCACTAATGTAATTAGGCATTATGTCTCCTTCTAAGGTGGCTAATTGTACTGCTCCACTTGTCGAGAGTCTGTTGATGATCATAGGTCCATAGCCTCGCTTTTCTAACTTTCGTGCGTGCTGTTTTAGCGTATATACTAGAACTAAATCTCCCTCTTTCAAGCCTTTATCTTTCACATGTGCATCAAAATATGCTTTCTGTCGCTTCTTTGCTACATATATTCCTGCTGCTGCTTTCAGCCTGGTTTCTCCTAATCGTTCCAAGTCCATTATTCTTGCGGATAATTCATGGCCGGTCCACTGATGTTCTTGTGCAACCTTAAGGGTCGGTATCAAGAAGTCCAAAGGAAGCACAACATTCTGACCAAAAACCATCTGAAAGGGAGTTGCATTGAGTACGGTCTTATAGGCCACTCGATATGCCCAAACAGCGTGGTGTAACTGTTTGTCCCAATCTGAACGTTTGTTGTTCACGAGTTTCGTCAGTACGTTACAAAGGATCTTGTTAGTGCTTTCAGCCTGACCATTGGCCTGAGGATGATATGGTGCGGATTTCTTGTGAATCACCATAAAATCCTGTAACAAATATTCAATGACTTGGTTTAGAAAGTGAGTTCCTCGATCGCTCACTAACTCTATAGGCAATCCATATCTTGTAAAGACATTTTCAAATAAGAATTTTGCAATCGTGTGTGCATCATTCTTTTTCGTGGCTTTTTCCTCTACCCATTTGGTGAGATAATCGGTCGCAACAATAATGTATTCAGCATGTGTACCTTTTGCAGGGGGGTTAATGGGTCCTACAAAGTCTATACCCCACTTAGAAAATGCACGTCCGCCCATCATGGGTTTCAATGGCATTTCATCTCTGCGAGTAGGAAACTGAGTTCTTTGGCACACATCACATCTCTTTACATAGGTATGTGCATCCATGTGAAGAGTGGGCCACCATAATCCTGCAAAGAGGATGGCTTTGATTATCCTATCTGGTCCAAAGTGACCTCCTGCAACACCTTGGTGTGCAGTCTCTAGTACGCTCAGATAATCGCTTTCATGAATACATTGTCTTAGGTATCCATCTCGTCCTCGTTTGTATAGATTATCGCCAATAAGTGAATAGTCTTGAGCTTCCTGCTCTAGACTGCGTTGTCGCGCTAAAGTCATTCCTTGAGGGAATGTGTTCGTCCTCAAGTATGTCACTAAAGGTTCACTCCAGTCTGGTGTGAGAGACACGTGATACAATGTAGCATGTTCTACCGGTGGTCTTTCACAACAAACATGGCATTCTTTACACAGTAGACATCTGCTTCCATCGTAGGCCAATATACTCCTAGTCTATGCAAAGTCTGCAATGTACGATGTTTCGAATGATGTTGCTTTAATGCACCTACATGTGCTAATTGTAACCAATTCGCATGTTCTGATTCATCTACACAACAAGCAAGAATCTTTTGATTATCCTGTTTATATATGCTTCCTGCTATGATTTGATATCTTTGAGACTTTGTAATCTCTCCTTCTTTGATCCTTATCCTAGGATTCTTGGGTCCATACGTGAGAATAGGGACTATAGGCTTAGCCCATTCCGGTGCTATCTCAAGGTTAAATAAATATGCGTCGGGTAATTCATCCGCTATCCCTTGAGGAGCTTCTCCTGAGGTTAGTCTCGAGAGGTGGTCAGCTCTAAGATGTGTCTTTCCTTTCCTGACTACTACTTCAAAATCGTACTCCTTGAGTAATAGAAACCAACGTATTAGTCGTCCTATGTTACATGGCTTGTTGACTAAATACAATAGGGCTTGATGATCTGTAAAGAACTTGAATTTGTTGGCCAACAAGTAGTGCCTGAACTTCTTTACTGCGTAGATCATCCCTAATCCTTCTCGTTCCGTAGTGGTGTAATTTCTTTCTGCTGCATTCAACTGTCTGCTCGCATAAGCTATGGGGAGATCTATGTTACCTTCATTCGTGGGTTGTGCTAACACACATCCTATGGCATAGTTGGATGCATCCACATGTACATGGAATGGCTTACTCCAATCCGGGGTTGTCAATATAGGTGCTGAGCACAATCATCGTTTAAGTTCATTGAATGAATTCTCGCATTCATCTGTCCATTCAAAATGAGTCAAAAGAGAGTACAATGGCTTGGCTATGATTGCATACATGTGTATGAATCGTCTATAATAACCGCAATGGCCCATAAATGCCTGTACCTCTTTCACGTTAGTTGTTCTAGGTAATTCTGCAATTACTTTCACCTTTTCTTCGTCTGTAGAGATTCCATTCTTTGACACAATGTGTCCTAAATTTTGCCTTGTCTGACCATGAAAACGCATTTTTCTGGGGTCAAACAAACCTGATATTCTCGACATTTGTCAAATACTTGTCTTAACTCTGGGATATGTGTCTGTCTTACATTCGAATGAGCACATAAGTCATCGACATAAACTTCCAAATTCTTGCGTAAGAATTCCTTGAAAACATGGCACATGAGTCGCTGAAAAGTAGCGGGTGCATTTGTTAAGCCAAATGGCATTACACGAAATGCAAATATGCCCCATTCTGTGGCAAAAGCCATTTTGTGTTGATCTTTTGGAGCAGTGGCTACTTGATTATAGCCTGAAAAACCATCAAAAAGCTGTAAACTTCCTTGCCCGCAACTCTTTCCAATAAATGTTCTGTGATAGGAAGAGGATAACTATCTCTAATCGTGGCGGCATTAACTTTTTTAAGGTTAATACACACACGTAATTTTCCATTCTTCTTGGGCACAACCACAATGGGGGATACCCATTCGGTATGCTCAATTTCGTAAATGAATCCTGCTTCTATCAAGCGATCTATCTCCTCTTTAATCTGCGCAGCGTAGTTATCATTGTACGTGTATGGTTTTTGTTTCGTCGGTTTTGCATCTGGAGTCATAGGGATTCTATGGGAACATATGTCTGGATCTACTCCTTTCAAATCTTTGTAACTCCACGCAAAAACATCTCTATATTCGCGCAATAGGGCAACTAATTCTTCTTCTTCTTCCTTCGTCAAATCATGCCCTATGTATGTACACTTTTCTTCTTCTCCTTCTATGGCAACTATTATTTTTTTGGTTTTCTCTCGATTATCATATACTTCTCCCACTTCAACTTTTCTGTTAGGCATTCATACCATTATTCTTCTACCTTCTATCTCATACTTCTTGAAGTTCTCGGGAACCTCAAACAAAGATTCTTCTTCTTCTGACATGATTTCTTTCTTCTTTGTTTTCTTGCCTTCACTCTTGCTAGTCACTTGAGTGGCTATTCTCACATCATTCATAACTTCTTCATGTTTCTGAGGGTAAGTTTCTACTTCGTAAAAATATTCTTCCTCTGATGCAAATGGAGGGTCCATAATAATTGATTCTAAATCAAAATCACTCGCGTCCTCAAATGCATCAGTGTTAGGTTCACATTCTTCTAAAATTGAATTACTCATGATTGGCTCTATCGTGAAAACTGAGATGTCATAGCCATCCTCATCACAGTGGGGTGTCCATTGTTCTTCATTGATGGCTACATCCATGGTTGCTAGGATTTCTGCCCAACCATGGGGTTCAAACTCTTCGTCTGGAAATACTACCGGTGCGTAAGCTGGGTCTTGAAGGGTTCGTGGATGTTGTTCTGCACCTAAAGTCCTGGCTTCTAACCTTTCTTCCTCTTGTTTCGCTACCTTACACATCCATAAATGAGTGTCCTCGTGTAACCATGAGGGGTCTGACTCCAACGAGTGTACTGATTCTGTTTCTACTGGTGTCTTATGGATGGTATTCCATTGTATTGGGGGTACATCTCGATGTGAATAGTCTTTAAGATTGACTTTGGTAGTCACTCCTAAATGTTGCAAGTACAAAGAATTAGTTCCCCAATCTTGTACAATTTGCAACTGACGCATGAATGGTCGTCCCAATATCATCTCATAAGCGTGATTTTTCACAAAGTCACAAATGGCGAAGGTATGCTCAAACTCCACACCACAAGTGGTGAGCGGTATGCCTTCTAGTAAGCCTAATGGTTTTTCTATGTGTCCATCAGCCATTTGTAGCTTCATCCTGGTGGGTCTGAGTGCTGGCTTACCCCAACGTTTCCATAAAGCGGTGGTAGCGATGGCTACTCCGGCTCCTAAATCTAAGATGGCTTTCGTGGTGTAGCCTTGATGGGTTATTGGAAGATAAGTGTTACCTTCCTCTCCTTCACTTACATCTCCTATCTTTTCTACAGGTATCTCTGGTACCTTCTTTTGTGATCCTATCTGTGAGGGAGTAGTAGCAAGCTCAGGGAATTGATTTGCTACATGTTTCCACAGTTCTGGTTTAACCTTTAACAACTCCTCCAGGGTGAGATTACACTGAACTTTAGTGTTCTTGATCACTTCCGTATTTCTAGGGATCACTGATTCTTCATTCCTCACTATTATCGTGGGTGCTCTCATACTAATAGACTTTGCTTCCCAAGGTCCTGTGAACTGAGGTAGTTCTTGTAAAGAATTGGATTCAAAACCCGTGTGTTCACTCAGTTGCTCTTCCTCTACATCATCGTAAATAGAGGGAATGTCTTGGGGAAATTGCTCCTACAAGTCCTCTATTTCTTGAATAGGAGGATGGGTTCCTTGTTCTTTTTTCCACTTCTCTTCTTGGATTTCTCTCAAAAATTCATGTGAGTACCTATGTATGGAAGACAGATTGTCTTGACTTTCTGTATTGGGTACTTGAGACAGGGATGGTGCATTCCTTTCCTGTGTCTCTAGGACAATAGGGTTCCTATGCTGATCCTTCTTCTCTTTGCTTTCTATCAAGTATTCGAGCCTCTCCATCAATCCTTGAAAATGTAATTCCGGTTTTGCCATGTTATTCCAATTAAGATATCTAGAGGCTTCGAACAAATCTTGTGCTAATTCTACCATCTTCATGCAAAGTTTAGTCCTCTCAATTTCTAAGTCTGCTCGAAGGTAGTTCTTACTCATTTCAGCTACTTGAGGTCCTTCTTTTATTCTAGCCTGATATGCACAAAACATCATGTCTAGGTTTTCTGGTATGGGTTCCACTAGAACTGATCCTGATTTTTGAGCTGGGTTCTCTTGATTCAATTCTTGTGAAGTCAATTCTAAGATTTTGGCTCTAGATTCCTTAAAAGTTCCTTCCAACTCAATTATCCTTTTACTCCATTTTCTCTTGATCCTCTCTCTGGAATCTTTCCAAGATTTCATCTTTTTACTGCTAGATTCTGCAACTTCACTACTTCTGGCTACTTTCTCCTGATTAAGATGTTGGTTCTGTAAGAGCGCCTGGGCTCTTGTTATAGCTTGGATAGGCATGTATGTAGGGTTGGATCCATCTGCATTGTGTACAATACCTATCACGTTGATCGGTGTCACATTTAAAGCGTTAACTGGGTTCTTAGGACAATCTTTGATTATGTGCTCTTTGCCACAATCGGCACAAAAGCCTTGGATGTTATAGTACTGTGATTGTCCTGATATCGGAGGATGTGGACAATCCTTTATGAAATGATCTCCTTGGCACCTAAAGCATGGTCCTCTAGGGCCCTGTGGTCTTTGTTGTCTCACTTGGGGTCGTGGATTTGGGTTTGTGTACATCACGTTAGCATAGTCGGGCTCCCAACTCGATTCCACTGGTGGACTATCATAATGATGTCTCCACGTGTTCTGGTGACTCCGTGTAATAAGCGGGTGGACTATCTATATGAGTAGAGTCAAAACTGTTTGAGTTCGGGTCACTGTCAATAATTAGGGGTGAAACGAGAACTAAAGCTCTATTGAGATTCTCTTCTGCAGCAGCGTATTTCACTGAGATGACATTCGTTGGTGGGGGTGGCTGCTGATGAGCCTGATATGGATAATTTTGAGGAGGCCTATAGTAATAAGGCTGAGCATTGTATTGGCCTTGATACCTACCTGGCTGTGCGTATGCTTGCGGGTAGTTCTGTCTTACTGCTTGTTTGTTGTATGGGCAGTCTTGAACCGTGTGATTTGTGTATCTTCTCTCAATTGTACAGTATTGGCCACTAGGGTTGGCTTGTGTTTGTGTTGCATTGGGACACACATTTGCCAAATGATTTCCACCACAAGTGTAACAACGTACGTTAGTTGTTAACTTGGGCACCTGTTTACTAGAAACTCCTAGTTTCTGGGCCACTTTTTCTGCTAGGTCCTCTATCGAGTTAGACAACTTTGTGGATGCTAGAGATGAACAATCCGAGTACTTGTAGACTTTTGAGAGTTCCAACTCGTCTCCTAAGTTGTCCTCAATGTCTATACATATTCTTACACACTGCTCTAGCGTTCTGGGTTCTTTTAGGTACACATAGGAGCGTAGTTTAGAGCTCAACAAGCCGTCTAGAAACAATGACACTTGCTTGCCTGTGAGGGTAACTCTTGCATTGGGCATCTTTCAACATATTGTCTAAACCTACGTCCTACCAATCTTACTGTTTCCTGAGGGGTTTGTTTGAAACTATGAATCAACGAAGACGTGTCATGTCTGATCCCACTTTTAGAGAATTCAGTGATGAACGACTCTAAAAAGTGATGGATATCTCTAAATTGCCTTTGTTGCAATGGTTGGAACCAAGTTAAAGCTGTGTTCTTTAACGTTAGTCCAAACGTGTTATATTGCATGAACATGTCTTCGACTTGTTCTACTCGTAACACTTGCTTGAATTCTGCAACATGGTCATAGTGATCTCCTGTCCCATCAAAGTAATTTTTCATGGATTTCACTAACTGAGTGGGTCTTAGTATTCTTGCGTGTTCACGTGGTCTAGGTAGAGGAAAACCATCTCTACCACCTAGTATTCCATGATCTCTTTGTCTATCCGCTCTGTCCGTGTTTCTGGTGGTTCTATCTCTTCCTATGGGATGAGTGAAGCTTACTTCCGGTCTTTCTTTATTCTTCTCTCTTTGCATACCATGGGCTGAGGATGTTCCAGCCCCTTGTTGGTTCACGTTTACGTTTGTTCGAGATGGAGGGAATACCAATTCACCTCTCCATGTGTACGTGTTTCTAGCATGGTCAGGTACCACAAAGACTCTTTCTGAAGTCTCATCCAGGTATACAACCTTTCCAGGTGTATCCGGGTCCTTAAATTCGTAGATTATAATGGAGCATATCTCGCTCGGTTGTTCCGTTCTATACCTCCAAAAAGCTTCATCAGTTTCTTTATTTACAAACAACTCTATGCTTCTGTTGTCCTGAGGGGTCCAATCTGGGACTAGTACTCGTGTCAGTACAGATTTCCCTCTAGGTGTTCTAGGTTCTTCTCCTACTGGTTCTTTTCCTTGGGATTTTGCTTCTGTTTCCCACTGAATTACGCCAAACTCATTGGTATTGTTTGGCTTCGTACTTAAGATATACATCGTTCCTTCCTTGGCTATGTACGCGTCTCTCTCGAATTTCACCACTGGACGTTCCAATCCAATGGGTTGATCGGGATTGTGCATTTGCACTACTTGTCTTCGCAAACCATCCTCATAGATGCGGGCACCTAAGCGGGTGGTTCAGGGAAATTCTAACTGAGTCCTATAGGGTCCTTCTGGTCTTTTTCAGCATGCTACATTTGACCCTCCTTCTGGTCTTTCTGTGCTAAACGCCATTTCTGATTCGCTAGTATCTAAGCTCTCGTAGGGATAACTAGTGTTCAATTGTTGAGCCCACGATCGTGCAGTAGTTCCTCCACTTGCCTCTGATGATCTAAGGCTTCGTCGATCTGACTTACCTATGTGTTTTCGCCCGATCTAAGGTTCATGAATTTTCTTCCTTGCACACTCAGTACACGCTCAGATCGTCAATGATTCTTTGTTATTACTTTCTTGATTCTTTTTAAGTTTCTTTAGATTCTTGTCTTAATGTATGCGTCCGGAATTCGACTTTCTGTGGTACTTTGAGTTCTCGTTCCATCAGACTTAAGTTCTTTCCTTTAGGTTTTCGTATCACACACCCTTAACTTTAGTCTTAGACTTGATAAATTTAGTCTCTTGAACTTGGTGCGTTCCTATCGTCTTGAATCCACAATGCTAACGTTTATCCTAAGCTAAGAATTGACTGAGGGGGTTGAGTAATCTTCCAACCTCGAGTCAGCTTTTCTGGTTGCCCTGATGCCCAAGAAGCCGTGCTTCCCAAGCCCTGCGTCCTTCACTGCCTTGCTTTGTTTGCCCTTGATTGCCCTTGATTGCCCTTGATTGCCCTTGCTTGCCCTTGCTAGACCTGGAAAAATCCAATATTAGACCAGTATCACAATGGATGATCAAGCACCTAAGTTGATACACTGTTAAGTCCCTTAATCTTTTGGCAAAAAATTTCTTCCCAAGGCCCCCTTTCTTTCCTAGTCCCACAGATGGTCAACCTCAAATTAGCTTATCTAAAAATCAATATATTCTTTTTGAAAAAAATAGTTGAGGTCACGTAGTACTCGTCAAGATCTTTCTAACGAGCTATAACGCTCAAAAAACGGACTTCGGATGAAAAAGATATGACCGTTCAGGCTCTCGGGGGTAAAAACTCACAAACAGGTCTTTCTTCAAATATGAGCTAAGGGGTCTCCTATGAGTGCGATGATCCAAAAATTTTCAAAAAATAGCCCCAAAATTGGTCAAAAAATCAAACCCTAAAATTTGCGTTTGGGTGAGCAATCGCGATGGTCTGAGATGATCGCGATGGTCTGGAACCGTCGCGATGGTCTAGGCGAACCGTCGCGATGGCGTGACGCGCGAACCGTCACGATGGTCTGAAGTGCACGGTCGCGATGGTCTAAATGTGAGCAATCGCGATGGTTGGGGTGAGGCGTCACGATGGTCCGACTGAGTGAACAATCGCGATGGCATCAGTCAACGGTCAACGTGAACCGTCGCGATGGTCTAAAGTGAACCGTCGCGATGGTCACCGATGCGATGGCGTGAGCCAATCGCGATGGTCCAAATTTTGAATTGTCACGATGGTGTAAGGGTCTCGTCGTGATGGCGTGGCTAGTGAGCAATTGCGATGGTCTAGCTTGCCATGTGGCACTATCGAGGCAATGGCATGGGCCAATCGCGATGGCGTGGGGTCGACGGGATCGTCGCGATGGTCAAGGACCGTCACGATGGTTCAAGTGAACCGTTGCGATGGCGTGAGACTATCGCGATGGTTCAGCCGAGCCGTCGCGATGGCGTGAGCCAATCGCGATGGTGTGACACAATCGCGATGGTCTGAGCCAATCGCGATGGTCCACCAAAGTGTGAATTTTTGAAATGCGTCTGTGGATTCCTAGAGGCGCAAGGGTCGCCTACACGCCCATGAACTCGCTTACCTCAAATTCCGAACTTGGCAGACCATCGCGATGGTCTGACACAGTCGGCAATTTCTGACAGAAAGTGATTTTCTTACCTTTTTGCAGCCTTCCTGATGCACTGGAGCTCTGTACCTGCAACAAGTCAATCTTAGCATATCTTTCTCTTTCTTAGATCCACTATTATATACAAAGATATCACGAAGTGTGCTTTCTAGATTGGTAATCCTATTACTCATGGTTTACATGGATCAAGATATGGCCAATTATGTAGAATAGGATAGTTCAAAATAGCTCAATTGAACAAGCTTGCACTATGGCTATGATCTTCGATAATTGGCGCTTCTATAGACTTATTCTACAGCTCTGAACACACACAAGGAGAGCTTGTATCCCGTATACTGAGATAAAATGCACTTGGGCATGCTCGTATAGAGGATCATGTACTTGCTTCCTTCAACATAAAGGAAAGAAGAGACCTACAATTCACTCTTTCTCTATCGTCTGTGCGAGCAACATGCACAAGCATACAAGGCTCTTCCATGGAGGACATAATGTGCACGGGCAAGCTCACATATGATTGTAGTATACCTTGTTTTGGGCGTGGTGTACACGTCAGTATGCTTCCATCGAGGGGGGTCCTATGGGGCTCCCCTACTCCTCCTTTGAACCCCGGCTTTGCATATCTAAAAGCAATGGTAACAGAGAAAGCACGATAGCCCTCGATAGAGAAGATGAGATGCACATGACGAGGAAGATGATGTTCCAAAAATCTCACGCTCCCCAAAAGCAAAATCAAGCTCTGATACCGATTGTGAGAAAAGGTTTGAATGTGGTGTGTGTGACTCTCCTCTTATCCATATATACCCTCTTGTACTCTAAAAATAGCAATGATTTGGGATGATCTAGTATCTCCATGTGGTCATCATGCAACACTCATCCCCATCACTCTAGAATACCTTAGGATATCCCCCGAGCTTGGGACCTTGGCTAGCTTGCCCTTATCCCTCACACACATGGACTGATCCTATGGATCAATGTCTTGATACCTGTGGATCAATGTCTGAAAGGCCCGAAGCTCAATTTGATTTTTGTTTTGCACTCAAGCGTAAAGTGTAGCCCTGGGCTGAGGTCCTTAAATTTTCTTCAAATGATATCTCTATGCAGTTTTGAGCATAGGTATTGGTGGAGCATGCAATCTAGCATTACATGGTTTTTACGACAATTTCTTATTTTCCTCAGTAGTGATGACCATAGGGACATGGTCAATATTTTTGGCAATTTCTTAGTGGCACTTTGCCTCAGCCCTTATACTTATTTGACTTGATGCTTAATCTTCTTGATACTCTTATCCTCTTCATAACGTCCAAGGATAATCGCCCTTATTCTCGTCTTCTCAACTCACTTAGTGGTCTTCAATCCTTCTCTTACTTCTAGAAAATGGTCATTTTATCTCTCTCTCTCTCTCTCGTATTATACATGAGCAACATGGTTACAATCTTTCACTTAATCACAAAATTAATTCAAAAAGTACTAGTGCTTGCATGGATAACATCTCCAAACATCTACGACTTGATGTGTCCCATTAAGTAATTCTTCGTTTGTTGAAAGTGCACCACAAAGTACCCAAACTTCCTTATGAAGGCGTATTCTTGATTGTGTCTATGATTGTTGGAATTTCTTCTTTAGATCATGTAGGATAGAGACTTCTACCAGACATAACTATAGAGGATCTACACAACAATCCTAACAAGCTACCAAAATGATCCTTTTTTTGAAAATAAATTGAACTCCCATTCTTCAAGAGTAAAAACACCTATCCTATGAGTTAATATGAAATAAGATCTACAATACTCCTTCTACAATGTGCCAGAGTATTAAGTGTGTAGGGTAATCTTTTTAAAGTCCTCTCAAATCTTTGTGCAGATCTTGTCGAAAAGAATAGTAGCACTTCTTTGTTTTATAGTAACTACCCTAATGCTCAAGGCTTTTTAGGTCCTTCCACAACCACATGTACTTTTCTAATCCCCCTCAATGATAGAAGTGAAGATGATAAAGCAAAAAATGATGAAAAATAAAGTAGACATGTCTAGTTTAATGAAAAATGCTAACATGACCTAAAAAATGATAACCCTAAAAAATAAAATTTGGGTAGTTTTTATCATCTACTGACCTAAAACTAATAGAAATAAGATGAAAAGGATCAAAATGTACTCCCAAACAAGAAAAAAGTTTTGGTAACACCTATCCCACATAGTGCAATCCTCTAAGTATGACAACCTAAATTGATGCATCCCCCAACAATGGTGCCAAAGTGTTTGATGTAGACCGTTCGCACCACACATGTACCAACTAGCATCAATCAATGGATCCTCACCCATGAAATATAAATTCAAGTAATGATTTGATGATATGAAGATCTTCATCCTCATAGGAGTCACACACATGTCACACACACACATGCACAAAGTGTCTCACACACATGCACATCCATATACACACATATGTAAGCAAGCCTCACTCATATACAAGACACAAGAGCCCCCAAGAAACTCCCACTTTATTAGAATAAATAATGAAGAAGAAGAATACAATTGATGTTTTTTTTCTTTTATAGGTAGGTGTATATAAAGTGAAGAACCTCTTCACACTCGTGTTTGTCCTAATTAAAATTAGGTCCTAAACCCTCATTTGAGGATTGATTTGAGTGCAAAAGACTCTTTTAAGTTCTTGAAATGTTATGGAATCACTCTCAAGTCAATTATTCCTCTTCTTACACGAATGTTGAGAGTTAATTACAAGAGAAAGCTTCTAGATATATTTATAAAGTTGGGGTTTTACATTAAAAATTGAGGGGTGGCTTCGAACATTTTGGGGCCCCCATCAGCATGTTGCATTGTTTGAGTTCATCCATCATGCTTGTTGCTTTGATTCTTTAGAAGCCCAACCATATTCTCTCTCTTTTACCTTTAAAGGTGCTCCAATCAATATCTTTCTCCAATAATAAATAGAACCAATCACTCATTCAATCGAGGAATAATCCTAGTTTAGGAGGAAAAGTCCTTTTCCACTATATCCATATATCCATCCTCCTTAAACAAAGATGGTTTTAAGGCATTACTATTCTTTTCCATAGACACCCTAAATCCTATCTAGGAATATGTAATAACCTTTTGGATCCTCAAGTAATTATCTAGTATACATAATCACTTAGAGACATTATGTAATTGATAGCACGAAGGTAAGAGGATTGAATATGAGAACAATTCAATTTCAAAATAATGAATATAACAAGTGCTATTCTAGTGTAAATGTGATTATTAGCCAAAGAAATCAAATTTAAGGGCTTATTATATATGATTCAACTTATGATTATATTACAAGTCCTGAATAATAATAATCATTTTAGAACAAAGAATGAGTCTAGTCCTTGCAAATAGTACTACAATTGTCAACACATTGCCTATAAATATTTTCAAAGGTCTATATTATGGACAATAGAGAGTAAGGTGAAGATTCTTTCCTAGTTTGTATGTCTAGTATCTTTGATGCATGTGATACACTAGAGGAGAAAAAAATATAAAAGAACCATAATTCATAAATTTGAGAGCATTTTATGTTTCTATAATCTCATATTATTTGCAAGATTTAGTTCCAATTGAAAGTGCAAGATGTCAATTGGTAAGTTTTAATGAATTAAATTATGTAACTATTGCAATTGATATTATAAAACCATATACTAGAAACCAAATTTGAAAGAGATTCTAGAAAACGATGGTACCATGATAATTTACATAGTCTATGCTTTTGATCATTTGGAAAAGATATAACAATTAGCTAGAGAATCAAAGTTTAACAAGAAAAAAAATTAAGATTTGAGAGTTTTCTTTGTATGAATTCATAGGGACAATGTTCAATAGGTAAGATATATCAAAAGCTACTCCAGTTACCATACTCTATTATTGAATATCAGGTGCTATCGCACTCCCTTTCAAGAAAATTATATATATGTGTATGTGTGTGTGTATATGTGTATGTGTGTGTGCACATGTGTTAGGATATCATCAATGTGTATCATTTTATAATATTTAATATCCAACAAATTGAATCCCAAAACTGTGTAATGTATCTGGTCTAAATATGGCTTTAGATTTTTGGATGTAACTATTAGGTTCTAGTTATATCTATGCAGGAAATATTGTAACTTCTTGAAAGACCTCTATGGGGAGACATAGAGAGGGTTTGAAAAGACTTTGTAGGTAGAGGGTCTCTGAGAGATGGAGTAGAAAAACTCTCCAAGAGTTATATTCACTATTGTATATCAACTTTATTAACGAAGATGATGAACATTTTGTAGTTCCAATTATAATGCCTTTACTATCTTATGTCTCTTGTATTTTTACTCTATTAATTGAGTATTGAAGCTCACTATGTGGAAGCAATATAAAGGAGTATAGTCTGTGGTGTGAAGTTTAGGGAATTAAAACTAGTAAGTTATATTTTTGGATAGAATCCCCATTCCTAGAATTTTAGTTTGCAATAAAGGTTGAAAGACCCCAAACATTGGTGACCATGATCGGATGGGTTGCCAATGTGGAATAAAAATTATAGAAAATCCCTTGAGTCAACTAGGACAATGGAGAGACACAATGCCAACATGTTACAATACCTAGTTTTCTTGGTATGAAGAGACATAGGAGAAGTCAAGCCCTGTGGGGACCTCTAGATTCAAAGCATGGGAAGGGACTTGAGGTGCGATTTTGGGTGGATAAGGGAGTAGTTTGATAGCCATTAATCACACAAGTCTTGGAAGTACAAATGGTTTTGATGTTGAAAACTTGTAGATGGAAGTAGCAAGGTACAAAAAACCTAGTAGGGAATCAGACAGGGTGAAGGATAAGAAACTTTTGGATGCTGAGCCATTGCTACATTTTATTCACTTGCTTTGGCTAGAGCAATTGAAGGAAAAGTTGGAAGTACACACAAAAGAGTGCAAATGAGTGATGGGTGTTACTAAATTCTATATGTGTATGGTTGACTACACTTGAATCTAGCCTATTGGACTTATTAAAGATAATCCAATTAAAATAAAGGAAGTTTCCACATTACCTTCATGGTCATTGAACCCTTAGGGAAGTGGGCATGATTACAATTTGTTGCTAGGATGCTCGTGTCTGAAACATGCCAAAGTCTAGCAAGATTATGGATCTCATGTAGTTACTTTTCGAAACGAACACAAAACATATGTAGTGACATTGGATAATATGCATACTTATTCAAAGAATCAACTAATAACTATTGCCAAGTCTCCAAATATGCTAGAAGTATTGAAGGAGGATGAGGAGGTCAAATTTCTAGAAGTAAATAAAGACCTCTGGTCAGTGGGTATTGTGGATATTACTGAAATCAACTATTGTCGAGTTAGAGGAATCTCCTTTTGTAGTTTTGGATAAGCAACTGCTATCAGATCTCCAATTAAACCATAGTTGATCAAGTTTTGTGTAGATCATCTACTACACTATGCAACAACTTACTTGAACTATTGAAAGGATTTAAAGATATGTTTCTGTGTAGCTAGTTAGACATGAAAGTCTTGATCCTTGATTGTATTAGCACAATATTCACCTAAAACTAGATGCATCACCCATATTTCAATGATGTTATAACATTAATCTAAAATTTTCCAAGAAGATTAAGGAAGAATTGAATTAATTACTATAGGTTGGTTTTATTATTTCAATTAATTATCTGGAATGGTTTTCACCTACTGTTATTGTATTGAAGAAAAAGAATAGGAATTTATACCAAAAATAGGCATTTTTACAAATATTTTGGATAAAAAATGGGAAGAAAACTAATCTGAGGAGGGATTTGAGATAAGAAAGATTAGTAAAGGAGGAAGGAGTCTACCAATCTTTCTTATCTCAAATGCCTCCTCAAATTAGGTTTTTTCCATTTTTACCCAAAATATATATATAAATTCCTACTTTTGGCATAAATTCCTATTCTTAAGAGTAATCAGTCCCACAATGTAAAAGATGTGTACTACTTGAGCTTCATGGGCATCATTAGAATAGACATACTGAATTTTGTAGTTTTATGACATAGTTTTGGTCCCCAAATAGCTTGGAGATTATTTTTAAGGCTAGGCTATGAATTATAGTGTGGATAAAGCTCTTGAAAAGTCTATATAAGTGAAAGAGCTCTAATTAGTTAGGTTTACTCAATGGAGGTTACTCCATTAGAGCTAACCACACAATTTCTAGGATTTTGAGAATCACTTCTAAGGTTTTAAAAACAATGAGCTTCTTGGAGAATCTTATCTCTTGCCTACTCATAAGTGTGTGTGCATGTGTGTTATGTCTATGCCATGTGTATGCTTACCGTGCTCTTGTTACAGGTGCATGTGCTTCTACCTCATTACCTCCATGTCTTCATATCTATCGACTCTTCACTCCATGGATACAACATTCCTTCTTATCATTTCTACTATGACTTTGACAATGGGAGTATTACACTTTTGGTGACATTGTTGGGGAGAGTTATTGTTGGATGCACATGATGCTACACTTTCTCATGATGTATGTGCTTTTGGTCCTTCTTCTATGTGTTCTACATACATCTCCATCTTATTCATCACTTTAGATAGCCAAGTAGCTAGAAATAATGAAAAATAAAGTGTTGGCGTTAGGGTTTTTTAGTTTTCCATTAAAACTTAGTCTCATTTTCTTCTTCTTCTTCACATTTCTACTCTTTCTATATTCTTTCTTCTTATTTTCTTCACTTTCTACACACGTTCAAGGGCTAGAGTAGAAAAAGATTGGGAGAGCAAAAAGTGAGCTCAAAGTGCTCAAATGGAGCCTTTTTTAAGTCTTGAAGGAGGTAGGTAGCAAGGCAATAACCTATACACAAGAAGGGATAAGTGGTTATTTGTTTCTTGATTTACTTGCTAAAATGATAGATAATGATAGGTCTAGGTGAGATGCAAGTAGTACAAGTGATTTAGGAGGTGAGAACGATAAACAAATCACAAATAAGTCAAAAAGTATGAAAATTTTGCAAAGAGGCATTTTTCAAGTTTCGAAGTGTGTATGGCCTCCTAGGGAATAGATTGACATGTTCCAAGAGGCATTTTGTAAGAAAAAGTCACATTTGAAAAATTTATCACACTCACGATTGCCCAAGAAGAGGGTATTGTTTAGTGCAATGGCTCCTAAGAGAAGTGTTCAAAATTGAATAATAGGGTTAGATTTGAATTTCCAAGAACTAACAAGGCCATATGCAAAATTTGGCACAAAAGAGCCCAAGAAAACTCAAGATAATGTCAATGATTTTCCTAGGAGGGCATGGTAATCATTCTTGTGTAAGGTGCTCAAAAGTACAAGTAAAGACCATCCTAGAGTTGCAAAAGTTATACGCTAGGTCCATGTAAATTTTTGTGATAGAATTTTTGCGAAAGTTATATGCTAGGTCCATGTAAAGTTTAGTGCAATGGCTCCTAAGAGAAGTGTTCAAAATTGAATAAAAGGGTTAGACTTGAATTTCCCAAGAACTAACATGACCATATGCAAAATTTGGCACAAAAGAGCCCAAGAAAACTCAAGATAATGTCAATGATTTTCCTAGGAGGGCATGGTAATCATTCTTGTGTAAGGTGCTCAAAAGTACAAGTAAAGACCATCCTAGAGTTGTGAAAGTTATATGCTAGGTCCATGTAAATTTTTGTGATAGAATACCTATTGAAGAACAAGAAATTTCCACCAATTGCCCTAGGTTAGTTGGGTAGTTCTTTCTGTGTAGTGTGGTTTTTTGCTAAAATTCGAAGTGCAAGTGCTATGAACATCCTAAGGAATAGTGTCAAACCAAAAAGGAGCAACAAAATTTTCAAGAAGAATTCAGATCCCACCAACGATTTCTCTAGGGCCATCGATTTCGGGAAGTAACTCAACTTGAGTTTTCAGCCCACACATAACAAAACACATGTTGAGGCTTATAAAGAAGCCCCAAGATTAGGAATCCCAAAAAGTTCCCAAAAAGGGCAATTGCACACCTTTATTTGTTACAAATCCTGAAGCAATTTCTTGGAGGATTTGAGCTCTAAAATGGATTTTTTGAGTATTCTCTCTGGAGGAATATATAGGCCTAGACCTTATAAGTGCAAAACCAGAAGTTCAATAAAGAAAAGGCAATTTTGAGCTCAAACTGAGCCTAATATGCCTACTCTAAGGAATACATGGAGCTACATGTATTGTTATGTGTCTTTCTGACTTCTGTTTGCATGTGTGCGACAGAGAAAGAACAAAGTATTGTCTCTTGTCCGTATGTGTGACAGAGAACGAACAAGAGATTACACCCATGACTGTTTGATTTTTTATGAACAATTTATTTATTAGAGCCGAGAAGAGGAGAGGGAGAACCCATGTGAAGTATGTTCATGAGAAAGAGAGACCATGTGAGATATCTGTGGAACTCAAACACGACATTGTAATGGCCATGGGAGGATGTGCATGCCCTTGCTATCAACAATGTGCATATGTGGCTATGCCCTTCTGTTAGACACAGATTACGCATGGGCACCTTCTTCCCAACACACCCCTCCCCCCCTTCAATCCATATATGTTCCAGCCTCAATAAAGCTACGCCTGTAAGGTCTTTGAAAAAATTATACAAGTAAACTTACATTGAGCAGGCTCCACTTCAATACTTCAGAAGATATGAAAATTACATTCGGCAGGTTTCGCATTGCTGCACAAGACTCAGTTCCTTCTTTCTGTTCAGAACTCTAGAGGCATACTGATATGTTTAGCTCTTGAGCCCCGCGTCTCTGATGTGAGAAGTTTTCACCTGAATACCTGAATGCAAGAAGAAGGTTTCAATTTAATGCTTCCATTCAGGAATCCTGTAGGGTTTGCTAAAGCAGATATTAGCGGGTCGAGACTCGACATATCTGGCACTCACTTCCGCTCCGGTGTGCGTTTGTATGAGAGAGAGAGAAGAAAATCTTCCACAAACAGTGTTCCATTTTCTGTACGGAAACTCCACAGGCTTCCTCCCCCAGTTTGAGGAGGGTTCGCCATAACAGTCCCGTCCAGGTAGTTCCTACATCCCAGTAGCATAGCGTGTAGGCTTTCGTGTAGCGGATTTTTAAGGCATGGCATATCTGTGAATCACTTCATCGCTAGGCTGAAAGAGAAATGCGTGCTATTATTGTATGCTGGAAATCGCTGCAGACTTCAGAGGCGAAGAAAGAAAAGTAGTTCCATGCGTGAATCAAAAAAATTGGAGCCGAGGAGATGACGACTGCAAAGGACAATACTATACCTGCTTTATTCTCGAGGTGATAGACTGTCTTTGGTGACGAAGAAATTTCCCTTCGCTTTGTCCCACGCATGTGGCAGATTTCTCAAACCTGCTGCTTCTGTCAGCAAAGAGCCACATTGACTATGGTCATCTGCGACTTACCGTCGGCTTTCGAGCATGGATATCTGTACAGACGTACGTGCTGCGTCTTTGCAGATCCTTTGCAACGGTATGCGGATCCCTACGGCCTCGAGAGGGTGAAGAAGAGCCGTTCGTGAAAAACGCGTAGTGTTCTGCAGGCCCCTACTTACGCAGACACACAATGCATATGAGAAAATAGTTTCCTTTTTGTCGGTTCAACCCCCACTAAGAACATGTAAGGGACATGTTTAACATGGAAAGCTGTATCTTATGGTTGATATGTCACTGTTTGTCCTGCTTTGCAGTAGTTATGACCGTAATTTAACCCAATTATGTAAACCTTTGTTCTTGTGGGATAAGGGGGTCCCATGGGTACTATGCTCTTCTTTGTACAGTTGTAATTTCAAAGTTAAAGCCTGGAGGAGTAGGCCTCAGCCGAACCTCCATTTAAAAAAAAAAAAATCCTCTTTTTATTTGTGGTTGGCACTAAACTCCACACTCCAAATCAGGCTTAGGACGGTAGATTTTTCAATGCTTTTTTTTAATGGAGGTTCAGCTAAAGCCTACTCTCCCGGGCTTTAACTCTTAAAATTGCAATTGTACAATGTGAAGGTTTGAGCATCGTACCCGCAAGACCTCCCTTATCCCACAAGAACAGGGGTTACAGTGGTTTCAACTAGTTTCAACTTGGTTACAGTACTGACCTTAGGCCCACAAGCTGTCTTGCCATAGGAAGGAATTGAACCCTTGCCCCTGCTTCAAGAGGCGAAAAGCCCAACCACCTAACCTAACGTGCATGGACTTCAATGCCTTTTTTAAATCATACACTATCTGGCATACTTTATTGTTGAGTGTCGCTTATGGGTACCTCCGTGCATTGATATCTTATGTTCATTTTTTTTTATTCCAAAGTTTTGAAGGCTTGCAAGTGGAAAGAGCAAGATATATTTGTTCAAGCCAGAGTAGCTTAGTGGTTGATGCTTAAAATCTATGGGAGGAAGTCTCGAGTTCAATTTCGCTTAGACATATTCAAGAGTTCCTCAAGATGGGTGCCTCTATCTTACGAGATCAAAAGTGTATGTCTTTCAAATTCATTGTACTCTCAAAAAAAAAGAAACAAGATATACAATCTCAAAAAAAAAGAAACAAGATATACAGTGAGTAGTTCGAGATGTATGTTGTAGTACTGAACGCTTTGGACTCTACTTATGAAGTTCAAGGTTCAAAACCTAGAGTGCAACTTGATGTATAACCTTGGAAAGTGGAGAAAAAAGAGACTCTTAAGATGTTATGATAGCCAAATCATGAATTTCTTGGTTGGCCCACACCAGTTACAATTTGAGCGGCAAATTCTTTTGAGTGGTGCATTTGACATCATCAGTGATGTCAAATAGACTCACAATTGAATCCACGCATTACTTTAATATTTGCTATAGTGATACCACTTCCATTCAAATAATGCACACACGTAACTCCATTAATTTTGTTTTCATATGAATCGTCTATACATTGTCTAAATTTTAAGTGCTTCTTCTTTCGATCGAAACAGGAAAATCTTTTAAGAGCTACTATTCTGCATCATTGCATAGTACTACTATTCTGCATCATTGCATAGTACCATCAAACTTGTATTTTTTTTTGCCAAGCTACATTGACCTTTGGCACTACTTACCAACTCCTTCACTAAGGGGATCTTTTGTAATTACCGAGGGTACTTTAACTTTCATTGTGAAAAACCTATTGGCCTTCCTTGGCCGCTATTGTAATCCCTCATCAACGCATTTTTCCAAGTGGTTTAATCATCATCCTTGACACTCTTTCGCACTAAGTGCCCTTCACTTTGTAACTCAAGAATATAAGAAGAAGCTCTTTTGTGTGTGCTTTGGAAAGTTATTCCAAGCCCTAAAGTGTGTCTCTCTCAATGCATTTTGGGCTACTCTAAGCCTCTCCTCCCCCAAGGTATCGACAAGTGCAAAGGGCTACTCTAAGCCCCTCCTCTCTCCCACCTACTTCACAGTTTGGTGCCAAATCCATTTTGCAATTGTGGTGATTAATTTTTGAAGTTCAATTTGCTTTACTAGCTCTCATGGATATGAAGGAAATCATCCTAAACCTTAGATTCCATATGATTTTCTATATCCCATTATTTGTTTGGAATTTAGAAAAACTAATGCTTCCATCACATTTGAAACGTGCCAAAATCCTAAGATGGACTATCTACTTGCTTGCTTATGATACCTAGAGATCATGTTTCAGTTTATTTATATCATTGATGACATCATCAATTCGTAACTAGTCTTGAACACGTATATAAGGAGGGCTTGGATACATACATCCTCAGTCTTTCCAATGCCAGTTTTGAGAGCTCAAGGGGTAGTTATCTCCAAGTAAGTACTTTCCAAGTTCAACTTCGAGTTCTAGTCTTGTTCTTTGTTTCAGCCTTATCTAATGTAGTATCTTGGATATCTTGCCTTGTTCTATTGTAATCTTGTCGTACGAGATCTTGTCGAGTTACTTATTGTATCTAGTCCATATCCCCTAAGTTCTAGTTTGAGTTCTGGTATTGTTCTTTGTTCTATTCTTATCTAGTCTAGTATCTTGAACATCATGCCTTGTCCTATTGTAATCTTGTAGTACAAGATCCTATCGAGTTATTTATTGTATCTAGTTCATCTCTCTCAAGAGAGTTCTTCTAATCTAGATGTCTTGCTTCATATCTATGGTCCTAGGTTGTGGAATCGCCTGTATCATCTCTAGTCAAGTTATACATACCTATCAATCTCGGTTGTAGGATTTCTTGTATCAATTACATATTCTTAGGTGTGTGATCTTGTAATCAAAAGCATAGATCTAAAATCTTGTCGAGTCTATTTAGAGGGCACAATCTAGTGCTCCCCTCACATTTTGGAAAGACTACCTTCATCTAGACCAAGCACTATAGATTCCATACGCAAGGAGATTCAATCTACAACAAAGGATCTGATAGGATATGTCCAAGAGCTGAAAAGATTGTTACAACAAGGTGATCAATTGGTCTTGAACTATGTCTCATATATTATTTTATGGATCTATATATTAAGAAGATTTCATGATTAATAAATTTTTCAAAGTGGCCTTAAAGATTAAGTGAAGTATCTTTTGCTATCAATGCCTCAAGGAGGTACCTTTGATGATATTATCAATCTCGGATTTCAATATGAGAATCAATTGTTCAAAGAATCCAAGTGAAAGAACTAGAAGTTTTGAATAATCAAGACACTATTATTCAAGAGTCTGAATCAGTAATTTTTGAAGCTTATCAAATCATTGCAAATGATATAGATCATACAAAGTATGAAGATAATAAGAAGATAAAGGACAAGAAGAAGTTAAGGTTCAATCCATGAGATGTGCTTACTCTCTCCATCAAAGATCTTGGGGACACCATAATGAACCACTAGAAGTTTGAAGGATCTATCTTGTGAAGAACCCGTGCAATTGGATGACATCACGGTCATGCAACTTATACCAAAGGAAAGACAACATTGAAAGGATAACATATTATGCTTTTATGGAAACCATGACCACAGGGTATTCAAATGTCCTAAGAAGAAGAAACAAGTTGGGTTGAAGACTTCCATAATTACCATCCCACATCAAAAGAATATTCATGAAATTCAAAAGAGCAATACATTCCATCATGAGAATCATGTACTTGATTATGTACCTAGATATACTATAAATCCTTTTTAGTTTCATCATCGATATCTATCACCATCGTGTTCAAGTACCGCATACCAAAAACTCTACAAAGGCGAAGAGTTATGAAGATGCTAACCCTATAAGATCTCATAGTCAAATAACCACTCCTCATGGAACTTGTCGCTTGTGGGGGAGGTGATGTCATGGACACAAAGAAAACCATCCTAAAGCTTAGATGCCATCTTATTTTCTACATTTCATTATTTTTTTATAATTAAGAGAAACTAAGTCTTCAATCACATTTGAAACATGCCAAAATCCTAAGATTAACTATCTACTTGCTTGATTCTAATACCTAGAGGTTATGTTTCAGATTGTTTTCATCATTGATGACATCATAAATTTGTAACTACTCTTGAAAACCTATATAAGGAGGGATTGGTCATATACATTCTCACTCTTACCAATGCCAATCTTGGGAGCTCAAGGGGTTGTTATCTCCAAGTAAGTACTTTCAAAGTTTTAGTTCGAGTCCTAGTCTTCTTCTTTATTCTAGTCTTGTCTAGTATCTTGGATATCCTACCTTGTCCTGTTGTAATCTTGTAGTATGAGATCCTATTGAGTTATTTCTTGAATCTATTTCATCTTTCTCAAGGGAGTTCTTGTAATCTAGATATGTTGCTTCATATGTATGGTCCGGGATTGTGGGATCTCCTGTATCATCTCTAGTTAAGTTATCCATACCTATCAGTCTCAATGTCATCGCCAACTTTGAAGATTACCAATGCAAGCTTGCATTCTATGGAATACAAGTGCCAAGCAAGGATATGGCCATTAGACTTCTAAATAACCTTCCTAGGTCTTATGAAACCTTTATCATAACGCTTTACGATTGCAGCTAAGTCTTGACCTAGGAGGAAGTACAAAAACTTTCTCCTCCATGACTCACGAACAAAGTCATCATCCTTAGAAGAAGCCATGATGAAAACTAATGATCCATTCAACAAGGCTAAGAATGCTAATCACAACTCTAGCAATGCACCGAAACAAGGCTCTAACAATTCATCGAAGAAGTTTAGCTACAAATATTGTGGTAAAACATGACATCTTGAGATGTTCTTCTATAAAAAGAGTCATAACTCCACAGCTTCTACCTATACATACCAAACTAAGTGCTCTCAATATAGGTCTCACTATTCAAGTGAAGATCTATTTATCTCCACAGAGATCAATGCCCTAATTACTTCTCGCTCCTCACAAGAATGGCTCTTTGACAATGGTGCAACCTCTCACATATGCAAAGATCATGAACCATTTCAAGAATTAGAAGAACACACCATTGAAGTTTATTTTAGAAATAACAAGATTCTTCCAATAGAAGGCAAGGCAAAGTACAAATTACAAATCACCAAGGACAGTACAAAGCTTTATCAAATGTACTATTTGTATCCAACTTGTGTATGAACCACCTCTCTGTCAAGGCAGTCATCGACCATCACAAACAAGTTTTATTTGAAAATATATTAGTGAAGGATATAATAGCCCAAGGAATTGAAGACATGGGGTTATATAAGATTTTATGATTTCTTTCTAAGAATCCAATCTCCAGCTTGTGGCACTAGAGATATGGACACATCTCATACTTAACCAAGATTGACGCATCACAAATGATTAAGGGATTAACCAAAATTGGGCAAGTTCATGATATCTACCAAGCTTGCACTAAGGCAAGCAACATAGGGCTCTAGTTCCCAAAGGTGCTTCCACCCGAGCAAGGAACCCTATAGCCCTAGTCCACATGAATCTCTGTGGAGAAATGAATACCCCATCACTTAGAGGTGTTAACCTCTGTTCCTAATCGGACTATGTCTAGTAAGAATACAGTGAATGAGATAGCCTAGCAAGGTTACTAGGATGGTGGGATTCTATAAATAGAGTTCTTTGGTATTTTCCCACTCCATATCTCTAAGGTAATCAATTAAGCCAATTTCTGAACTACACTACCATTGATATCTCTTCTTTAACACACTTCTCTAAACATCTACCCAGTACTGATATTTACAAATCACAATATTACAATACTTTGTACTACTAATGAATTACTTCATAAACATGCACTATCACACTTTATCATTCGATTATATAATCCTTCCATCCAAATTCACGTACAAGTGACCATGTGCAAGATCAATAGTTAAAGGATATTCAAGATTGACCACAATACTTCACCACACTATGTCATATGATATTCATGGGATGTGACTCACCTTTTGAAGAAGGATGCCACATGGCATCACTTGAGCACTTACCATTTGGTAGAAGAGAGAAGAGGAAGTCTCATATTGTAGAGTCTATTATCTTATTTGAGACTCCTAGAAGCGAGTAGCATTTGTTATGATGAAAAGCAAAAGCTCAGGCATGGATATGGGGAGAACCGAAAAGCTTCGTCTCTATGTTCGCAAGTGGTTAACCCATTGCACTCATAACTTGGAGGTTGTGAGTTCGATTCCCAACACTGGTATCAGAGCCTAGTTGAGAAATTGGGTATGGTAGATGGTAGCATGATGCGTTGTGTCTCAAGGTACATCATGTCAGGGTACATCTTGTCAGGGTACATCCAGACAGGGTACATTCGTGGGCACTTGGAAAAAAGTGCTTATCCGTGGTGAGCATGAAACTAGCCTTATGAGCATTTGGGAACCCATAGAGGGGGGGTGGGATAGGTCCAAATTTGGTCGATGTGCTAGAGTTTGAGGTTGGTGGAAGCACTCATGCATGGAAAGTGGGTCCAAGAGAGTTAGAAGGGTCCACAAGTGAGCGTTGAGGGAAATGCTCAGTCTAAGGGGAAAGGAATGTCACATAATCCTAGTAGGAGATTGTTGAACCATGCCTTAAGAGAGAAGAGGAAGTCTTATAATGGAGAGTCTATTATCTTATTTGAGACTCCTAGAAGAGAGTAGCATCTCTTATGATGAAATGCAGAAGCTCGGGCGTGGCTGGGGGGAGAATCGAAAAGCTTTGTCTATGTGTTCACAAGTGGTTAGCCCATCGCACTCCTAACCAAGAGGTTGTGAATTCGATTCCCAACACAGTAACTTCTAACACTGATTCTTATCAAGACTTAATTACTTACCATACTTAAATGATAAATGATTTAACTAACAAGAATCAACATAGTACCAAAGAGAATAGCGTAATTAGGTTGAAACTGTCTGCACCATGCTGCTCCACCACACATGATCCTATGGATTTCTTACATGCCACGGGCTACATGGGTACCACCTTTCTTTCTATCAATTCCTAAGTAAGTTACAACACTTCGGCCAATATGGCGCTTCATAAAAAATTATGAAAAAGTTACAAAAAATTACAAATAATATGTAACCGATGACCTAATACTGGCATGCATCGTGGACTCGTACCATTATGCAAAAAACTCATCATCGACAATGCCTTGTACATACAAAGTAGGGGCCTCTTCAAAACTTCTTTTAATTTTTTTTGTAACACTTTAAGGAGTTTTTGTACATGCTCTGCATCTAAAGTTGAGCATTCGGAATGGAGGAGCTTGCAGCAGCAACTTGATGTACTAAAGACTTCTCTGCTCCATCAAAAATGCTTCTTGTAAGTAAAAATCATTCTTTAGAGTAGCTCCGTAGTGGATTTTACTATCTTCAACTTTATATTTGACTCTCTTGAGCTTCTCCATTTGAATACTGAGCTGATTGTCTAGGGGCTACATCTCTTGGGATTAAAATTCAATAGTTTAAAATAATCCTACCACTGCTTCTATGTAGCCTCAAGCTCTTTCTTCAACTTGATGGAAATGCCAATTTCTTCAGTGAGTACTTGGGCTTTCCGAAAACTTTCTTCTTTTGTAGTTGTCAGTTCGATTTCCAATTGGACAACTTTAACATGCATGTTTGTAAAAGTTTTCTCCAAGGTACTGACCTTCTCAGTGGTGATATCCAAGACAGAGCTGATTCGTGCTAGGATTGCATTCTTTTCGGCTAACTCTGTACGTATTTTGGCCAACTCATAATCTTTATTGACCACCTATTGTTGCAATTCCAATTCACCAGCTCTGAGACCTAGCAATTCCTCCTGAAGGGGCACAATGTCAGCTTCAAGGAGGTCCCATTTGTGTTGAAACTCGTGTTGAATCACTTGGTTTTTTGCAACTTGATTTGATTGAAGCATGGCAGTGGCTTGGATCAAATATTTTCCTACCTTGGCAAGATTAGCGAGCAAAATATGTGATCCCAAATGAAAAGATGACCTGGACAAAAGAGGAACTGTAGCAGCTGAACCATGGGCAGCATGGATTTTGGTGGAATGGGTAGGAGAGTAGTCTAGAGAGGCGGGGGTTGTGACATCAACTTGTTGATCCTTGATGAAAGTAGCTTCCGATGAGATAATAGGAGTGAAAGGGACTATGGAGATAAGTGGTTGAAGGTAATTGGGAGGAATGGTTGTAGAGGATACATCTTGGTCAATGTCCACTGTAACAACATCTATGGTAGGTCCATGAACCTATTTGTTTGTAGAACATGTTCTTACTTCCACATGTACAGTGTTTTCGAGTGAGTGCATGACTGCGGTCAGAGTGAGGACACTATGCTTGTGCAGTAACCCTTATCATTGTCACCACCATCCACAAGTGTGATCGCACCTGCTACCTCTAGGTGGGGACGTTTTGCAAAAATGGTCGTATTGGAAGGCACCTCTTTGAGTGTAACAATAATGCCATCCATAGCATGAGTGGAGGAAGAACTTGAAGCCAGTGTAGCCTCTACTGCAACCTGTTGACATTTGCGAGGGAAGCACAAAAGCACAAAATTGGCTTCTTTCTCATCATCTTGATCCATTGAGAAAGAGAGAGCAGAAGTCGGAAGAAGGGGTGGAATGAGGGTGGTAGGTACACGAGAAGGGGCTTTAGGGAGGAGCAACATAAAGACATGCAGTGATCATGTTCAAGGAAAAACTCTTTGTGAATGCGACGGAAGTAGAACAGTGCCCAATCGACTGGCTCATGGGTAGCCATGTCAATTATATAGTAAATAGGTCATGATATACCATAATTTCATTTTTGCAAATTCACGGAGGCGACGAGAAATTTGAGTGCATGGCACTCTGGAGGGGGTCGGAAAATTATAGCATATTCATTGGAGGACTTACAGGGAAACAACTGGTTCATTGTCTCTAATGGTAATTGGGTGGCCTCAGTCGGGCCTTCATTAGGCAGGCTGATTTGAGAAATGACAGTGTTGAACGTGATGTGAGCCACAAAGAACAGCTCGACAATCCGCCATGAAAGGGTGGAAATAGAGCAATTGGTGATTGCTCTGGCAATGTTCATGGATAGGGGGTGTGCTGGCATAGTGTGCCATGACAACTTGGCAAAATGGAGCAAGCTACGTACTTGGCAATACTCGCCAAGCTTGGGGGACATGCCCTCACTAAAAGCAGTGATATGGGATAAGGGCTCCATGGATGCTAGGGGCACACAACGCACATGAACATAGTGCATAATTACTCAAAAAACACTGAATGACTACACAAAACACACAGTAAAGGAAATGATCAACATATAGCCAATCATAAGGGTGATAACTGTAGAGAAGATCCGGCTACCATCTATCCATCAAAAGCATGGCAAAACAATGAACATGAGAAGTGGAGGGTCAACGCTGTGATCGGGTTGCCAGCATGATGATGTATCAAATGGAGTGCACTTGATTAAAAAATTAAATCACTTAAAAGAAACTACGAAATGTGTTACGGTCAAATCGTCAACCAAAAGATAGCCAAGGCATTGTACATGCGATATGGTGGAAACCGAAGTAGAAACCAAAAATGGAAGAACAATAGAAAGTCGTACTTCAATTACTAATGGAGAATACAACATCTCTAACGACTGACCTCAAGACACTACAAGTCATGATGATGTAGGAGGTGGATAAAAGGGGTGTAACTTGGATCCGTAACTTGGATCCATTCTCCATATTAAAAATCAACTCTCTGTTGAGATCTCCAACCAAAACATTGCCAAACCTAGTTTTTCCATCAGGTACCGATCAAACCACCGAAGCTTAAATTTTCCTGCAACTGTGTCAAACTCAAAATCATAAAACAAGAGTAATTGTGCCACTTCAAAAACAAGAGCCTGCAAGAAGCGATCATGTGTCCTAGCCCGATGGAGTTGGACTTCTTGCAGCAACAAAAAAATTTCAAATCGTTGTTCATCCAGTGAATGCAAATCATCAAGCCGAGCATAAAAAGAGTCAGCGGACAATAATTTCTTTTCATTGGTAACATGTAGGCTCGGCAGGACTATTTCCATTGGAGCAATAACTTCGAGTTTGTAAGATTACTTAAATGTTGTATATCCAGTAGAGACTTTATAAGTTGATCGATAGGCCTAGAGAACAGAAGGGAGCAGTTGATCCCACTGTTCAAGACATTTCATGATTGATTTCTTAAGCATCACGAGCAGAGTTTTACTAGTGCTTTTGGCAAATATATTGGCATGCGGGTAATAGGGAGTACTAAATTTATGAATAATATTGGAAGATTGGGTCAAAGCTTGCATGAGGGTATTGGCAAAGTGTATTCTGTGGTTAGAAATGATTTCCAAAGGTAAAGCAAACCTAGGGAAGACATCATGGGTCAGACATTTGGCAACAATATGAGCCGTAGCTAAGCAAACAACCCATGCTTCAGCCCAACGAGTGGCATAATCAGTACATGTTAATATATATCGATCATTAGTTGAAATGGCCGGTGGAGTTAGGCACCAGAAAGTGTGACCCCCACTTATGGAAGGGTTCCAATGGTAAAATCGATTGGAGCGGAAAATAGTGCCGATGCAAGGCTTGTTTGGTATGTTGGCAAGCATCACACTATTGAACATAGGCATAGATGTCACATTGCATAGTGGGCCACCATAAGACACTCTGTAAAATTTTTTGATAGGTCAGATCCGTAGAGAAATAACCACCGGAGGGTATAGAGTGAGCCATCACAATTACAAACTGAACTTCATGGATAGGAATGCATCGAAGCCAAACATCGGAAGGGTTGACATAATAAAGTTGGCCAACAATGATGCGAAAGTGTCAACTATAGATACCTAACTTTTGTCAGGCTATATTTGAGACAAAACTAAGTGGACAACTAGTAGTGAGGAAGACCATTATCATGTCATATTAAGAATTAACAATAGGTAGTGCAACCAAGGAGGAATCGGGAGCTATAGTCATGTATATAGCAGGTGAAGAATCATCAACTCTTACCGGAGCTTCACCGGAATCCAAACGTGATAGAAAATCCACAATGGCATGTGAAGATCTCAGACGATGGACAACACCATAATTGAATTCCTACAAAAGTAAACCCTAGTGAGGAAAACTGCGTTCCAAGTTCTACTATCATACCAGATATACTAGAGTAGAGTGATCCACGTGGAATGTGAACTTACGACCCAAGATGTAGTGTCGAAATTTCTTAATGTAGTAAAGTAACCCTAAGCATTCTTGTTCAATTACTAAGTAATTTCTCTCAACCGGTGCAAGTTGATGACTAGCATATTATATGGGATGGTATGACTTATCCTAGAATTGCATTAAGGCATTGTCGATGGCAATATCAAACACATCAATGAAAACATGAAATGGGAGGTCCCAATTAGGTACTTGTAATATTGGGGCCTGTGTTAAAAGTGTTTTAAATGCACAAAGCTATTCTGACACTTCTCAGTTCAGTGGAACTGTTGAGGAGCCACAGTGGTCAGTCAAGTAAGGGGTATAGTTAGATGGGCCAACCACTAAAGATGATGGCCATGCCAACAAATTTGACCCAAAAAGCGCATAACTTCCTTAGGGGATTTGGCTAGTGGAGCATCCAAAGTAGCCTATACTTTATCGGGATCAACCTGAATACGGTGTTTGGAGATGATATATCCTAGGAGTTTACCATAGGCAATGGAAAAGATAGACCTATGGGGATTCAAACAAGGAGGTACTCTCGATATGTAAGAAAACAATAACGCATGTGCTATAAATGAGCTTTAGTATCACCATGAGATAAACACACATAAAACTCATCAAGGATGGTCAAAAGATTTCTTGCATGCATCGTTAAAAGGTACTATTTGCATTATGCAGACCAAAACACATCATCGTACATGCATAAACCCCCTAGTTAGTGATAAACGTAGTCTTGGGCATATCAACCTCGACCATCTTGAATTGATTGTAGCTGCTATATCTGTCAAGGTATGAATATGTAACTGGATCAGGGATAGTGGCTGCATTTAATTTTCTATAATCTACACATATGTGAAGCTACTTATTCTTTTTGGGTACAATAACTATGTGTGAAATCCACTCGACGTGCTCTACTTGGACAATAAATCCAACACAAAGAAATCTGTCTATCTCCTCCTTAACTTGCTGAGCATAATTGGGATTCATCTCATAACTTTGCTGCTTTAACGGGCGAGCATCCAATTTCAATACAACCCAGTGTTGATAAATTCTAGGATCTAGGCTTTTCATATCCTGATAGTCCCATGAAAAGACATCATGAATTCCTTTAATAGATTCAAAATATCACCCTGAAAGGTATTATCGAGACCAACTTTTATTTTAACAGGTCATGGGTTAGTCTCATCCCCTAGGTGAGAAGTCACTAGCTAATCTTCTGGCACATAGAACTATCATAGGGTCACTCTTCGACAGGAAGAGG
Source organism: Ceratopteris richardii (assembly GCA_020310875.1). NCBI lineage: Eukaryota > Viridiplantae > Streptophyta > Polypodiopsida > Polypodiales > Pteridaceae > Ceratopteris > Ceratopteris richardii. Next base: position 45,658,240 of record CM035436.1, on the reverse strand, counting down.
TTTTGAAAATCCATAATGTCCACTAATTCTTGGGCTTCGTCTATAGATTCATCTGCAAAAAGTTGTACCATGCAGGTTGCCAGAGACCATTAATCTAGTACTTGTTCTAAATCTACTATCCAGAAAAGCCTCTTCTTCATCACTTGATAGTCCATCCAACATGTGGACAAGTTCAGCCATGTATGGTTATGCATGAATTTTGCATGCTTTAGTATCATCCAAAGGGACAAAATATTTGCGATGATTGCATTTAAAGGTGAGTTCATGGGATGACCAATCTTGGAGGAATTTGGTCTCCTTTAGTCAAGATCACCCAAATAAAAGGTTGTAATCCAAACTAGATTCAGGGAGTTCCATGATGAAAAAAGTAATTTTAAACACCACCCCCTATAGTGTGATAGGAATATCGTGCACTAAGTCCACCAGGTGGACACTTGATTGGTCAGCCATTCTTACGAAAAAATTAACTAGTTCTATGTGATTCCAACCTAACTTTTTACATATTGCCACAGTGGCTATGTTAACTTGGGACCCACCATCAATAAGGAGCTACGAAATTTTATGATTTTTAAACCAAACATTGATTGGTGGGACTGTATGATCTATTGTAGAATTGGACTTTCGCTTGATAGTAGTTGTGGCTGGTGCTCCAGTTAGACTTGGGTCAACTTGATGCTAAAATTGTTGTCGAATACCAGCGACCAAAGTTAATAATTGTCCTAATGGAATAGTGATTGATGCCTTTGCTAAAATGCCTCATGCCATACTTGAATTAGTCAATTTTGGTATGGTGTCTGTTGAGACCACTGTTTGTACTATTACTGGTTTTGGTACAGGCTTTACTAGTTGCTCAACCTTTTGTTGAGTCATAGATATGGGGTCTGGAAAAACTGGTCATTCTGCTTGAGCCCACTTGAATGCCTAGCAAATGTTTGTTGTTGCTCTTTTAAACATGGCTCGAATACTTCTACAGGGGGGTGGAGTATTTTGTGTGATCATGTCTATACTACTTGTATCTGAGTGTCTGTTGCACTAATATGAACCGTATTTGCCATAGGATTTTACCTATCCTTTTTATGTTTATCGCATTCTTGAGCCTCCTTGCAGTGTCAACAAATATGGCCAACCTCTTCACCAAAATGACATCATGGTGGGGGTACTACCATATTGCTGCTAGCTTAGCCTTGATTCCATCGAGGTTGATTGAAGTTCCCTGTTCATGGTGCCCTATAATTGGTATAGGTCAAATATGATGTGTTTTGTAAGTGGGGCAATACATAACTTGTAGCTAGTTTTCCCTGTTCTTGAGGTATTGCATTGATAGCCAAGCAATTCTACATTTTGGCATTATATGGACAGGACTCGGTAGAGTGAGTGGTTGTGTCACAAATGTTACAATAGATTTGATTAGGTGCACAATTGGTTGCCACATGGTTGGGATTTTTGCATTTAGTACAATATATCTACTTCAAGGGGTCATCACTTCTGTTTTTACCAAATTTCAGCCATTCCAAGTCTTCTATAAATCCTCTGACTTTATGCTCCAGTTGTAATGCCATTGCAATAACTGCATCTAACATCATTCCACCGACACAACAGATGATTATGACCTATTGTAATTGTGGATTAAGGTCATTTATGAACCATTGCATGATGACATCATTGGGTAAATTGGCATTTTCTTGGGGTAACTATTGTAGATGCCTGCGAAAAAGGATGGCATAATCCTGTATGCTCTGATTCACTTTTTGCCTGTTAGTCTGTAAGTAATCAAATATTTTTGCAACGTTCTTCTTTAATAGAAAACACTATAGAAATGCATTCTTAACATCTTTGTACTGTCGAAAATGGTTGAGGTCGAATTCAGTGAACTAGTTTGCTGCTTCATTAACTAAGGTGGACTGGAACACTATGGCTTTATATTCTAGATCCTCAAGATTATCCAGCATTGTGTAATTGATTTCAAAGGTGCACACATGTGCATCTGGATCGTCACCTGGAAATCCATCGAATTTGGCATACGTTACTCCCGTAGTTGGTTGTCTCCAATAACCTCTCGGTTGTCATCCCTATTGCTCACTTTGTGTATCTACCATAGGTTTTGAACTTGGGTCTACTTGTTGTTCTAATTCACAGCTATTTGCTGACTCTGATTTGCGGTTAGGAAACAGATTTTCTAGAAGTTTAAGGTTTTATATATGGGTTGGGCTCCACTCTTGAGATAGGAAATCGGAGTAGAGAGCCTTTCTATCACTCTAGAGCTTTGGGAATTCCTCTTTATTACATCATTCAATAGGGGTTCTCGGCCTTGAATTGCGATCTATTGTCTTCAGAATAGGTTGAGCAAGTTTGTTAATATTGACAACAACTTCTTCTATTGTTTCGGCAAGCACTGGAGTACAATCGAATTCGATATCAACATCGGGTGTTGAACCACTATCGCACTATCGGAGGGTACTAGACTATCAACAAGTTCATTATTGACATCGGACACCGAACCAGCATCAGACGGTACCAGATTGAATTTCGATATACTTTGTAGACTAGAAACAAGGAAATGTTGTGGTGGCAATCCATTGCTACTCGCTATGCCCTTCCCTTCAAACGTAACACCTTCAGTATTACTCCATGGTGAAGTCCCCAACATACTATTCACTCTCAAGGGTTGTTTATTGCTTCCATATTTGGGGTAAGTCTCTCTGAAGCTCATTACTAGCATGTAGGAAAGAATCTCAACTTAGGAAGTGTGGTAAGCTTCTCTCAGAAACTAAATTTCATTTCCCATAGATGGCACCACTGTTAACCTCTATTCCTAATCCAACTGTGTCCGATAAGACTACAGTGAAAAAGATAGGCTAGCAAGGTTCTTGGGACAACAAGATTCTATAAATAGAGTCCTTTGGTATTTTCCCACTCTGTATCTCTAAGGTAATCAGTTAAACCAATTATTGAACTACACTACCACTGATATCTCTTTTGTAACACACTTCTCTAAACATCTACCCAATACTGATTTTTACAAATCATAGTATTACGATACTATGTACTACTAATGAATTACTTCATAAATGCACACTATCACACTTTATCATCCGATTATATAATCCTTCCATCCAAATTCACTTACAAGCGACCGTGCACAAGATCAACAGTTAACGGATATTCGAGATTAACCACAATAGTTCACTACGCTAACTTCTAAGTGTGATTCTTATCAAGACTAAATTACTCATCACACTCAATGATAAATGATATCGTCTAGAACAACACAATATCGTCTAGAACAACACAATTAGGTTGAAACTCTTTGCGCCACGTTGCTCCACCATGCACAGTCCTACATAATCATCGCATTCCATGTGCTACATGAGTACAACCTTCTTTGTATTAATTCATAAGTAAGTTACAATGCTTAGGCCAATATGGCACTTCACCAAAAATTGTGAAAAATGACAAATAATATGTAACCGGTGACCTAACAGAGGTTAACTCCACTTCAATCTCTTAGTAGCTGATCACACAATATATATATGGGTAAACTTTCTAAATTCCAAGGCATATACATTTTCTAAGTTCCAAAAATGGATTTATCAAGTTGAGAACAAAGCATCAAGTTTAGTAAAGACCAATAGATTGGATGGAGATGGTGAGCTCATCAATCATGAATTTAATAATTTGTTAAAGAAAACATGGTACACACTATGCTTCATAAAAAAGTCTTACCATTCAAGTTTTGGCCCAAATTTGTACACATTGTAGTTCAAATGATTAATCAAGGCTTCATAAGTGCATTACACAAACAGATTTCATTTTGACCCTACTATGGACAGAAGCTCAATGTCAATTATTTTAGAATTTCTAGAATAGAAGTATTCGTACATGTGCCCAAGGAAGATCGACATAAGTTGCAATCTAAGTCCAAGCAAAATCTATTCATTGGCTATAGTGAATCTTATAAGGTTGATAGATTGTACAATGTTGAGAAGGAGTCCATAACCATTTCAAAAGATTTCATACTTGATGAAGATTCAAAGATCTTAACCAAAGAACCAAGTTGAAGTTTGACTCCACTCAGGGGGACATAATTATTTTTAAGCAAAACTCAAAAGCAAGTACTTATCAATAACCTAGGAGATTTTAAAGGCTCAATGAGAAGAAACAATGTGAACAAAGTCACCATGTGAATTATGCACTTATGTACCAAATTCAAAAAATTCCAAAGCCTTCCATTTTCGAAAAAGCTCAAGGTCAACCTGAATGGGAAGAAGCTTTGCAAAAAATAATGGATGCAATTGAAAAGAGAAACACTTGGAAGCTTGTTTTAAAGCCTCCAAATCATCAAGTTATTGGAAGTAAATAGCTATACAAAGTCTAGTACAAATCAGATGGTACCTTTGAAAAGTACAAAGGAAGACTTGTAGCTAAGGATTATAAGCAAACGCATGACATTGATTACGAAGAAATCTTTACCCCTACTGCAAGGTTTACAACTATAAGAGTCATTCTTGCACTAAGTGCATACTTCAAATGGCCCATCTACCAACTCGATGTCAAAAGTTCTTTCCTTAATGGTGATCTTCAAGAAGAAGTATATGTAGAACAACCCGAAGGTTTCAAGATCCAAGGCAAGGAAGATTATGTATACAAACTTTAGAAAAAACTTTATGAACTTACTTATATATATATATCAGAACAAGTCCTTAGTTGCAATCATCATCCTCTATGTAGCTGATTTGATCTTGATAAGTTCGGATGACAAACACATCTAATTCATCATTATGTATCTTTACCTTGAATACTACAATATAGATCTTGGTCTACTTTACTACTTCTTAGGAACAGAAGTGTGACAAACAAAAGAAGGTATGTTCCTACTCCAGAAGAAGTACTATTCTAATCTTCTTTCTAGATATAACACGGACTAGTGTCGGTCAATATCTACACCACTTGATCTAAAGATCAGGCTCACACTAGAGGACTCTTCATCACTAGTAAATGTGCATGCTTATCAATAGCTTGTTGGCTATTTAATTTGCTTACCCAACATAAGACCAAAAATTGCCTATGTAGTTGGTATATTTAGTCAGTTTGCACATCAACATCATCAGAGACATTCGGATGCTACTTAGAGACTACTAAAATACCTTCCCCTCATTCGACATCATAGTCTTTGGTAAAGAGGGGGCATCGCACTAGATATTTAGATTCTGATTGGGCTAGTGATCCCAATTCCCAATGGATTTTTGGATACATATTCTTGCTTGCCTTAAGATCTATCTCTTGGGCAAGTAAGAAGTAGCCTATAGTTGCATTATTATCCACCAAGGCCGAGTACTGAGCATTGAGATTTGCAACATGTGAGGTCATATAGCTTTGATGTTTATTATTTGACATTGGTATTTTGCAAGCTACTCTGACATGCATCTGCACCAACAACCAGTCAGCCTTCACCATGCCCAAGAACCTAGTGTTCCATGCTCGAACAAAGCACATCGAGATCTAATACCATTTCATTTATGAGAAGCTTGAAGTATTTTGATGGCGATGCACCACAGTGCACTCTCCTCGAGAGCTCCGCGACCATATCCTCAGGGTAGAAAACCGAGCTCCTAAGGCCGCACACAGTACTTCCCATAGAGGCTACTAAATATGCAGAAAACACAATCCACAAGGAGCACGAAGACAGACTTCTTAGGTCTTAAAAATGCGGTCAAACTTACAGTCTATGACTGGCCAGGCCACTATATGTTTTATTAAAGAACATATACAAAGAAGTGTTCAGTGGCCATTTGGCCTTTCACATGGACACTAACGGTAACAATCTCCCACCAAAGACCAATATGGCCAAAGTAACTATGGGATAAAAATAAAGAATGATAAAGAATACCTGAGTGTAAGTACCTTCCACCTGATGGGCATGTTACACAACATACAAGTGACTATGTAAGGTCGTGAATCAAGTAACCCCCATCAAGTGACAACACTGTCAAAAGCTATCCTGTGGTAGAGCTTTAGTCAAAGCATCTACAACATTACCTTGAGTGTGAACCTTCTCAAGAATAATGTGCTTAGTGGCTAAGCAATCTCTAATGAAGTGATACCTCACCTCAATGTGCTTGGTCTTTGCATGATAGACCGGATTCTTAGCCAAAGTGATGGCACTCTGACTATCATTGAAAAACGAGGTACATGTTGAGGTAAACACATATCACAAACAAGATGAGAAAGACACAATGCTTCCTTACATGCCTCACTTGCTGCAACATACTCTGCTTCTGTGGTGGAAACAGCTGCACATTCTTGAAGATGAGATCTCCAAGAGATAGCACCTCCAACAAAATGAAAAATGTACCCTGATGTAGACTTATGATTGTCTACACAACCAACATAGGCAGAATCTGTGTAACCAATAATGGATGCTTTTCCTCTACCTAAGCATAGACATTTGTCCTTAGTGCCACTCAGATATCTTAAAATCATCTTGACCACTTTCGAATGTTTCTTGCCAGGATTAGACATATATCTGCTCACAACTCCCACTGTAAATGCAATGTCTGGTCTCGTAGCTACCATAGCATACATGAGACTACCAACAACACACTGATAGGGAATTTTGGTCATGACATCCTTTTCCTCATCTGATTTGGGGCAATCATCCTTGCTCAATTTCACATATGTGGGTAAAGGTGTACTCAATGCCTTTCCATCCTGCATATTGAACATGTGAAGTACTTTGGATATGTACTCACTTTGAGACAAGTATATGCATCTTTTGCTCCTATCACGAGTAATGCACATGCCAAGAATATGTTTGGCATCCCCCAAATCCTTCATATCAAATGTCTGACTCAACTCCTTTTTGAGAATTGAAAAATCATAAGAGGACTTCCCAACAATCAACATATCATCGACATAAAGTATCAAGCATATCAAGCTGCCATCTGAGCATCTCTTTGTGTAGAGACAATGATCCTCATTGCTTGGAGAATAGCCTTGAGACTTCATAAAAGCATCAAACTTTTGGTACCATTGTCTAGGGGACTGTTTAAGTCCATACAAGCTCTTCTTAAGCTTACAAACTAGACTTTCCTTGCCAAGAACTACATAACCCTGTGGTTGTTCCATATAGATATCATCTGTAAGATCTCCATGCAAGAAATTAGTTTTCACATCCATTTGGACTAGCTCTAAGTCCTCCATTGCAACGGATCCAAGCAACATGTGTATGGTAGTCATCTTGACCACTGGAGAGAAGATTTCCTCGAAATCAACACCATGTTGTTGCTTAAAACCCTTTGCTATAAGTCGTGCTTTATACTTTGGAGAAGCACTATTTGATGTGAATTTCAGCTTATATACCCATTTACATGGTAAAGCTTTACTGCCCTTTGGCAAAGGTACTAAATCTCAAGTACCATTCTTGTGAATAGAATCTAACTCACTCTTCATGGCATGCTCCCACTTGACATGATCCTCTGTCTGCATAGCCTCTTTGTAGCAAGAAGGCTCACCGGCATCTGTTAGCATAACAAAATCTAAACCTGGAACATATCTATTAGGTGGATGTGAGACACATGCAGAACGTCTCAATGGTTGTTGAACAGGAATATGTGCGGACTGATCTGAATGGAAATTCTCTTGAGCATCCCGATGTGCAACATTTTTATGCATGATAACCGGAGGACTAGTATCCTCAAACACCACTCTTCTCACTTCAACCTCCTTAATGGGTTGTTTATGCATCTTAGATAATGACATCGCTACTTCTGATCACTGATCATGTTTCAGGATCCCATAAGCGATATCCAAATTGTCCTTCTCGACCATATCTAAGAAACATGCATTTCTTTGACTTATGGTCCAAATTTTGTCTAAGATTCTTGGGTATATGAACATATGCTTCACACCCAAAAACTCGAAGATGATCATAATATGGTGGCTTCCCTGTCCATAACTCTTGTGCCACTTTCAGACCTTTGGCAGTACTAGGTAAAAGGTTAATCACATGAGCTGTACATACTGCTTCTACCCAAAAACCTTGTGAGAGGTTTGCATGATGCAAGGTAGAGACTACTCTATCTTGAATAGTTCTATTCATCCTCTCAGATACATCATTCTGTATTGGGGTAAAAGGAGTTGTAAACTCTCTACGAATCCCTCTAGACTGACAGAAAAGGCTGAATTCATGTGAGGTATACTCACCCCCATTATCTGAACGTAAAACCTTAAGCTTAGTTCATTTTTCAGTCTCAACTGAAGCAACCTATTTTTTGAAAGTAGGGAATGCCTCATCCTTCGATTTGATAGGATATACCCAAACTTTTCTAGTAGCATCATCTATGAAAGTGACAAAGTAAAGAGAACCACCTAAGGACCTAGCCAGCATAGGACCACACACATCTGTATGAAGTAGATATAAAGGCTGAATTGAAGAGTCAATGTGTGTTCTATGCACATTTTTGGTTTGCTTTCCATATTGACAATGCTCACAAAATGAAAAATCAGAGAAAGATAACACATGCAAGTAGCCAGAATGAGAAAGATTTTCCATTCCACTACGAGATATATGGCCCAACGACCATGCAAAATACAAGCCATAGGCTGTTCAATAATAGCTAACAAGTGTTCTTTCTGTGATACAAATAAAGGATAAAGTGAGCCAGCTTTGCTTCCTTTTGTAATAACCATATTGCCCTTTGATATGCGAAAGGATTGAGCATAGAAGACTACCTTGTAACCAAGGTCATCAAGTTGACCAACTGACATCAAACTGCTTGATAACTGAGGTACATGGCATACATTATGCATAGTAAATTTTGAACCATCAATGAACTGCACAACCACATCTCCAATCCCCACAACATGACACTGATAACAGTCACCAAGTCTCATGGTACCAAGAGACTTTGCTGCATAATTAGAGAACCATTATCTATGTGGTGTCACATGGAAAGAAGCACCAGAATCTAGTAGCCAGGTGTAAGAAAGAGAATCACTCATAAGAGCCTTAGTTGAGATAGTACTCTCAAGTGTCAACACATCAGCATCATCAGAAATAGCATTAATTTCTTCAATCTTCACAGTGGAAGTAGATGGTGCAGGTAACTGTTTAACATGCCCATCAACATTCTATCCTTTACCTTTAACATTCTTTAATGCATAACAGTCTTTATTCATGTGTCCTTTCTTATGAAAATAATGGCATTCGATATCCCTCTTCCTTGATTTACTTCTACTCTTATTACGTTGACCATTCTTTCCCTTGTTCTTGCTCTTGCCACGTTGTTGATTCTTTCCTTGGTAAGAATCACGAAGATTATATGCATCTCCACACTGAGTGCCAACCATAGATTTTCTGCGAATCTTCTCACTCAAGAGTGCTCCACATATGTCATCATAGACGAGTTTACCACCAGGTGCACTATTGCTGATAGCTGTGCGAAATGTATCCTATGATGATGTCAAGGTGCACAACAACAATACTACTTTCATTTTCATTATCCATATCCATTTTTTGAGGTTGTAACTAAGAGAATATAGCATCAAACTCATTTAGATGAGCAACAACACTATCTGTGTCCTTCATACAAAGGTCATATAATTTTCTCATCAGATAAACTTTATTTGATGATGTCTCTCTTTCATATGTATTGCATAAGTTCTTCCAAAGCTCCTCTGCATTTTCACACTCTAATACTGTAAAGTAAACATTATCTATCAGGTGCAAGTGAATGGTAGACCTAGCCATTTCATCTAACTCATCTCAATCATCTTCATCCATGTCAGCAGGCTTCTTTGAAATTCCATTTACTGGCTTCCATTGCCTCCTTTGAATTAGCACATCTTTAATCTCATTGTTCCATAGAGAAAAGTTTATGCCATCAAATTTTTGAATCTCAAAATGGTATTTGCCCTACAAGTTATAGCTCCTCCTCGGAACATTAGCAATAGACCTTGATCCACTGGATGTGCGTGAGACCTCTGATGCCATGATGGTAGAGAACTGAATAGAATGATAAGGGAGCTAGAAGAGTCCGAACACCAATGAATAAGTGTATCAAGGAGTGAATCGACCACTGTATAGTTGACAAAACTAGAAATCTAGAAAAATTTTGCCAAAGTATCCTTTGCAAAATGACCGTATGAAGAATGTCAAAATATCATAAAATTGCAAATACTGACATGTTTTCCTGCATAGTGAATCACTGACTCCACTGCATATAATCAGTTACCCAATAGAAGCCAACTAGGCTTATCGAGCACCTATGAACAACTATCATACATCTCCTATGGTGCAACTGGGTAAGTCTTCCACCTGCATCACCAAAGAGGCCCCGACATCTGGGTGTCTCCCAGTTAAGAAAACTTCACCATGACCCTCTTTATCAAATGTCAAAGGCTTTATGCAAAAACATAACCACTATATCAATGACCACATGGATGTACATAAGCGGTATCCACAGAAGCGTACATGGTATGTATGTGCTCAATATATGCAGTAAAATGAGAATAAAAGGCTGAATGCACAACCCAAAACAATAACACCTGCAAGTTTCTATCAATTCTGATGTTTTAAGCTCAAAAACCTACATAAATTTGTAGCGGTTGCTCCCACCAAAACTGAAAACCTCTCGAGAAACCTGTAGTTTTATGAGTGTGGCTGAAAGCACAACCCCAAAGGTTGATATTTGTTGTCAGAGAAGTACAAAGAACACCCTTCTTGATGCTCTTAGACCAGTGTGAAGAGAACTATGTGCAAAAGTACTCCAAACTGGCTCCAAAAGACACCCCAAAATCGCTTCAGAAATAGGCTTTGAAAGCAAAGAATGAAGCTTGGAGGGACCAAAACTTGTTCAAGGTAATGTCAACCTTAGTCTTTCCCCTTCTTCAGACACCACAAGTGTAGCTTAGTGGCAAGAGATTTCCATGATTAAGCGAGCTCTGGGGGGAATAGTACTAGGATGGGTGACCTCTTGGGCAATACCGAGAACCTCTATATTCCTTGATCGTTGAGGTCCTCCCTCACGCGCAACCAACGGTGCCAATGGTGACTTCGGTGACTCGGATGACAAGGTATGCCAAGGTCTATGCCTTGGTCACCACCTTACTCGAAAGCCTAGGGGGCTCGCTTCGCTCGCACAAAAGGAACAAAGCTTTTGCCTCGAACTGCTCTGATACCAGTGAAGTATTTTGATGGCGATGCACCACAGTGCGCTCTTCTTCTTGAGAGATCCACGAAGATATCCTCGAGGTAGAAAATCGAGCTCCTAAGACCGCACACAGTACTTCCCATAGAGGCTACTAAATACATAGAAAACACAATACATAGGGAGAGAGAGAGAGAGAGAGAGAGAGAGAGAGAGAGAGAGAGAGAGAGAGAGAGAGAGAGAGAGAGAGAGAGAGAGAGAGAGAGAATCTCTCTCTGTTGTGTTATGCTTTGAGTTTCACAGTGACACACAAAGATTTATCCTCCACTTGAGAAGCTCCTTGAATTCCTGCTTGCCCAGCACCTGAAGGTCTTCACAAAGCAGCTTAATCTCATCTGCTGTTAACAGGATGATCCTTAATAACCACATACACTGGAATATTGAAGGACATTAATTGCAATTTTGTTTCCCTCTTCATATAACCTCCACAATGAAGCTTCTGTTTGGTGCACCTTAGCGCGTCAACAACCGGTAGTGCTTCTTCCATATCCTGACGAAGATGCTTCACACATTCAAAAGACAAGGATCAAGCTTTGCAGGAGCATGGTAGTGCAAGCAAATTACAGAGGTTTCAGTTGAGGTTGAGATGTTCTTCTGTGAGGTCGAGCAGTCCAAAACAATAACCATGACTGTTTCCTTGGTATGGAGCAGTAGTTGTACACCTCCGTAAAGGTCTCGAGCAGTGCGTATGAGTCATTCGACAGAGATTGCGCCACACATTTTGTTATGCCAATCTCTAGATAGAGGTTAAGAGGGAAAGGTGCCTTCATCTCTCCTTGGTTACAGAGAGCAAGAGTTATGGCGAGCGAGAGAACGAGTGAACTCTCTCTCTCTCTCTCTCTTCTTGGTTACAGAGAGCACGAGTTATAGCGAGCGAGAGAATGAGTGAACTCTCTCTCTCTCTCCTTGGTTACAGAGAGCAAGAGACTAAGAGTTATAGCGAGCGAGAGAACGAGTGCTCTCTCTCTCTCTCCTTGGTTACAGAGAGCAAGAGTTATAGCGACAGAGAGAACGAGTGAACTGTCTCTCTCTCTCTCCCTCCTTGGTTACAGAGAGCAAGCGTTATAGCTCTCTCTCTCTCTCTCTCTCTCTCTCTCTCCACATCCACTCATACTACGCACTGCATAAAGACTGCCTGTTTGCGCTGGAGTTTTTTCTCGGAGGAGAAATATGGGCGATATATTTTGACGTCGCAGATGGATTTGACATCATCAGTGATGTCAAATACCTTGCTTATAATCTGCACTCACTATTGAATACACGCATTACTTTAATATGTGCTATAGTGATGCCAACTCCACTCGAATATGCACACGTGACACCACTAATTTCGTCTTCATATTAATCGTCTACTCTGAAAAGAATACATTGTGTAAATTTGAAGTGCTTCTTCTTTCGATCAAAATAGGAAAATCTTTTAAGAGCTACTATTCTGCATCATTGCATATTACCATCAAACTTGTATTTTTTTTTGCCAAGCTACATTGACCTTTGGCACTACTTACCAACTCCTTCACTAAGGGAATCTTTTGTAATTAGCGAGGGTACTTTAACTTTTGTTGTGAAAAACCTGTTAGCCTTCCTTGGCCACTACTCTAATCCCTCAACAAGGCATTTTTCCAAGGGGTTTAATCCTCATCTCCCACCTATCTCACACTTTGGTGCCAAATCGTGGAAACAAAGGAAACCATCCTAAACCTTAGATTCCATGTGATTTTCTATATCTCATTATTTTTTCAGAATGTAGAGAAACTAATCCTTCCATCACATTTGAAATTTTCTAAAACCCTAAGATCAACTGTCTACTTACTTGATTCTCATACCTTGAGGTCATGTTTCAGATTTTTGACATCATTGATGACTTGATCAATTCGTAATCGCCCTTGAACAACTATATAAGGAGGGCTTGGATACACACATTGTCAGTCTTGCCAATGCCAAGTTTGAGAGTTGAAGGGATCGTTATCACCAACTAAGCACTTCCCAAGTTCCAATTCGAGTTCTAGTCTTGTTCTTTATTCTAGTCTTATCTAGCCTAGTATCTTGGACATTTTGTCTTGTCCTGTTGTAATCTCATAGTACGAGATCTTGTTGAGTTAATTCTTATACCTAATTCATCTTCCCTAAGTTCCAATTCAAGTTCTAGTCTTGTTTTCTGTTATACTCTTATCTAGTCTAGTATCTTGGACATCCTACCTTTTCCTCTTGTAATCTCATAGTACGAGATCATGTTGAGTTATTTCTTGTATCTAGTTCATCTCCCTCAAGGGAGTTCTTGTAATCCAGATATCTTGCTTCATATCTATGGTCCTCAATTGTGGCCCATGGGATCTCTTGTATCATCTCTAGTCAAGTTATCCATACCTATCTGTCCCGGATTGTGGAGCTTCTTATATTAGTTACATATTCTTGTATGATTTTCCATATGTGGGTGATCTTGTAATCAAAAGTATAGCTATAAAATCTTGTCCAATCTATTCAGAGGGCATAATGTAGTTCTCCTTTGATATTTTCGACATAATACCTTTATCTAGACCAAGCATTATAGATTTCATATGCAAGGAGATTCAATCTACAATAAAGGATTTGATAGGATATGTACAAGAGTTGAAAAGATTATTATGAAAAGGTGATGGATTGGTCTCAAACTGTGCCTCATATTTGAAAATATTTTTTCGTGGATCTACGTATCAAGACCACTATGCAATTAATCAATTTCAAATAGGCCACAAAGATGAAGTGAAGTATCTTTCGCTATCAATGCCTCAAGGAGATACGTTGGATGATAATATCAATCTAGGATTTCAATGTGAGAATATATTGTTCAAAGAAATCCAAGTCCAAGAGGTAGAAGTGTTGAATAATCAAGATACTATTATTCAAGAATCCAAATCAATAATCTTTGAAGCTTATCAAATTATTGCCAAGGATCTAGATCATCCAAAGTATGAAGATAATAAGAAGGTAAAGGAAAAGAAGAAGTTAAGGTTCAATCCAGGAGATGCACATACTCAAGCCTCTCCATCAAAGATCTTGGGAACACCACAGTGTACCACTAGAAGTTTGAAGGATCTATCTGGTGAAGAACCCATGCAATTGGATGACATCAAGTTCATGCAACTTACACCAAAGAAAAGACAACATTGAAAGGATAACATATTATGCTTTTGTGGATACCATGATCACATGGGATTCAAATGTCCTAAGAATAAGAAACAAGTTGGGTTGAAGACTTCTATAATTTGTTGGAGTTAGACATCTACGGAAGCACGTGAATAGCACAAGGAAGAAGAAGAAGCTTGGAGCACAAACACACTATACTGAATGTATTACTAAAGAATGTACAAAGGTAAGTAGCCCATTAGGGCAATAGGCGTATATACAAGCCGGGGGAAAAAAACCTCCTAAAGAGGGAAAAAAGTGCCCCGGCGGTCCTACTGTGTTCACACATATCACTACCTGAATATATCAACAAATCCCCCCTGGGAGTGATGCGGTGAACAAGGAGCTGGCACTCATGTATAAGGAAGTGCCAAGCTATGTGGAAATCACTCCACAAAAGGAAGTAAGCCCAAAGCTTTGCAGAAAGCTTCAAACTTCTCCCTAGGCAGAGCCTTCGTGAAAAGTTCTGCAATGTTCTCCTGGGTGGGCGCATATGCCAAGCTTATCTCCCCAACAGAGAACCTCTCCCTGACATAGTGATAATGCAACTCAATGTGCTTAGTGCGAGCATGGAACATAGGGTTCCTCACAACTGCCAATGCGCTCTAACTGTCAGTGAAGATGGTGGTGGCAGAAGATTGACCAACACCCAGATCAGCCATAAGGCGTCTGAGCCACACACACTCAATAGTAGCTGTGAAACCTGCCCTATACTCAGCCTCACAACTGGAAGTGGCCACAGTAGGCTGCTTCTTGCTCAACCAAGATATACATGAGCTACCAAGCATGAAGCAAAAGCCACTAGTAGACACACAAGTGTCATAGCAACCAGCCCAATCAGAGTCAGAAAAAGCATGCAAATTTGGTGGTAGGGATCCCCCCTTGGGATAAAACAACCCAAGTAGCCGAGTGCCACTCAAGTAGCGAAAGATGCGCTTAACCGCCTGCCAATGCTTGACTCCTGGGCAATGCATAAATCTGCTCATTTGTGAGACAGCAAACTGAATATCTGGCCGAGTAATGCATAAGTAAATCAAGCATCCAACAGCCTGCTGATAGAGAACAACATCAAATGCATCTCTAGCATCATGAAGACTCAATCGTAGACCTGTCTCCATAGGAGTGGCAATAGGCTTACAGTCTTCAAGGCCAAAATGCTTCAATAATGTGTCAATATATTTCGTTTGACACAAAGCCATTCCACCATCAACTTGCATAAATTGAACGCCCAAATAGTGATGCAAATGCCCCAAATCAGACATCTCAAATGAGGCATGCAAATCAGCCTTGAAATCAGCAATATGCTTCTCAATAAGACTTGTGAGCAGCATGTCGTCAACATAGACAACAATGATCAGAAGCACATCATTAGCACACTTAACATAAAAGGTGCTTTTAGTTGGACTGTTCTCAAAACCATGTGCAACCAAATAGGCATGTATCTTCTCATACCAAGCACGTGGTGCTTGCTTTAAACCATATAATGCCTTCTTTAACCTACACACCTGGTTTTCATGCCCTTTCTGCACAAAGCCACAGGGCTGAAAAACATACACTTCTGCATGCAAGTCACCATTCAGAAATGTTGTTTTAATGTCCAACGGATGTACATTCCAACCATGATGGGCTGTAGGTGCACAAATGCTCCGAACAGTAGTCATACGGCATGTAGGTGCAAAGGTCTCATCAAAATCAATGCCTCTTCCCTACGCATAACCCTTTGCAACAAGCCTAGCCTTATACCTGTCAACTGTACCATCAGGTTTACGCTTCAGCTTGTATACCCACTTAGTGCCAATGGCCTTCTTGCCAGGAGGCAAGTCACATAAAGACCATGTACCATTCTTCATTATAGCATCATATTCAGATTGCATAGCAGCCATCCAATTTTCTGAATTCTATGCTTCATAAAAAGAAACAGGCTCATTCTCATCACAGAGACTAGATGCAGCCATAGCATAGCAATCTGATGCAAAGGAGGCACTATGAGAGCCTGAACGAGTACGATATGACAAAGGTGCATCTAATTTGTTGTCACACAAAGTCTACACCAGCCATTTTGGCATAGTTTTTGCCTGCTCAATATCAGCTCACTCATCAACAAGTGCATCATGTAAATCTGCATCAGAAATGGAATGATCTGCATCATCATATGAAACCTGCAAAGGCTGAGAAGTTGCCTCATTAGGACCAGCACTAGACTGTCCACCTGTAAAAAGAGGCATCAAAGTATCATACATGTCTTTGGAGCTAACAGATGTCTCCTTAGTACATGAAAGCAATGGCTGAATAGCATCTTCCACAAATACAACATCACGGCTAACCAAAATGCATTTAGTCTGTGGATGATACAGACAATAGCCTTTACTTTCAGAACTATATCCAACAAAAATACAATTTACTGCTTTATCATCCAATTTTTTGTGATGTTGTTCAGGCACTAATGCATATGCCAAACAACCAAAAACACATAGATGAGCAACAGATGGCTTGCGGTTATGCCAAGCCTCATATGGAGTGATATACTGTAGCGCTTTAGTGGGACACCTGTTCAGTACATATGCTGCACACATGACAGCCTCAAGCCAGAAACTATGAGGTAAAGCCTGACTCTTGATCATACACCTCGCCATCTCCATGAGAGACATGTTCTTCCGTTCAGCAACTCCATTCTGTTGAGGTGTATACGGCACTGTACACTGGTGTTTTATCCCACGTTCAGCCAGAAATGCATTAAAATCAGAAGACATATATTCCCCCCCTCGATCAGAACGGAGGGTGCCCATTTTACATGCTGACAGATTTTCAGCCAAAACCAAAAACTGTTTGAAGCACATGAGCACTTTGGACTTTTCGTTCAATGGATATACCCATGCATGCCTGGAAAAATCATCAATGAAAGTCAGGAAGTAAAGATAATTTCCAAAAGAAGGTGTCTGCATAGGACCACAGACATCACTATGTACAAGCTGCAATTTTTGAGTAGCCTGAACTGAACCATCTTTTGGAAAGGATGAACACTGCATTTTGACCAAAATACAGCCTTCACAAACATGTTTTCCAGGTGCCTCAAGTTTGGGCAAAGAGGACACCATTTCAGATTTTTGCAGGCATAGAAAACTAGCAAAATTCAGATGACCAAAGCGTGCATGCCAAAGCTTTGCATCTGACATAGCCTGAGAATCATTTACTGCACATGCCAAATCATTTACAGATATTTCATAGTCTATGAGCTTATACAACCCACGACATAAAATGCCAGAAGCAATAATCACATCGCCATTTGACAGATCATGAACTGTACACCTGTCATCAACAAATTTCACAACCAAGCCAATCTTGTCTAATGCAGAAACTGATAACAGGTTCTTCTTGATCCCTAGCACAAATAAAGCATCTGACAAAGTGAAAGAACTACCATCAGCAGTAGTCAAAATGATCTTACCAACTCCCATAACAGGATAAGAGGAGTTGTTGGCACATGTAATAGTATTCCCTGTAGGGGCAGGCTCGAGTGAAGAGAAGAAACTGCGCTATGAGGTAATATGTTTGGTTGCCCCACTGTAAAAATACCAAACATCTGAGTCTGCTGCAGACATGCACTGATCACGAGAAGATGGGTCAAAACTGCAAATAGTAGTAAACGCCCATTCTTCTTCCTGCACAAGATTAGCAGACTCCGTTTTTGGTGTAGAGGCTTCTGCAACAACCATTCCAGCCTCTTTCTTCTTTGCCTCTTTTGCAGCCACTTTTGGACAGTTCTTTATAATGTGATCATTCCCTTTACAGTACTTACAAAACAATTTCTACTTTTCTAATTTTTTCTCATCTTTGTCTTGGTTCTTTGAATGTGCAGCATTTGCAGATTTTTGCTTACTAGTAGAAGAGCTCCATTTTCCTTTGCCCTTCTGACTAGCTAGGAAAGCTTGATCTGCAACACGCATAATGGACCTGTTCTACCTGAACTGATCTTCCTGCAACATAACAGAGACTAACTCCTCAAATGACAAGGCATTTGGATTCTCTTTCATCATCAATCGAAGAGTAGAAGCAAAACTCTGATATGAATCAGGAAGACCATTCAGAACGGTCTGCACAAGTGAGCTATCTGGTATAACCTCATCAGCAGAAATCAACTATTCCTTCAAGTCTTTGATCTTTGTTAGGAAACTGTCCATAGAATCACGTTCATTCATGTGCTCACTCTCCAACTGTTTTCAGAGGTAAGAAACACGAGCTTCATTCCTAGCTTGGTAAAATGTGGTAAGTGTATCCCAAGCATCCTTAGCTGTTCTGCAAGAGCGAATGTGAGGAATAATGGCACATTTGATAGACAAAGATATCAATGCATGTGCCTGGGCATCTCTGCCATCCCAACGAATCTGCTCTGCAGTAGGTGCAGCAAAAACAACAACACGAACAGGAATCTACGGAATATCATCTTCAACACCATCTTCATCAGCTCCAACACGTGTATTTGCAGTACCTGTAGTCAGAGGTGTAACAGGACATCTTTCAACACCCTGCACAATGTTCCACAATCCTTTTGCAACCAATACATGTCACATCATATAAGCCCATAATGGGTAGTTGGTACCATCCAACTTATCCTCAACAGCCAACATATGGAATACATCACTGCTTTCAGCCATGGCCGGTGACTAAAATACCTTGATGCAAAAAATTGACTGTATCTCAAAAAGTTGAACAGCACTACCCCAACGAATTCTGCTAGACTTGTAGCAGACTTCGAGACGCTTATATTGGCGAATAGAAACTGGTATATACCTTTGGCACAAAAAGATGAAATAGCCTGCACAAGCGCTACGATAATGCGTTCGGAGGCCGAAACGAGCTCAGATTGTGATTTTGGCATGACATAGTGAAGCTGTTTTGATCTCTGAAACACCCTGAGTATGCTCACCAAATTTCGTGCGAATCTGAGACTGCAAACGGAGGAGTGTCGACGATGCGCTAGATGAAGCGACGACCTGCTCTGATACCAATTGTTGGAGTTAGACATCTGCGGAAGCACGCGAACAGCACAAGGAAGAAGAAGAAGCTTGGAGCACAAACACACTATACTGAATGTATTACTAAAGAATGTACAAAGATAAGTAGCCCATTAGGGCAATAGGCGTATATACAAGCTGGGGGAAAAAAACCTCCTAAAGAGGGAAAAAAGTGCCCCGGCGGTCCTAGTGTGTTCACACACATCACTACCTGAATATATCAACATAATTACCATCATACATCAAAAGGATGATCATGAAATTCCAAAGAGGAATATAGTCCACCGTGAGTATCTTGTACTTGATTATGTACCTAGATAAACTGTAAACCCTTTTCAGTTTCATCATCGATATCCATCATCATCATAAGAGCTCAAGGGGTCATTATCGCCAAGTGAGTACTTTCCAAGTTCTAGTTCGAGTTGTAGTCTTGTTCTTTGTTCTAGTCTTATCTAGCTAGTATTTTAGACATCTTTCCTTGTCCTGTTGTAATCTCGTAGTACAAGATCCTATCGATTTATTTCTTGTATCTAGTTCATCTCCCTCAAGGGAGTTCTTTTATTCTAGATATCTTGCTTCATATCTATGGTCTCACATTTCGGTATCTCCTGTATCATCTCTAGTCAAGTTATCCATACCTATCAATCCCGAGTTGTGGAATTTCTCCATATTCTTGTATTATTTTTCCTATTTTGATGATCTCCTAATCAAAAGTATAGTTCCAAAATTTTATCTAGTCTATTTAGAGGGTGCAGTCTAGTGCTCCCATAATATCAAAGATAATGTCTACAATCTTGAACGTAAAATCTTCAAGTCAGTTTTACCTACCATCATTTACACTCATGTTCATGCCCATGGCTGGGAGGTTAAATGGCACAATCTATAATTTATGAAAGGATATGATTAGGGCTTATCTATATACAAACTTATTGTATGAAGTAGTTGATGCTATGAAACCTAAGCCAAATAGGGATACTGACTTAGTGGTTTGGACCTTTGGAATATAAAATATAAGAGAGCCCTAAGACAATTATTCATAGCCAAGAACAACTCTAAAGCCTCTACTCAAGTGAAGAGCTATTTATCTCCTCAGAGATCAATACTATAATTACTTCTAGCTCCTCACAAGAATGGATCTTTGATTGTGGTGCAACCTCTCACGTGTGCAAAGATCGTGAATCATTTCAAGAGTTAGAAGACCACACCGACGAAGTTTATTTTAGAAATAGCAAGAGTCTTCCAATAGAAAACAAGGATAAAGTACATATTACAAATCACCGAGGAGAGTACAAAGCTTTATCAAATGTATTGTTTGTACCCAACTTGTGTATGAACCTTATTTTTTCAAGGCAATCATCGACCATCATAAACACAATTTATTTGATAACACATAAGTGAAGGATAAAATAGCCCAAGGAATTGAGGATAGAGGATTATACAAGATTTCGTGATTTCTTTCTAAGGAGTCAATTTCTAGACTATGACACTAGAGATACAGGCACACCTCATACTTAACCAAGATTTCAGCATCACAAATGGTTAAGGTATAACTCAAAATTGGGCAATTTCATGACATCTTCCAAGCTTGTACCTTAGGCAAGCAACATAGGGCTCAAGTTCCCAAAGAGGCTTCCATCCAAGAAAGGAACCCTCTAGCCCTAGTCCACATGGATCTCTATGGAGCAATGAATACCCCATCACTTAGAGGATCACTCTACTTCTTTCTCTTAGTAGATGATCCCACAATATATATCTAGGTAAACTATCTAAAGTCCAAGGTAGATACATTTTCTAAGTTCCGAGAATGGATTTATCAAGTTGAGAACAAAGCATCAAGTTCAGTTGAGCTCATTAGATCAAATGGAGGTGGTAAATTCATCAACCATGACTTTGATAATTTCTTAAAGAAAAAGGGTATCAAGAGGCAAGTCAACCTCATAATCCATCCCAAAATGGAGTAGCTAAGAGAAAGACTCAAAGTGTCATGGAAATGGTACACACTATGCTTCAGAACAAAGACTTACCATTCAAGTTTTGGGCCAAAGTTTTACACATTGTAGTTCACATAATCAATCAAGAGTTCACAAGTGCATTACACAAAAAGACTCCATTTTAAGCCTACTATGTACACAAGCCCATTGTCAACTACTTTAGAATTTTTGGAAGTGAAGCATTCGTACATGTGCCCAAGGAAGATTGATATAAGTTGCAATCTAAGTCCAAGAAAAAACCATTCATTGGCTATAGTGAACGGTCTAAGGCTTTCAAAATGTACAATCTTGAGAACCAGTTCATCACCATTTCAAAAGATATCATACTTGATGAAGGTTCAAAGTCCTCAACCAAAGAAGCAAGTTCAATTTTGAGTCCATCCATCTACACTCCAAAGCGGGACACGATTGTTTCTAAGCAAAACTTAGAAGCAAGTACTTATCAACAACCTAGGAGATTTCAAAGGCTCGTTGAGAAGCAACAATGTGAACAAAGTCACTCTATGAATTATGCACTTATGCACTAGATTCAGAAAATTATAGAGGCTTCTAATTTCAAAGAAGCTCAAGATCAACTTGAATGGGAAGAAACCATGTAGAAAATGATGGATGCAATTAAAAAGAACAACACTTGGATACTTGTTTCAAAGCCACCAAATCATCAAGTTATTGGAGCTAAGTAGCTACACAAATTCTAGTACAAATCAAATGGTATCTTTGGCAAGTACAAAGCAAGATTTTTAGCTAAGGGTTATAGGCAAAAGCACGACATTCATTATGAAGGAACTGTTATCTTCTCTATTGCAAGGTTTAAAACTATAAGAGTCCTTGCATTAAGTGCATACTTCAAATGGACCATCTACCAACTTGATATCAAAAGTGCTTTCCCCAATGGTGATCTTCAAGAAGAAGTATATGTAGAACAACCCGAAGGTTTCAAGATCCAAGGCAAGGAAGATCATGTCTACAAACTTTAGAAAACACTTTATGAATTAAGAAAGATCCTAGAGCATGGTATGAAAAGATCTACAAGTTCTTCATAGCTAAGGATTTCAAAGGAGCAGTACCGATGTTATCTTATACTTATATCAGAAGGAGTCCTTAGTTGCAATCATTTTTTTCTATGTAGCTGACTTGATCTTGACAAGTTTGGATGATGAACACATCCAATTTATCATTACACAGCTTCACCTTGAGTACTCCATGATAGATCTTGGTCTACTTCACTACTTCTTAGGAATGGAAGTGTGGCAAACAAAAGAAGGTACATTCCTCTTCCAAAAGAAGTACTGCTTTGATTTTCTTTTTAGGTATAACATGGACTAGTATCACTAAATGTCTACACCAAGTTCCAAGATCAAGATCATATGGGAGGACTCTTCATCATTAGCGGATGTGCATGCTTATCGATAGCTTGTTGGCTCTTTAATTTACTTAGCCAACATAAGACAAAAAATCGCCAATGCCATTGGTATACTCATTTAGTTTGCACATCAGCATCATAAAACACATTTGGATGTTGCTTAGATACTACTACAATACCTTCCCCTCACATGTTATCATAGTCTTTGGTAAAGAGGGGGCACTACATCAAATATTTAGATTCAGATTAGGCTAGGGATCCAAATTCCCAATGGGCTTTTGGATGCATATTCTTGCTTGGCTCAAGTCCTATCTCTTGGGCAAGTAAGAAGCAACCTACATTTGCATTATCATCCACCAAGGACTAGTACTGTGTTGACACTGAAGGTCAAGCAAGGTTGACACTGAAGGTCAAGCACAAGGCAAAGGAATGCTTCAAAGAAGTGGACACATAAGAAGAGGGAGCATGTAGGGAGCTCCAAGAAGCACATGTCAAATTTTCAGAAGAAATCCCTATAAAAACAGTGATTTTCATCACTTAAAACCATTGTAAATACCATTTCACATTTTTGCAAATCCTTTTTTTTTCAAGCCAAGGAGTCCTCAAGCTTGAGGAGTATTAGAAGTATCTGCCTACCAATTTTCATAATTTTTAGAGTCCATTTGAGCCCTCAAATAAGCCCAAGAACCTAATTTTTAACTATGTCGGACACTATGTCTGGATAGGGCCAAAACTAGTAAAAAGCTATAAAAGGAGCTATACAACTCATTTTTGAGGTTAACTTCTTAGTAGCTTGTTAGACAGTTAACTTCTTAGTTTTTTGTGAGAGCTTTGAGCTTTTGCAAGAGAGTTCCTTTGTAATAGAAAGCTTTCCATTGTTCCTCTCTGTGATCTTGCCTTGTGTGTGTGTATGTGTGTGCACGCTAGTATGCTTCTCACTCACATATTTGCACCTTCACATGCTCACAGTCTTCATACTAGTCCTCATGTCTTCGCGGTTTGACAAGTAAAGGAGGTGGTGCTTATGTTTAAGCTACACTAAATTTTGGCACCGTTGCTGGGGAGTGTTGCTCGAGGACGAGCGTTGTGATGGTAAGATTGTAGATTTGTGACGTTGGAAGGTAAAAAATAGTCATTTTTTGATTTTTCTTCTCCATCTTCAGCATCATTATCATCACCATCTTCATCCATCTTCATCTTCATAGACTTTTTTTGAGTGCATTTTCACCATTTTCACATCATTTCTCATGTGTTCCAATGCAAGCAAGAGCTAGGAAGTGCTTGGGAGTGCATGCAGTTGTGTTTTTCATGATTTTTTGCACATTTGAGTTTGGTGCAAAAATTCAAAATTCTTGCCTAAAAACTCAAAAAAGCACGAGAAAATCGCAATTCTCTGAAAAATTAAAACATTTTTTTCCCGCCTAATTTTTTTTGAGAAAATCGCGATTCTTTGAAAGTGAGAAAATCACGATTCTTTGGAATTGTGCATTTTTAGAAATTCTTGATTCTTCGCATTTTGGAGTTTGAGAGAACTGTGATTCTCTGGACTTGGGCATTTTGAGAAATTCGCGATTCTCTGGAAGAAATTTGCAATTCTTTGGACAGGTATTTTGAGAAATTTGCGATTCTCTGGTATAAATTTGTGATTCTTTGGACTTGGGCATTTTGAGAAATTCGCAATTCTCTAGAAGAAATTCGTGATTCTCTAGACTTGAGAAAATTTGAGAAATTCACGATTCTCTGCTAGAAATTCGCAATTCTCTGGACTTGAGAGAATTTGAGAAATTCGCGATTCTCTACTAGAAATTCATGATTCTCTACTAGAAATTCGCCATTCTCTGGACTTGAGGAAATCCTTTGCTAGAAATTCAGGATGCTCTACTAGAAATTTGCAATTCCCTAGACCTAGTAAGTTTGAGAAAGTGGGGATTACCTATAAGAAATTTGTGATTTCTTGGACTTGGTGAATTTGAGAAAGTCATGATTCTTTGGACTTGGTAATTTTGAGAAAATTGCAATTTCTTGGACTTAAAGATTTGAGAAATTTGCGATTCTTTGTTTGGTATATTTTGAGAAGTTCGTGATTCTTTGGGTTGTAGATTTTGAGAGAATCACGATTCTCTGGTTGTTGCACTTGTAAAAGACATGATTTTTTGGCTGCCTGATTGTTGGGTGTGTGTAGAAGTGTGTGTATCGAAGTGCGAGAGACACATGAGAAGCACACACAAGGAGCACAAACGAAGCAAGACACACAGAGAAGATGATGGTTGGAATAGCTCTCTCTATTGATGATGAACTGAATTGAAGAGCTAAATAATATCCCTAAGTACAAAGTACCACCACATATGAGAGTATCAAGTATGTGTAACATGGGGAAAGAACCTCTAACCAGCACGAGGAACACATAAGTGTAACAAACCCCCCTAGAGCGAATGATGTGAACACATACAGGGAGTGAAAGATCAACCCCCACAAGGTAATAATCCTAAAGCTTTGCGAAAAGCTTCAAACTTTTCCCATGGAAGAGCTTTGGTGAATATGTCTACCATATTATCTTATGTAGGCACATATACCAAATCAATATCTCTTGCATGAAGGTGCTCTCTCACATAGTGATAATGCACCTCAATATGTTTGGTCCGTGCATGAAACACTGGGTTTCGTGCAACAGCCAAAGCACTCTGACTATCAGTGAGAATATGTGTAGCAACATCAATCGCCATGCAAACATCCATCAATATGCGTCTCAACCATATACACTCCACTGTAGTTGTGAAAACTGCCTTGTACTCAACTTCACAACTCGATGTCTCCATTGTAGGTTGCTTCTTGCTCAACCAAGATATGCATGAGTCTCTAAGGAAAAAGAAATTACCACTAGTGGACATGCGAGTATCATAACAACTAGCCCAATCACTATCTATAAAAGCATGCAAGCATGGCTGAATATCTCTGCCATAAAAGAGACCTAAGCTCAAAGTGCCTCGAAGATATCTAAACACACATTTGACCGCTTACCAATGCTTAGTACCAGGGCTATGCATGAATCGACTCAAGTGGGAAATTGCATACTGTATATCCGGCCTTGTGTTGCATGCATATATAAGACATCCCACAACTTGTTGCTAAAGAGAAGTGTTAAATGCATCACTAGAATCCTCAATTGAGAACCTGAATCCTATCTCAACTGTTGTGGAAATTGGCTTGCAACCCTCAAAGTCAAAATGCTGAAGTAGTTTTTCAACATACTTTGCTTGATGCATAACAATTCCCCCTCAATGGATACAAACTGGATGCCAAGATCGTAGCTCAAAAGACCAAGATAAGTGACATCAAAAGTATGTTGGAAATCAGCCATAAGAATGTCAAGTTTTGCATCACATGACCCACTCAAGAGTATGCCATCGACATAAAGAACAAGCACTATAAGATCAGCCCCATTTTTACATACATAAAGTGTGCTTTCAATCGGACTACATGTGAAGCCAAGAGCAATCAAGTGCTTATGGATTTTGTCATACCATGCACGTGGAGCTTGCTTGAGACCATACAAGGATTTATGCAAGCGACAAACCATATGTTCTTTCCCTTTCATAGCAAATCCAGGAGGTTGCTTCACATAAACCTCTTCTTGCAAATCACCATTCAAGAAAGCTGTTTTTATGTCCAACTGATGCACTTTCCAACCTCGATGGGCAGCCAATGCAACCATATTCGTCAATGGATGGTACAAACGACATCCCTTACTTTCAGCACTATAACCAACAAATATACATTTCTTTGCCTTGTCATCAAGTTTGTGATGTTGTTGTGATGGCACAAGATCATATGACAAACAACCAAACACACACATATGACTAACCATAGGCTTATGACCATTCCAAGCCTCATAAGGAGTGATGACTCTCAATGCTTTTGTAGGGCAAGGATTCAACACATAGTTTGCACACGTGACCACTTCCATCCAAAACTTATCAGGAAGATGCTTTCCTTTAACCATACATCATGCCATTTCAAGTAGAGTTCTATTTTTATGTTCGGTAACACCATTTTTTTGAGGTGTATATGGCCTTGTACATTGGTGTGAAATACCTCTTTCACGAAGAAAAGCATTAAACTCATGTGACATGTATTGTCCATTTCATCCATGGAAGAAGTATGAGCAACCAAGTCATTCAAGGCAGCCCTCTTGTATGTATCCATGTGATACAAACCATTACATAATGTACCAGACATCACGATAACATCGCCATTGCTGAAATCATGAACCATACACTTATCATCAACAAAGTGTACATGAAGTCTATCTTTGGCAATCAACGGAACTGAAATTAAGTTGTTCTTGATACTGGGCAAATACAATGCAGTTTTTGAGAGAATCACACCTCCATTTGTAGCCATAAGCTCAATTTCTCCTACTCCAATGATAGGATAAGAGGCAGTGTTTGCACACACTACATGTCCTCCTTTGGGTGCATCTTTCAAAGAGGCAAAAAATCTTTTGCATGATGTTATGTGTTTTGAAGCACCACTATCAAAGAACCAATCCAAATGAGCCTCACTCACAACCATACATTTAGAATGCAAAGAAGCATCATAATGACATGTAACAACACATGCCCAAAAATCTTGAGCCATGTTAGATCATCATGCTTTACATTTGTTGAATTTTCAGCAATAGACATGGTGGATTCCTTCTTCTTTTCATTGCATTTAGCAAGCTTTCTACACTCATCAATAGTATGACCAGCCTTCTGGCAATATTTGCATCTCTTCTTCTTTTACAAATCACCATCATTAGAGGAATGCGTGGAAGATGAAGATTGAGGCTTTGGTTTTGATGAACCCAAAGTTGAACCATACTTGCTTTTCCCCTTTTGTGAGATAGCAAGTGCTTGTGTTCCCTAATCAAAACACTTCTATTCACTCTAGATTGTTCTTCTTGCAAACGAAGAGACACAACCTCATTCAATGCATACATATTAGGATTTCCTTTTGCAACCAAACGGAGTGTAGTAGCAAAGCTTTGAAAAGATTTAGGTAATCCTTTCAACAATGTAGAAATGAGTGATGCATCTAGAATAATCTCATCTATATTTGCCAATTGCTCTTTCAAGTCCTCGATGCGTGTCACATACACATCCATCGACTCATTTTCAGCCATACATACATCCTCAAGTTGCTTCCTCAAGTATGAAACACGTGCTTCATTATGCACGGCATACAAATAAGCAAGAGTGTCCCATGCCTGTCATGATGTAGAACATGACCGAATCTGTGGAACTATATGACACTTCACAAAAAGCGCAATCAAAGCATGAGCTTGAGCATCTTTTCCATCCCATCTAAGTTGCTCCTGTGTAGGTGGAGCAGGAGAAACCACTCTACTCGAAGAAGAAGCTCCATCTCTGAAAGTAGACTGTGAAGTAGAAGAACATGCATGTCTTCGATCTGCATCTGTGACTATGTTTCAAAGTTGTTTTGCAAGAAGAACATGCTTCATCATGTAAGCCCACATCGGATAGTTGGTCCCATCAAGCTTATCTTCAGCGTGAAGCATGGAAAACAAGTCATTGCTGCCTGCCATTTCACAAAGGAACCAAAATGTGAAAAAATCTTCACTTCGACGAAAGCTAAAATGAGTGCTGAAATTTCAGCTCACAAACCGTCAATCTGATGGCGATTTTGACTACACGAATGACTTTGAAATGGGGGTAAAACCTAGCGCACCTGGTGGAAATGTTTCTTGGCTATTGAAATTCACTGTTCTATGCTCCAAAGTCGATTTGCACTATTAAAGTGCACGCGTGCCACGATGCGAAAAACCGAAACTTGAGAAGGAGCTGAACCTGCTCTGATACCACTGTTGGGTGTCTGTAGAAGTGCAAGAGACACACGAGAAGCACACATAAGGAGCACTAACGGAGCAAGACACATGGATAAGACAATGGCTGGAATAGCTCTCTCTATTGATGATGAACTAAACTGAAGTAAGAGTTGAATAATATCCCTATGTACAAAGTACCACCACATATGAGAGTATCAAGTATGTGGTAACATGGGGAAAAACCCTCTAGCCCGCACTAGAGTAAAAAGTGCCCATGTATAGGGAAAAGGTTCACATCAAACCTACTCAAGGAACACATAAGTGTAACACTAATTTGCAAAAAATCACGATTCCCTGAGAGGTCTTGATTTGCCTATTTTGACTCCTAGAAGCCTGACTAGACATAACTTTCTCATACAAAATCCGTTTGTTGTGATTTTTGGTTTGTTGGAAAAACTAATACGTGGGGTTATAGACATAGTATTTTGAAGTTCACCCTCAGGTGGGACTAGGAAACCAAGGGGACTCCAAAGGATTTTGAGCAATACAAAGGGGGGAAAAAGAGTCTTCAAAAAAATTTGAATCAAACTCTCTGTCAAATAAATTTTTAAACAATACGTGGAAAGATGTCTCACACCTAAATTACTTACACAAGCAAAACAAGTTTCCCTATTTTTAGATGGACTTTTAAGTAGGAAACTTAGATCATATGTATATTTCAAGGATCCAACCACACTAGATCAATGCTTGAGAATGTGCATTGAAATAGAGGACAACTTGGCTGAGGAGTTAGAATTGTCCAAGCTCTATAAGGATTTTGACAGTGCTAGTACTCATACTTCTAGATCCTCCACTAAGATAGATGAGATAGCTAAGCAGGTTGCCAAGAAGCTAGGAGTTCAAAATACACAAGCACCAAGGGTCACCTCATTGAAGTGATGTTACAACTTTGGAGGAGACCACATGGCTAATGTTTACCCAATGATGGCTCAACCCCAAGAAAACCCTAATGCCCCATACTACACTATTGAGAGAAAATACATGAACCATATAGCTCAAGATTGTCCATACAATAGGTAGGCTATCAGACAAACCTATCAACAACCTTACCAACAAGGTAGGTATCAGAACCAATATCAACAACCATATTATAGGCCACAATAGCAATATCAACCTCAATACCAACAACAATATCATGCACCATATAGGCCACAACCGGTCCTTGGAAACCAACCACCACCTCCTGCAAATGTGATTCCAGTTAAGTATGTAGTGGTAGAGGAGAACCCAAATAGAGCATCGATGCCAATGACCCCTTTGGTCTCAAAAAATGACCATCATGCTCAGGGTTCTGACTACTCACATGAAGATAGTCCACAACCTTACTACACATAGTCACCCGAGCATAGTGAGAATTATGCGTATCAATATGAGACAGTACCTATGGAACCAAATTGGGAGCTAGAATACTCCAATATCATGTATGCGAATCCTAACCCCAGGCCCCAATTGAGACAAATGAGACCACAAGCCCCTAGAGAACCATGTTTTAGATGTCAAAGCAATCATTTCATTCGTGAATGTCCCCACCCATCAACTCCGAGATGAGGATAGAACATAACAATACAAGGATTTTGTCCTCAGTGTAGCAAAGAACATCTTTCGAGAGATTGTGCGAGGAACCCCTCTAGTGCACCCAAGGTTATGCCCATTAATGTGGTAGGCTTAGTGGTGGATTCAAGTTCAAGTAGTGTTAACATGGCTCCTATACAGGTAGTTACTAGAGCACAAGCCTTACAATAGACTAAACCAACAGAACAATCGGAGTGAAGTGAAGAAAACAAGAACATGGAAGGACACTAGGGAGAAGGCCAGTCGTAAGTGGGCTAAAAAGTTATCTGAACTAGAAGAAAGATTGAAAGATGCAAAAACAAAAATAGAATACATTGCATCTCAAAGCCCCTCGCATGCTGAAACTCCATCCACATCAGCTCATCCCACCCCACCAGTCATTGTAAATAGATTGCAAGCAGGGTCTGTTCTTGCATATCCAACCTCAGAAGGCCTGGACATGATGTTCAAAGCCTACCAGGCTCGACTTCAAGAAGGTGCAACAACTACAAACCTAGAAAAGAGTTACCCTAGAGTAGATTTAGAGATTGAATGGACAAAAATGTGCATGAAAATGGTAGAACTAGCTCAAGCGATGCTTGAGACTAGTCAAATGTTCAATCAAACAAATTCTATCAAACGTGGTTTGCATTTCCAAGGCTTAATAGAAAGATTAGAGTAGTTGGGTAAAAAAACCATAGGTTTCTTTACCCCCATAGGATCAACCAATTGTTGAAAGAGAAATCTCACCACCAATGAAAATTTATGTTCCTTATTCCAAAAAGATGCTAGAACACCTCTTTCAATTCAAGAGTACTCTCAAGACTTCTTGTGGGAAATATAAGAAGAGAAATGGGACAAGGAGAAGGATAATCCCCCTCCTATTTATGAGATTGATGACCTTGATGATCAATTTCCCCAAGACATTCTATTTATTTATCGAGATCAAGTAGAGCAACAAGAAGACAAATGAGTCTAATTCTTTACAAGAGTTTCCACAATTCACAGGCCCATGGGAATCTAAATCTCTCAAGATCAGAGGTCCCACAATACTGATAAGAAATGAAGAGTCAATGGTTCCAAGAAACACTAGAGTCATGAATCAAGGGCTTTGGTGTGCAGAACAAGAGAAGGAAGGAGGAGATGGAGTGAGAGAGAAGAGAGGAGAGATGCGCGGACATGCGTGGGAGCCTCGAAACCCACATAATAATCTCTCTTGAGGCAATGCTCTATATATGATGTATATATATGAATATGGGGGTAAGGTCACATGACCCTTACATCCCCAACAATCTCCCACTTAAGGGTCAATGTGACCGTAAGTGGTAACATATACAAAGAATGATGTAGGACTATACAATAATGTACAGGAAGAGTCTGGATCTCTACCCATACCAATCAGCCTACACCAACTTCCTCGAACAAGGTGTATCCATGCACCTCAAACTTCTCTAGACTCATATCGATAAGAGTCGAGCTCATATCTGACTGATGCAAGAACTGATGAAGTTCCTACAAAGCTCCCACTTGCTCTATGCCTGTGTCAATCATCAAACGACTGACAACCCTAAGTGCAAATTCTCCAATAGCAACTTCAATGTATGGTCTCGAGCATAACAACTCGTACATCAGACTCCCAAATACTGACGAAACCTGTGCTATCCTGGCTAACCTAAGTATGTCAGCCATGCCTGTATCCAAGGCATCCAAAGCACCATCATCAAGACCAACATGTCGTGACATATCTGTGTCAACATCTGGCATGATCGAATCCAAGAATGACTGCATAACTGCTGACTCCTCAACATCCAAATCAGCCATGCTTGCAACCAAGGATGTATCTAGCTGTGCATCTTGAGAGCTAATATGCTCTACCATACACTGTGTACCATGAGAGCAATCCTGCTCTACCACACCAAGTGTATGATCATGCTCTACATGAGCTAACTGCACAACATCAACACCAAGGTCAAACTGATGATCACACTCTAACTGAGTATCATCACAATGCTCTACATGAGCATCCACATCATGCTCTAAAGCATCCAACTGATCATCTGAAGTATGCTCCATAGTAGCATCTATATGATCAGAATAATCATGCTCTCCATAAGCATCATGAGCATCCAAAACATGCTCTACATGTGCATCCATCTGAGCATCTGAATCCTGCCATACATGCGCATCATGAATATCCATAGACCTATCTGTAGGTAGATAAAATGAGACATGGCGTGTCTCACATCGCACATAAGGCTGAACTCCCACTGAGACGAGACTGTCTCTCACATGAAGTACCTGCAGTGGATACATGTGCCCAATCCTAGCACCTCTGATAAGCATAAGCTGTCCCAACTGCAACTGAAAATGATGCTCACCAAGGAATGCGTAACATTTGCTCTCCTGTAACTAGCTAACTGAAATCAAACTCAAATGAAGGCACATAGCGTACATGTCTGAGTATAAGTGATGCTCCACTAGGTAGCATAAGGCATACATCTCCTACACCCTCAATGTCATATGTCGTACCATCAGGCATGTGCACACATCCACGACTCTCACTGAGAATCGACAAAACCACTCACGATGTGGAGTAACATGAAAACTGGCTAATGCATCAAGCAACCAAGCCATATGTGTGCTATCCAATGAACGAGAGGAATCCTGAGATGAACCATAGAAGAAAGTGATATCACCATCACTGGCATAATCAACTGCCATAGACTCTCCTGAAATCACTACCTGACCTGCATCATGTGCATATCTCTGACATCGTCATCGCATCCGCCTGAAGCAACATCGTCGAATATGGCCCTCATGACCACAATGCCAACATCGAAGTCGTCGATGTGATCTATGTCTCACATGAGTCAATGGACTCGCATACATATCATGTAGTCTCTGCCATAATGCACTACTCGTCTCCTCATACATAACAGACTCATATATAGAATCCACAAGCTGTAATGGGATAGTGGAGTTGGCCAATGCATCCATATCCATCCATACATGGCCGAGCATGTCACGAGGCCTCTATGCATCTCTATGCACATACATATGTAACCCTGCACGAACCAATGTATGCCACATTTGAGCTTTCCATCTCGGAAAGTCAGTGCCATCAAACCGAGAAGACACCATGCTGGCAATCTAAGACTAGCAATGTAACAAGAGATTGAAACAATAATCTATCCTCAATAGGATCATAGCTACATATCCATATGCATAACTCACATCACATATGTCTCTGTGGAGAAGAAAACCATGTGAACCACCTGTCACATAACCATGCATCTAGCATGCACATAAGACCACAAGCATAAGCCTGCTCACCAAGTCTTCAAAGTGACCAAGTAGATGTGAAAGAATCCTGGGAAAATTTCGGCAGACTATCCCTTGTAAACTGAGCAATCAAACAAGATAACCAATAACCAAAGAACAATAAGTAACATGTCACCAACTGTCATTGATCCAAGCAAGGATAATGGTAACTGCATATGCCAAAAACTAATAGCAATACATGCCAATACAATGATGATGTATCTCCCACTCAAGAATGAATCCTGCAAGGTGGTCCAACCTATCACAAATAACCTTTGACCAAGTCCAAATGAATGGAGATAAACAATGATCCAAAGCTATTGCACAAGCTTCAAGATCCACTAGAGCTCTCTTCTAGCATAAAAGCCGATGAAATTTCGGAAGCATCTCCTCTGTAAAATGGACTCTAGAACCAAAATAACCATGTGGGAATCACCATCCACAATATCAAATCAATAAACATTTGCTAATAGAATAGCAAATCAAGGTGACAAACAAGTGTGCAATTGAGGCTCCAATCTGGATCATATACCTGCACAGAAAAAAAAAGATACAAGTACCAAACAAAATCCAAAATCAACTCTCAAAAAAGTATGTGCAACCGGCAAGTAAATCCATAACCAAGTGGCATAAGCAAGACATAGACCACAATGCCACTATACATCCATGATCGAACTCATGATGACATAATTCTCAAAAAGGGAGTATACCACAATGTCATCTTACATGCCAAACATGTAACAAGATCATGCTCTACTCTCATATGGAGGAGCTACCACAATGATCATACATGTACAATGCCTTGAGGCTCTGAAAATAAGAGCTTGCACACCAAAAATTCTCTCTCGAAGAAGTTCCAAAGCAAATTCAACCTCCAAGTGCAATTAGGGTTCTTGTGGCAAAAATCTACTGCTCTATGTTTTGCTGTTTTAGAGGTGATAACCTTCGAATCTAAACTTTGCTCTTCAGAAAACTTCAAGATCTGATTCTTGGCTACATAAAGAGCTAAAGAACACCTCAATCGGAGGTGCGTAGCTCAAGATATGCTCAAAACAAGCATCAGTAGTCAATTTCAACTTCACCTCCAATATTGCTGCTCCGTATTTTGCAGTTTCAGCGACCTTGCACTCAGAATCTGAATCTGAATCCTTCTACAAAGTTGTAGCTATCTTTTCAAGCTACGCACATCAAGTTGAATCATCACATTCCGAGCTGTAGAACTCAAATTATGATCCAAAAACTGAGCTGCTGTCATAGTGAATATAGATTTGCCTTCTACAGTAGTCTGCGTTTTTCAAATTTTCGACAGTTTAAAACTCCGAACCAGGTTCTGCGCCCACCTGCGAAGTTGTATCCCTTTGTGTTAGCTATGCATAGAACTTTAAAACGCATCAATCCGAGCTTGCTAGCTCAAGTTACGGCTAAAATACTGAACTGCTGTTGAGAGATGCCGACATGCACTTCTACCTCTTCTCACCTAAGCTTCCATTGAAGCTTCTTGCACACCAGCCTTCAACATGCTCTGATACCAATGAAGGGCTTTGGTGTGCAGAATAAGAGGAGGAAGGAGGAGATGGAGTGAGAGAGAAGAGAGGAGAGATGCGTGGACATGCGTGGGAGCCTCGAAACCCACATAATAATCTCTCTTGAGGCAATGCTCTATATATGATGTATATATATGAATATGGGGGTAAGGTCACATGACCCTTACATCCCCAACAATGAAGAACACTAAGGTTCAGTGTCATCTCACTTTAGAGAAGCTACTCAAAGTAAAATCTGAGCTATGGAACATGTAGCAAATCAGGTTCTAGAACTTGGTTCCAATATGTTAGAAGCAGGATCTAAGTAGAAAGTACCAGAGATACCCCTAGGCAAGATAACAGACATGAGTGAAGGTGAAGAAGGTAACACTTATCTTCCAATCACCTGCCAAGGTTACACAACCAAAGCGATCTTAGATTTAGGTGTTGGTGTTGCGATTGTGACCACCTCCTTATGGAAGCAATGGGGCAAACCCGCATTAAGACCAACTAGAATGAAGCTTCAAATGGTTGATGGCCATATTGAAATACCTCTAGGATTGCTAGAAGGGATAAATCTAAATTTTGAACACACTTTTGCTATATGTGACTTTGGGAAAAATAATGTCTATGAGATGATCCTAGCAAGACCCTTCCAATGACAACTACAAATAGTACATGATTGGGGAACCAACTCCTTGTACATGTACCACTTAGGGGTCACAACCAAGGTCAATTTGAAGGATTATACCTTTAGAGATGTACCACCCCTACAATGGAATCCTATCCACAAGATGCAAGAAGATTCAATCTCTGTGGATTCTGAAGGTCCTTCTGATCCATCGTGGATGCATGAAGATACTCATTTGTGGATGTGAAAAGTCGGAGAGGAAGAGGAAAGGTGGCTAAAAGCAAGAGAAGAAGGAACTTCTCAAGGAGATAAACTAGTTAGAGACCCAACCTACACACCAATGATCTTTCTAGATGAGGAATTTGATCCTCATGGTTGAGCAAAAATCTTAGCCACCATGGACATTGTTGTCAATGAAGAAGAGTGGACACCATTTGTGATGAGGAGGGTTATGATATCTTTGTATTCATGTGTGAACCCTTGTTAGAAGAGTGTGATCCTAGTGATTTCATAGAAGAAGAAGAGGATGATAATGATCTAGAATCCATTGTGATGGATAGTTGCTTTGACTCAAAGAAGCACTATCTAGAAGATGTAGGAGTATTTACTAAAAAAGAAGAAGAACCTCTCACAAGCATTAAAATGGTAAATTCAAGGGAGGAAAGTGAAGGTATTCAAAAGAAAAAGAAAAGCAATGTAGTGGCTTGTTGCAACCAACTACTATGTTCATCATCCTCAACACAACAAGATAGTGCACCCTGTGTATCTTGTTTGTACATGTTTCCTACCAAAATCTGATAGTTTTATGATTTTACAATTTCTTCTTTGTTCATTCTCACATTCTTTTTTGCAGGTCCGAAGGTTAGGATAGTTACCAACTTATTTGGCCATTTAGGAACTACTTCTAAA
The DNA here is from genome assembly GCA_020310875.1 of Ceratopteris richardii. Classification (NCBI taxonomy): domain Eukaryota; kingdom Viridiplantae; phylum Streptophyta; class Polypodiopsida; order Polypodiales; family Pteridaceae; genus Ceratopteris; species Ceratopteris richardii. Next base: position 45,621,683 of record CM035436.1, on the reverse strand, counting down.
TTGAATAGATAAGCATCAGAAAATTCATCGAACACTCCTTGTGGTGGCTCTCCTGAAGTGATGCAGGAAAGATGATCCACTTTGAGGTGGGTCCTAACTTTCCTAACAACCACTTCAATGTCGTATTCCATTAGTAAGAGGAACTATCTTACCAAGCATCCTATATTGCAAGGTTTATTGAACAAATATAATAAAGCTTGGTGATCAGTGAAAAACTTGAACTTATTGGCCAATAGATATTGTTTAAACTTCTTCACCGCATATACCATGCCTAAGCCTTCTCTTTCAGTTGTTGTATAGTTCTATCCACATTCAGTTGTCTGCTAGCATATGCTATAGGCAAATCTAGATTTCCTTCACCTGTGGGTTGTGCTAGCACACATCCTATTGCATAATTGGATGCATCTATATGTACACGAAATGGTTTATTCCAATCAGGAGTAGTCAGTATTGGTGTTGTGCACAAATTTCTCTTTAGTTCGTTGTTCCACTCGAAATTTGTCAGCAAGGCATAAAGAGGCTTAGCTATGATCGCATACATGTGTATAAATCTACGATAATAGCCACAATGGCCCATAAAGGCTAGTACCTCTTTAACATTCCTTGGCCTCAACAACTCTGCTATGGCTTTGACTTTGTCCTCATCTGTTGATATTCCGTTCTTAGAAACAAGATGACCTTAGATCTTACCTTCAAGTACCATGAACACACACTTTTCTGGGTTCACACAAACTCGATATTCTCTACACTTGTTGAAGATCTATCTAAGCTCAGGGATGTGGTGTCTTCTTTCAAGGGAATGAGCACATAAATAATCCACATATACTTCTAAGATCTTTTACAAGAACTCTTTGAAGTCATGACACATGCGCCTTTGGAATGTTGTAGGTGCATTGGTGAGCCCAAATGGCATCACACGAAATGCAAATTCTCCACTTTGTGGTGATCTTCTGGGGCAATGGATACTTGGTTGTAACTTGAAAATCTTTCAAGGAAGCTATAAACTTCCTGGCCTGCAACACGCTCCAATAAATGTTTAGTGATTGGAAGCAGATAGTTATCTCTGATCGTAGTGTCATTAACTTTGTTAAGGTTAATACACACTCACAACTTCTCTTTCTTCTTGGGCATAACTACAATGGGGGACACCCATTCAGTATGCTCAATCTCATAGATAAATCTAGCTTCAATCAGCGTGACAATTTCTTCTTTTATTTTTGCTGCATAAGTGTCATTATATGTGTAGGGCATCTATTTGGTGGGCTTACATCAATCATCATGGGGATCATATGAGAGCATATTTCTAGATCTACTCCCTTGAGGAATCTATAGGTCCACATAAAGACATCTCTATATTCCCTTAGTAAAGCTACAAGCTCTACTTCTTCTTCTAGACTTAGGTCTTCTCCTATGTACGTACATCACTCTTCATTATCCTCAATGGTTACCACAAATTTTTTTGGTCTTTTCTTTATTATCAGATGCTTCTCCTATGCTAGGAAATAACTATTCTAAACAACGAACATTGCAGAATCTAAAACGTTTAAGAGTGTATTGGCCTAGTATGGATAAAGAAATACATGAGTGGACTAAGAATTGTCCAGTGTGCCAAGAGAGACCCCCGCGTGCATGCCAAAGCTTTGCGTCTGACATGGCATGAGAATCATGTACTGCACATGCTGAATCATTCACAGATTTTTCATAATCGATGAGGTTATATAGCCCATGACATAAAATGCCAAAAGGAATAATCACGTCGCCATTTTACAAATCATGAATTGTACATCATCATCAATGAGTTTTAGAACCAAGCCAATCTTGACTAAAGCTAAAACTGATAACATATTCTTCTTGATCCCTGGCATAAATAGAGCATTTGACAATGTGAAACAACTACCATCAGTAGTAGTCAAAATGATCTTACCAAATCCGATGACAAGATAAGAGTAGTTGTTGGTGCATGTGATAGTATTCCCTATAGGGGTAGGCTCGAGTTAAGTGAAGAAAGTGTGATGCGAGGTAATATGTTTGGTTGCCCCACTATCAAAGTACCAAACATCTGAGTCTACTATAGACATACATTATTTAGGAGAGGATGAGTCAAAACTCCAAATAGTAGTAAACACCCATTCTTCATTCTATACCAGATTAGCAAACTCTATTTTCGATGTAGAGGCCTCTACAACAACCATTCCAGCCTCCTTTTTCTTTGCCTCTTTTGCACCCAATTTTGGACAATTCTTTATGACATGATCATTTGATTTACAATACTTGCGAAACAGTTTTTGCTTTTTTGTTTTCTTCTGTTCTCTGTCTTCCTTCTTTGATTGTGCAGAATTAGCAGACTTTTGCTTACTACTCGAAGAGCTCCATTTACGTTTATCCTAGGAAATCTTGATCTACAACACACATAATGGATCTGTTCTGCCTAGACCGATCTTCCTACAACAGAACAGAGACTAACTCCTCAAACGTTAAGGCATTTGGATTGCCTTTCATCATCAAACAAAGAGTAGAAGCAAAACTTTGGTATGAATCGAGAAGACCATTCAGAACAGTCTACACAACTATCAGGGAAGACTTCATCAATAGAAATTAACTATTCCTTCAAATCTTTGATCTTTGTTAGAAAAATGTCCATAGAGTCACCTTCATTCATATGCTCACTCTCCAACTATTTTCGGAGGTAAGTAACATGGGCCTCATTCCTAGCCTAGTACAATGTGGTAAGTGTATCCCAAGCATCCTTAGTTATTCTATGAGAGTGAATGTGAAAAATAATGGCACATCTGACAGACAAGGCTATCAATGCATGTGCTTGAGCATCTCTACCATCCCAACAAATTTTCTCTACAGTAGATGCAACAAAAACTACACCATGAACACAAACATGAAGAATATGATCATCTTCAATGCCATCTACATCTGCTTTAGTACCTGTATTTGCAGGTTTAATAGGACATTTTTCAACACCCTACACAATATTCCACAATCCTTTTACGACCAATACATGATGCATCATATCTGATGCAAAAAAATGACTGTATCTAAAAGAAATTGAATAGAATTACCCTAGCAAGTTCTATTAAACTTGTAGTAGAATTTGAGGTGCTTATACTAGCGAATTGAAACTTATATATATCTTTGGAACAAAAAGACAAAATAGCCTAGATAAGCACTATGATAGTGTGTTTTTAGGCCAAAACAAGCTCAGACCGTGATTTTGACAGCACAATGTGAAGCAGTTTTGATGTCCTAATCACCTCGAGTATGCTCACCAAATTTCATGCACTCCTTAAGGCAATAGGCGTATATACAAGCTGGGGGAAAGAAACCTCCTAAAGAGGGAATTTCATTTCTTCTTTTTTCTCTCTTCTTTTTTCATCTCTTTCCTTTCCCTTTTCTTTGCATCCCATTGGAAGGGGATCTTTCTAGATTATTGTAGCACAACTTACCTTTTTTTATGCAATAAAAAACACTCTTTTCTCATGTCTATCTACATTATAGAAAAAAAATGAAAAAACTAGAGAACTATAGATTATGAGTTTGATTTATGCAATTTTCACAAATGACTAGTCTCAATATAGTTTGTGGATGGTGTTAGAGGAGGAGACCAATCATGACTAAGCTCAAGCTGACATAGTAGAAGAGGAACCACATATGACCCTCCCCATAATTTCTTATTCTATCATGTAATGCAAAAGTATTCATTTTCATCACTAAATATTGTAAGTAAAACCCGATTTTGTGAATACAAGATCCATTTTGTCCAAGCCAATTCCTTAAGCTTAAGGAGCTCAAGAAGAAGAGATTTACAAATTTTTGTATTTTTTAGAGCTCATTTGAGCATTGAAATTAGCTTGAGAACCTAATTTTTAATTATGTTAGTCAATACATATGAAACTAGTCAAAGCTAGTAAGAAATCTATAAATAGAGCTTAAAAGCTCATTTTTAGAGGTTAGCTAGTGTGAGTAAATAAAGGATTTTAGTTCTTTTTGTTATCTTGGCATATCTAATGCAAGTTTCTATTTTCCACCCTTCCTTGCTTGTCTTAGAGTGTCTTTGGGTATGTATTCATTGCATCCTCTTGCTTGTTGTGCATGCACTCTCATGCTTCACATGATCATGATCATTATATCACTCTCTCTTGATTGATAATTTAAGGTAGGGATTCTCTATTTGATGTTGGTTTTAATACCATTCTTCTACCTTGAGATCAAAACATCTTTTGGAATTGTTTTTTAGGATCTACTCATGGGATGAACATGTGAGGATGAGAGTAGGTTGAAAAGACATATTGGAAGCATTCGATAAGTATATTTTTCATTTTTTTTCTTCAATTTTAGCTACTATGATACCATATCTTTGATCTGGCCACCTCCACTCACCTTCTTTAACCTCCCCCTTTCACTTTCTTATTTGTAAAAAATCCCATTTGGGCATAAATCCCTTGATCTTCATTCTTCTCATTTGCATGTGTGTGAGAGAGAGAGAGAAAAAGAGAGAGAGAGAGAGAGAGAGAGAGAGAGAGAGAGACAGAGAGTGCATGCTCTTTTCTAAGTTTTTCCTGTGATTCGGGGCTATAAGAGGCTCCAACACACTATTCAGGAAAATTTCTACTCTACAAATCCCTAAGCATTCATCTTGGAGTATGACAATAGTCTGTTAAAATGCACTTTTGGATATAAAAATTTATGCATGATGGCCATTGCATTATCTCAAACATAATGCTAAAGGAAGATTTATAGAAGGCTCAAATTTTAGGTCCATCCCAATAGGCCATCTCTATAACCATAGTCTAGGTGTATTCGTTATAGATCCCTTTATAGTGATAGCCCATCTTGATGAAAATTTGCACCATCATGACAGACCATCATATCATGACAACCCATTTTGATGACTCTCTACACCATTGTGATAGACCTCCATGTCAAAATAGCCCATCACAATGATAGTCTCCACCATCATGACAAAGCCACCAATCTTGATGTAGTGCTCCATTGTAACATTCTACAATCTATAATAGCTTACCTCCATCATGAAGGAACCTCTTAATCATGACAAACTAGTCCATCATGATAGTCTCCCTCTATCACGACTATTAGATTTCTCACGAAAATCAGACCCATCAACCCTATCCATCATGATAGCCCATCTGTATCACAATTATGTGACTATCATGATAGCCCTTAGCCATCATAATAGAATGTTGTGTCATGCCATACTAGACCATCATGCATAATGGACTATAGTGATAGTCAAACCCATTGTCATAGATTGAATATTAGTTTTTAAATTTTGACTTAATTGATGATTCCAATGACATTGTGGAACTTGGGGAATCAAGGGCCATGTCTACAGGATCAAGAGCATTTGGGAATGTGAGAATGTGGCTTAGTAGTGAGCAATTAGAGATTCCATCATGTTTACAAAGTGATTGATGAACCCTATCATGGATATGATAGGAATCAAAACTCAAAAGAAATTGTAAGGAACTCAAATATGAAAACCTAAGGGAATGAACCATAAGAGTGATCAAATGAAAAATTTAAAGATCATGTTCTACTCGTGATGTTTCTTGGAAACAAAAAGACCGAAATAAAGGCATGAAAGGAATTCAAGGGACGTTGAAAAGAATGAAGGTTTTGGAAATTGATGCAATACCAAGGGGTCAAGTGTGTTATTCATGAACTTGCGATCAAGCAAGAACCTTGATAAAACATACCAATAAAGCATTAGATGATAACATCAGAGGCTAGCGTCAAATGTGCTACGAAGCCTTTGTCTAAACAATTAAGTTCATATCCCTTGAGTTATTTTAAGATACTAGGGATTTAGATAGCTATCATGGCCTCCTTATCAATTACGATTTCATTTCTTTCTATTCTCATGTCATTTATTTCCTAGATTTTTCTAATGTTACAACTTTTAATACTTCATTTTTTGATGTTTCTTCTACTATTTTTGCCATATTGATAGGATTTTTTATTATAATCCTACTTGGGTTTAAGATTAATCCTTGAATATAACTTTTTTTCTGCAATTTCCAGAAAACATATTCCAAACTTACATGGTGAGACTCTAGGAGTTTTCTTAAAGCCCTAAATGAAATGCTCCCCAACATACCTATATTAGGGATCTCTAAGAGTTGAGATTCTAGGTCATACTTGGATAAGAAATATGTAAACATACCTCATTCTTTCCTTAGCATGCCACCATGGATGTGAGTCCAAATGTGGAGCATTAGCTTTTGTGTATCTATAGGTCGGTGAATTGATATTCATCTATGTATGAACTTTTTTCTCTTTGATCAATGGATGGAGAAGGATCATTATGAGCTATTTTTCTCTCTAAGTTTTCCTCTACATTTCTCATTGGAACTGCATTGGGTGGGTCATAACTTGGGTGTTCATGTCTTTCACATTGACATGGTGATTGGTGGTATTGTTGAAATGATAATCAAAATCTTACACATAAAGCTCAACAACCAAATTACCCTATACAATATTTGTACAAATGGTTTACCTTTTTGTACCTTGATCTATGGGTAGCTTAGTGCATCATCTACACTTCACTCTATTGGAGCTTCACTCACTAATTAGCATGAATATATAAAATATATGAAGAGATTTGATGAAGACATAAGTGAAGAAAGGTAGAGCAAAAAGATGATGGAGCTTGGACATTCAAAATCATGCCTATGTGAAGGGACAAATTCACATGTGCAACATATACTTAGAAAATTGGATCCATTATAGTTCTAGAAGTTTCAAATTCACAAGTTTATGCTGTATAAGCAATATAAGACTTGAATGTATATAAGTCAATTGAGATCATAAACATGTAGTGTTGAGAGTCATGTTACTTAATGTAAGTTCTAAACTCATGTAGAAAAAGTCAAGATTCTTAGGGTGATAGATTGTGATGAAAAGCTCTTTACTGTTCGAGCTTTTTTTGTGATTATGAGAAGACGGGAGTCAAAGCACTTTCTACAAATATTCACTAGTAGTAAACAAATATTTTGTAGAAGAAATTGAGCCAATTCTCAGTGTTTGAAGAGATAAAAGTCAATCAGTAAATATATGTATGATAGATGATATTTATGAGAATTAGGCATAAAATTTCAACTTCTTAGATTCAAATCTCAAAGCACTATGTAGATTTTTAATTGAGTGATAGGTCATTTGGAAAATGGGATCCTCACCTACATTTAATCAAAAGATATTTGAAAAATGGGATGTGTTCTCTGAGAATCAAGCTTAACATTACATGCCAATGTAAACTCACAGGAATTTGAACATAGTTCAAATTTTGAGCAAAAATGAACTTAATTTTGAGGTAATACTTTAAACTATTCTTTGGAATCATTCACTTATTATATGAGAAAAATTATGTTACTTGTTAGGCATAATATTTTGAGGATTCATAACAAATCAAAGACAAAAGTCAAGCTAAATTTCTGAGAGAAAAAGGCACATTTCTTGCATATTGTGGTCAATATTTTAGATTTTGCAGTATTTTTGTGCTATTGATGATTGTAGAGGACTTCTAATACCACATTAGCTTAGTTATTGTGATGTTACATACATCAATAAGTGGTATCAGAGCAGAAAGGTCCTAGAGAGAACAAAATGAGTTGCAAATACACAAAACCTTGAAATTCCTCATTGAGAACCCGAAGGTTAAAGAATTTAACATCAAAAGCATCAAAGGATTCATTTGAAATCATTCTTGAGTGTGAATACCAACAAAACGTATCGAGCTTTAAAACATAAACATATAGGTTGCAATAGAAGCAAGGAGTTCATGGTAGATCATATATCCATCAAAAAATTAGATAGAGATAATTATCTGGCTTGGGTAATGACAATGGAAGCCTTACTTATGAGTAAGGATCTCATGGTTTATATAATAGGTGAGGAAGAAAAGCATGTGTTTGAAGATGATAGTCGACCAAAAAAGGAAGAGCTAGAAGCTTTGAAGTTATGGAAAAATAAAGATGCAAGTACAATAGCTTATATCTACAACAGAATGTCAGATCACTTGTTGCCACATATCAAAGGCTTGGAAATAGTAGAAGATATATGGAATGCATTGAAATATCATTTCCAAAACACTAGTAAAGCTAGGAAAGTTATCTTATGGTCATAGTTTACAACATTAAAAAAGAAGAGTCAAAGCATTAGTGATAATGTTAGTAAGATGAAAGACTTGACAGATAGTCTTAGATCTATAGATGAAGACATTGAAGATCATAGGTTGATTGCACAATTTCTTACAATTTTGAGAGGAGAAGAAAGGTGGAAACCTTTTGTATAAACTTTCATTAAATCATTTTGTAACAGATCTAAATCAATTGCTTGGTTTGATGCTCACATTTGAGCAAGATTTGAAGCTTGATGGAGATAAAGGACAAAGTTGTGATATGTATGAAAAGAATAAAAAGAAAGGAGATAAAGGTAAAGCACAGGAGGATGAAGAATCGACTTCTTAGGCCAATAATGTCAAAGGAAGATGCAAGGACAGAGGTAAAGGTAGAGGAAATGGAAGAGGAAGAGGTAATCAGAGTAATAACAAGAAGACATGTTGGATATGTGGCTTGAGCAATCATTTGGCATATGATTGTTGGGATATTCAATAAAATTCAAATCAAAATCAAAGTAACAATGCTAGAGGTTGAGGTGGAAGGTATCAAAATCATTTTCAAAGAGGAAGATAAAGTCAAAGAGGTGGCTATGGTAGAGATGGAGAAAGAAATTGGGGTTAAAACTAATCCTACAACACTACCTACTAAAATTATGCCAATGATACACAAAATGAGAACCATACAACATTAATGATGAACTCAATTAATACATCAAAGAAATAAGACCTCAAGGTATTTACATTGACTCTGGTTTTTCTAAAAATTTATCAAAAAACATAGAGTTAATGTCAGAAGTAGAAGAAGGCATTCTAGTCATATAGTTCAAACAAGTGATAACACAAGGCACAAGTGACTAGTGTGGTACAAATAGTCCAAACAGGTTTTTAAGTTAGGTTTACAAATGAAGGCATTTTTGTGGAAGATCCAAACAAAGGGTACAATCAAATAGTCTATGGTAAGAAGGAAGGTAGACTCTTCATCTTGAAAGTGCAAGGGAATATTGGTCAAGCTTTGCTCACACATGCGGAGAAGGTGATTAGAGAGTGAGACCTCTGGCAAAAGAGGTTAGGACATTTCAATGAAAAAGGAATCAAAGCTATGGTGGAAAATCAATCTATTTTAGGTTTTTGACGTGCAAAACAAGAGGAGCAAGGAGGAGGTGGAAGGAGAGGGAACCCGCATAATGATCTCTGTTGAGGCATTGCACTATATATGATGTATGTATATGAATATAGGGGTAAGGTCACATGACCCTTATGTCCCCAACAATCTCCCACTTAAGGGTCAATGTGAACATAAGTGGAAAATATACAACGAATCATGTACAACTATAGAATAATGTACAGGAAGAGTCTGAATCTCAACCTGTACAAATCAACCTATACCAACTGCATCAAAAAATGTGTACCCGTGCACCTCAAACTGCTCTAGACTCATATCGATAAGCATCGAGATCACATTTGACTGATCCAAGAACTGATGAAGTTCTTGCAAAGCTCCCACTCACTCTATGCCTATGTCAATCATTGAACAACTGACAAGTCTAAGTGCAAATGCTTCAATAGCAACTGCAATGTCTAGTCTCAAGCATAACAACTCGTACATCAAACTCCTGAATGCTAACGAAACCTGTGCTATCTTGGCTAACATAAGTATGTCAGCCATGCTTGTAAGGCATCCAAAGCACCATCATCAAGACCAACATGTCTTGACATATCTATGTCAACATCTGGCATGAGTGAATCCAAGAATGACTACATGATCGTTGACTCAACAACATCTAAATCAATCATCCTATGAACCAAGGATGTGTCTAGCTGTGCATCTCGAGAGCTAAACTACTCTATCACACACTGTGTACCATGAGAGCAATCTTGCTCTACCACACCAAGTGTATGACCATGCTCCACATGAGCTAACTACACATCATCGACACCAAGATCAAACTAATGATCAAACTCTAATTGAGTGTCATCACAATGCTCTCAAGAGCATCCACATCATGCTCCAAAGCATATAATTGATCATCCAAAGTGTGCTCCATAAGAGCATCCATATCATCAAAATAATCATGCTCTCCATAAGCATCATGAGCATCCAAAGTATGCTCTACATATGCATCCATCTGAGCATCTGAATCCTACCATACATGTGCATCATGAATGTCAATCGACCTATGTGTAGGTAGACGAAATGAGACATGATGAGTCTCACACTGCACATAAGGCTGAAGTCCCACTGAGAAGAGATTGTCTCTCACATGAAGTACCTGCAATGGATACTTGTGCCTAATCCTAGCACCTCTAATAAGCATAAGCTATCCCAACTGCAACTGAAAATGATGCTCACCAAGGAATTCATAACATTTGCTCTCCTCTAACTCGCTAACTAAAATCAAGCTCATAGGGAATGAAGGCACATAATGTACATGTCTAAGTATAAGTGATGCTCCACTAGGTAGCATAAGGCACACATCTCTTGCACCCTCAAATTGTCATATTTCATACCATTAGGCATGTGTACACATCCATGAATCTCACATGAGAATCGATAAAACCACTCGTGATATGGAAGAACATGAAAACCGGCTAACACATCAAGCAACCAAGCTAGATGTATGCATAAGAGGAATCCTGAAATGAACCATAGGAGAAAGTGATATCACCATCACTATCATAATCAAATGCCATAGACTCTACTGAAACCAGTATGTGACTTGCATCACATGCATATCTCTGATGTCATTGTCACATCTGCCTGAAGCAATGTCGTCGAGTATGGCCCTCATGACCACAATTCCAACATCGAAGTCGTTGAATTGATCTCCGTCTCATATTATTCAATGGACTCGCATACATATCGTGTAGTCTCTACCATAATGCACTACTTGTCTCCTCATACATAACAGACTCATATATAGAATCCAAAAGCTGTAACTGGATAGTCGAGTTGGCCAATGCATCCATATCCATCCATACATGGTCGGGCATGTCACGAGGCTTCTGTGCATCTCTATGCACATACATGTATAACCTTGCACAAATCAATGTGTGCCACATCATAGCTTTCCATCTCAAAAATTCAATGCCATCAAATTGAGAAGACACCATGCTGGCAATCCAAGAGATTATAAATATAACAAGAGACCAGAAACAATACTCTATCCTCAATAGGATCACACTTGCATATCCATATGCATAACTCACATCACAAATGTCTCACTGGAGAAGAAACCATGTGAATCACTTATCACATAATCATGCATCTAGTATACACATAAAACCATAAGCATAAGTCTGCTCATGAAGTCTCCAAAGTGACTAAGTAGATGTGAAAGAATCCTAGAAAATATTCGATAGAGTTTCCCCCATAACCTGAGCAATCAAACAAGATAACCAATAGAAAAAGAACAATGAGTAACCTGTCACCACCTGTCAATAATCCAACCAAAGATAATGCCAAATATATATGCCAAAAATTGATGGCAATACATGCCAATAAAATGGAAATACACCTCCCACTCAAGAATGAATCATGCAAGATGATCCAAACTATCACGAATAACCTATCACCAAGTCCAAGTGCATGGAGATAAGCAATGATCCAAAGCTATCACACAAGCATAAAGGATCTATGAGAGTACTCTTTTGGCATAAAAGGCAACAAAATTTTGGCAACATCTCCTCTTTAAAATGGATTCCGAACCAAAATAACCATGTGGGAATCACCATCCACATATGCCAAGAATCACACTAGCAAATGAGATATCAAATCAATGAACATATGCTAATAGCCAATCAAATTGCTGCTGGTTCAGAGTGGTCTATGGCCCTATGAAGACACATTTTTTGGGAACTACCCTTACTTCGTGACTTTTATTCATGATTTTGCAAGGCATGCATGGATGTATCCATTGAAAGAAAATTCTAAAGTTTTATGTGCTTTAGATAGTTTATGGTTTTGGCTGAAGACTTGTCAAACACCCTCTTTTGGGAAGTACCTTTACTTCATGACCTTTATTGATGATTTTTCAAGGCATGCATGGGTGTATCCATTGAAAGAAAAGTCCAAAGTGTTAATGTGCTTCAAAAAGTCTTTGGTTTTGGCTCAAAATCTGTTAGCATGTAAAATGGGCACTTTCCACTCTAATTGAGAAGGGAATACATGTCTTTTGATTTTAACACATTCCTAGTTTAACGTGGGATAAAAAACTAGTATAGAATGCCATATACACCTCAATAGAATGGAGTTTTTGAAAGAAAGAACATCTCTCTCATGGAGATGGTGAGGTATGGTCAAGAGTCAAGTTTTACCACATAGCTTCTAGCTTGAGGTTGTTATGTGTGCAACATATGTTCTTAACATGTATCCCACCAAAGTATTGCAGTGTATAGTGCCGTATACACCTCAATGGAATGGAGTTTCTAAAAGAAAGACCATGTCTCTCATGGAGATGGTGAGGTATGGTCAAGTGTTAGGCTTTACCACATAGCTTCTAGATTGAAGCTATTATGTGTGTAGCATATGTACTTAATAGGTGTCCCACCAAAGCACTACAGTCTATCACTCCATATGAGGCTTGACATGGTTGCAAGCCATCTGTTGCTCATCTATGTGTCTTTTGTTGTCTAGCATATGAACTAGTGCCTCAACAACAACATAGAAAATTGGATGATAAAGTAGTAAAATGTATTCTTGTTGGGTATAGTTATGAAAGCAAAGGCTATCATTTGTATCATCCACACACTAGATGCATTTTGTTTAGTTATGATGTTGTTTTTTGGAAAGATGTGATTCAGCCATTAGTTTCATGTACTAAGGAGATACTGTTTAGCTCCAAAGATGTGCATGATACTTTGTTGCCTCCTTTTATAGGTAGACAGTCAAGTGCTAGTCCAAATGAGGCAATTTCTCAGCCTTTATATGTTTCATGTGATGATGCAAATCATTCAATTTTTTATGCCCACTTACATGATGTAGATGTTTAGGACAAGGCCAATATAGAGGAGGCAAATAGTATGCCAAAATGGCTGGTGCAAACTTTGCAAGATAGCAAATTAGATGCACTCTATCATATTACTTGTTTGCGATCTCATAGTGCTTGTTTTACCCATCAGATTTCTATGCAATTGTTGCCTCTACTCTTTGTGATGAGAATGAGCCTCTTTCTCTTGATGAAGTGCAAAATTCAAAAAATTGGATGGCTGCTATGCAATGAGAATATGATGATATTATGAAGAATGGTATTTGGTCTTTATGATTTGCCTCCAAGCAAAATGGCTATTGGCACTAAATGGCTCAATGTGCATCGTCTTTGCATGATAGATCGGATTCTTAGCCAAAGCAATGGCACTTTGACTATCACTAAGAAAATGAGGTACATGCTGAGGTAAACCCATATCACAAGCAAGACAAGAAAACCACAATGCTTCCTTACATGCCTCACTTGCTGCAACATACTCTGTTTCTGTGGTGGAAACAACTGTACATTCTTGAAGATGAGATCTCCAAGAGATAGCACCTCTAGCAAAATGAAAAATATACCCAGATGTAGACTTATGATTATCTACACAACTAGCATAGTCAGAATCTGTGTAACCAATAATGGATGCTTTCGCTCTACTTAAGCATAGACACTTGTCCTTAGTACCACTCAGATATCTCAAAATCATCTTGACTGCTTCCCAATGTTTCTTGCCAGGGTTAGACATATATCTGCTCACAACTCCCACCGCAAATGCAACGTCTGGTCTCATAGCTAACATAGCATACATGAGACTACAAACAATAGACTGATAAGGAATTTTGGTCATGAATTCCTTTTCCTCATCGGATTTGGGGCAATCATCCTTGCTCAATTTCACATATGTGGGTAAAGGTGTACTCAATGCTTTTCCACCCTGCATATTGAACCTCTAAAGTACTTTAGATATCTACTCACTTTGAGACAAGTATATGCATCTTTTACTCCTATCATAAGTAATGTGCATGCTAAGAATATGTTTGGCATCCCCCAAATCCTTCATATCAAGTGTCTGAATCAAGTTCTTTTTGAGAATTGACAAGTCATAAGAGGACTTCCCAAAAATCAACATATCATCGACATAAAAGTATCAAGCATATCAAACTGCCATCTAAGCATCTCTTTGTGTAGAGACAATGATCCTCATTGCTTCGAGAATAGCCTTGGGACTTCATAAAAGCATCAAACTTATGGTACCATTGTCTAGGGGACTGTTTAAGTCCATAAAATCTTCTTGAGCTTACAGACTAGACTTTCCTTGCCAAGAAGTACATAACTTTCTGGTTGTTCATATAGATCTCATCTATAAGATCTCCATGCAAGAAAGTATTTTTCACATCCATTTGGACTAGCTCTAAGTCCTCCATTTCAACCAATTCAAGCAGTGTGCACAGGGTAGTCATCTTGACCATTGGAGAGAAGATTTCCTCGAAATCAAAACCACATGGTTGCTTAAACCCCTTTGCAACAAGTCATGCTTTGTACTTTGGAGAAGCACTATCTGATGTGAATTTCAGCTTATATACCCATTTACATGGTAAAGCTTTTTTGCCCTTTGGCAAAGGTACTAAATCCCAAGTACCATTCTTGTGAATGGAATCCAACTCACTCTTCATGGCATGCTCCCACTTGACATGATCCTTTGTCTGCATAGCCTCTTTGTAGCAAGAAGGCTCACCATCATCTGTTAGCATAACAAAATCTAAACATGGAACATATCTATCAGGTGGATGTGAGACACGTGCAGAGCGTCTCAATGGTTGCTAATTAGGAACATGTGCAAAATGATCTGATCAGACATTCTCTTGAACGTCCCTATGTGCAACATTTTTATGCATGCTAACTGGAGGAATGGTATCCTCAAACACCACTCTTCTCAGTTCAACCTCCTTAATGGGTTGTTTATGCATCTTGGACTCATTGAAAATGAGATCACTACTTCTGATCACTGACTGTGTTTCAGGATCCCATAAGCGATATCCAAATTGAACTTCTCAACCATATCCAAGAAAAATGCATTTCTTTGACTTATGGTCCAACTTTTCTCTAAGATTCTTGGGTATATGAACATATGATTCACACCCAAAAACTCAAAGATGATCATAATATGGTGGCTTCCTTTTCCATAACTCTTGTGCCACTTTCAGACCTTTGGTAGTGATAGGTGAAAGGTTAATCACATGAACTGCAGTCAATACTGCTTGTACCCAAAAGCCTTGTGAGAGGTTTGCATGATGCAACATAGAAATTACTCTATCTTGAATAGTTCTATTCATCCTTTGAGCTACACCATTCTGTACTAGGGTATAAGGAGCTGTAAACTCTCTATGAATCCCTCTAGACTAACAAAAAAGTTGAATTCATGTGAGGTGTACTCACCCCCATTATCTGAACATAAAGCCTTAAGCTTAGTTCCTTTTTCAATCTCAACTGAAGCAAGCCATTTTCTGAAAGTAGGGAATACCTCATCCTTGGATTTGATAGGATATACTCAAACTTTTCTAGTAGAATCATCTATGAAAGTGACAAAGTAAAGAGAACCACCTAAGGACCTAGTGGACATAGGACCACACACATCTGTATGAATGAGATCTAAATGCTAAATTCAAGAGTCAATGTGCATTCAATGCCCATTTCTGGTTTGCTTTCCATATTGACAATGCTCACAAAATGAAAAATCAGAGAAAGATAACATAGGTAAGTAGCCAGAATGAGAAAGATTTTCCATTCCACTACGAGATATATGGCCCAAATGACCATGCCAAATACAAGCCATAGGCTTTCAGTAACAACTAACAAGTGTTCTTTCTATGATACAAATAAAGGATAAAGCGATCCAACTTTGCTTCCTTTGGCATTAACTGTATTGCCCTTCAATATACAAAAGGACTGAGCATAGAAGACGACCTTGAAACCAATGTCATCAAGTTGACAAACTGACATCAAACTATGTGATAAATGAGGTACATAGCATACATTATGCATGGTAAATTTTGAACCATCAATGAACTGCACAACCACATCTCCAATCCCTACAATGTCAAACTAGTAAGAGTCACCAAGTCTCACGGTACCAAGAGACTTTGTTGACTAATTAGAGAAACATTCTCTATGTGGTGTCACATGGAAAGAAGCACTAGAATCTAGCAGCCACATGTGGGAAAGAGAATCAACCATAAGAGCCTCAGTTGACACAGTACTATCAAGTGTCAACACATCAGCATCATCAGAAATAGCATTAGTTTCTTCAATCTTGACAGTCGAAGTAGATGGTGCAGGTAACTATTTAACATGCGGATCAACATTCTGTCCTTTACCTTTAGCATTCTTAATGCATAACAATCTTTCTTCATGTGTCCTTTCTTATGATAATAATGCCATTTGATATCCCTCTTCCTTTATTTACTTCTACTCTTATTTTGTTGACTATTCTTTTTTTTTTCTTGCTCTTGCCACATTGCCGATTCTTTACTTGGTAAGAATCATGAACATTATATGCATCTCCACTCTAAGTGCCAACCATAGATTTCCTACAAATCTCCTCACTCAAGAGTTCTCAACATATGTCATCATAGATGAGTTTACCACCAAGTGCACTATTGCTAATAGTTGTGCAAAATGTATCCCATGATGATGGCAAGGTGCATAACAGCAATACTACTTTCATTTCATTATCCATATCCATTTTTTGAGCATGTAACTAGGAGAATATACCATCAAACTCATTTTGATGAGCAGCAACACTATTTGTGTCCTTCATACGAAGGTCATATAATTTTCTCATCAGATACACTTATTTGATGCCGTCTCTTTTTCATGTGTAGTGCATAACGTCTTCCAAAGCTCCTCTGCACTTTCACAGTCTAATATTGTAAAGTAAACATTATTTGCTGGGTGCAAGTGAATGGTAGACATGGCCATTTCATCTAACTCATCCCAATCATCTCCATCCATGTCAGCTGGCTTCTTTGAAATTCCATTTACTGGCTTCCATTGCCTCCTTTGAATCAGCACATCTTTAATCTGATTCTTCCATAGAGCAAAGTTTGTGCTATCAAATTTTTGGATCTCAAAATGGTCTGTGCTGTGCAAGTTATAGCTCCTCCTCAAAACATTGGCACTAGACCCTGATCCACTAGATGTGCCTGAGACCTCCGATGCCATGATAGTAGAGAATTGAATCAAATAATAATGGAGGTAGAAGAGTCCAAACACCAATGAATAAGTGTATCAAGGAGTAAACAGACCACTTTATAGTTGACTAAACCCAAAATCTGAAAAGATTTTGCCAAAGTATCCTCTGCAAAATGAGCATATGACCTATGTCAAGATATCATAAAACTACAAATACTGACATGTTTACCTGCATAGTGAATCACTGACTCCACTACATATAATCAATTACCCAATGGAATTCAACTAGGCTTATCGAGCACCTATGAACAACTATCATACATCTCCTATGGCGAGGCTGGGTAAGTCTTCCACCTGCATCACTGAAGAGACCTCAACATCCGGGTGTCTCCTAGTTAAGAAAACCTCACCAAGACCCTCTTTATCCAACGTAAAAGGCTTTATGTAAAAAATGTAACCACTATATCAATGAACACATGGACGTACATAAGGGGTATCCACAAAAGCATACATGGTGTGTATGTGCTCAATATATGTAGTAAAATGAAACTAAGAGGCTGAATATACAGCCCAAAAACTAGCGAACAACATCTGTAAGTGTGTCAACTCTGATGTTTTAGTATCAAAAAGCCTACATAAAAATCTAGTAGCTGCTCCCACCAAAACTGAAAACCTTTCGAGAAACTTGTAGTTTTATGAGTGTGACTGACAACACGGCCCCAAGGGTTGATATTTATTGTCAGAGAAGTATAAAGAACAATCTTCTTGATGTTCTTGGACCTGTCTGAAGAGAAATATGTGCGAAAGTACTCCAAAATGGCTCCAACAAACACCCCGAATATGCTTCAAAAATAGGCTTTGAAAGCAAAGAATGAAGCTTTGAGGGACCAAAACATATTCAAAGTAATCTTAACCTTAGTATTTTCCCTTCTTCAAACACCACAAGAGTGTAGCTTAGTGGCAAGAGATTGCCACGGTTAAGCGAGCTCCGGGGGGAATAGTACTGGGATGGGTGACCTCCCGTGGAAGTACTAAGAACCTCTATCTTTCTTGATCGTTGAGGTCCTCCCTCGCATGCAACCAAGGGTGCCAACGATGCCTTCGGTGACCCGAATGACAAGGTATGCCAAGGTCTATGCCTTGATTGCTGCCTTAGTCATAAGCCTTGGAGAAAGCTAGGGGGGATGCTCGCTTTGCTTGCACAAAAGGAACAAAGTTTTTGCATCGAACATCTATGATACCACTGAAGTATTTTGATGGCAATGCTCCACATTGCACTCTCGTTCTCAAGAGCTCCACGATGATAACCTTAGCGTAGAAAATTGAGCTCCTAAGGCCGCACACAGTACTCCACACAAAGGCTACAGAACATGTAAAAAACAGAGGACATAGCGAACATGAAGAAAAACTTCTTAGGTCTTACAAATGCGATCAAACTTATAGTCTCTGACTGACCAGGCTACTATATGTTTTATTAAAGAACATATATAAAGAAGTGCTCGCTGACCATTTTGGCCTTTCACATGAACACTAATGGTAACAAGGCATACTCACAAAGTCTTTGGATGGAGCCAAGATGAACAGGTTCAAGTTGATGATTGGTTTGGAGGAGATCAAGAAAGAATAAAGACCAAGCATGTTATGCTTGAGGGGGAGTTGTTGGTGCAAGAGAATCCAAGCCCACATACATTGATAATTAGCATATATCTCATGTAGTCACATATGATCATTCCCTTGTAAAATCAATTACTTTTACCCATGTAGAAGTGTACATGTTAGATGCACTAACTCCACAAGGAGTTAGGAGCCATCAAATCTCGACATACTTGGTAGATGATTGATGAGAGAATATATCCTACAAATTAGGAATCGCTTTTAGGTGAGCATTTGAATTTGAATGCAAAGATTGGCTCCAAACTCCAACTATAAAAAGAAGATCAAAAGACACACGTGGTATGCCTAATTTTGGAGAGCAATAGAGAGGGAACCTATGTGATTTCAGAGCTCACTCCATAGCTCAATCACTACCCTCACATTGTGCAATAGAACATTTCCAATGACATTGTATTTCTATGTGACCTAATACATACATTTTGATTATATATGTACTTCACTTCGTTTCTCTATCTTCTACTTTGGATATTTTGAAGTTCCTATTTAGACTCATAAACAAATGCTTGCATGCATTCACTATTATATGCAATAAAAGTAGAAATATCACTTTTTTCTTGCAATTTTGATTGAAATGGAACTCCCTTACCTGATAATACCTCATGTACCAATTTTGAAGAAGAATCATTAGTCCATGCACATGGAGCTTTTTCATGAACTCTTTCAAAGAATTCACTAAAATAGTACATGCACTACTCAAGCATACATCCCTTTCCCATATATCCTTGTGCTTTTTCTCTTTGTCACACTTAACCTTTTAATATGTCCATAAATTGCTCGACCTAAAACATCCATCGAGTGACTACAAATGTTGCAATCTCTATGTAATCCACAAGATGGATCAATAAATGAATGTGAATATCAAAAAATGATGTTGAAAGCTCTTTCTCCATCAAGCATTATAGCTCCCTACATTCATGTTTCTTTTTTTGGGATTGAGTCTTTATCAATCTCTTTTGATGTAATCCACCTGTCATTAATCATAAATTAAATTATAAAGAAATTAATTCTTAATATATATATATATCAAATAATCTTATATATAAAATATAAAAGTATGATAATTACATTATAAGCGATCCAAAGATGATAGATCACATCCCATAATCCTTTTTTGCACATTCATCAATAACAAGAGTTAGAATGTGCTTGAGAAAGCATGTGTCTTTAACCTAGATAATCTCCTGTCATCCATAGTATGCATGTTTCGGAAAGATGCTTCATATCCTATGGTTGAGCAAATTGATTGAATCTAGTTGTTAATAGTTTGCATATCCTTTGTCATAAGTATCCAAGGATCAAGCTCATAAGTTGTTTCTTATCGATTTTTATAATAAATTGGCCATAACTTTGGTTTTGAGTTTTGATCTTAGTTCTAGTGTTCAGATTCGTATAAAACCTCTTGGTAATGGTTACTATCCACACACGTGATGCTGTCCAAATTGATTAGCTCTCATAGGATTTTATATTTAGCCTATTATTGTAACAATAATACTAAAATTTTTTCTCTTCTATGCTTCATATTATAGATCTCTGTACACTTTTTGATAGATTAAGAATGTCATTGATTGTAAGTTGTAACAATATTTGGCTTATAGGTTAGATAGAGAACAAAGCTCCATCCATAGCAAGTCAATGTAAGATTGTAACAGATGTTGAGTAGAAAGTATCAATTTCAACTCAAACTGATCCAATTTCTACTCAAACATGTCCTATTTCAATCGAAACTGATCCTATTGCAACAAAAGTTGAGCAAAAGTATCAATTTCAACTCAGACTAATCCTATTGCAATAAAAATTGAGTAGAAAGTATCAGTTTCAATTCAAACTAATCCTATTGCAACTCAAACATGTTCTATTTCAACTCAAAATGATCTTATTGCAATAGAAGTTGAGCAGAAGGTATCAGTTTCAACTCAAACTAATCATGTACTGGTGTTTACACCAAAAGCCAATCAAGAGCCTAAATAGATACCACCAAAGTCAAAAAAATGAAAGAGGTTAGATCATGTGGTAACAGAACTTGAATTTATTGAGATCAAAAGGGAACCCCCAAAGATTAAACATGGCTTGACAAGGGAGGAGATATAAGAATTGAAGCCTGTTCACAAGGATTTACAGCCTAGGGCTCTAATAGCGGAAGTTGATGTATTTATGAACATCCGAAGTAAGCAAGATTTTCTTGATAGTAAGCCTTTTCTATGATGGTGCGTTGAACATTTCAATGTCTGGATTTAGAGTGCCTATGATTTAGACGAGGTCAAAAAATATATTGATACAATCTTCCCAGATTTTAGGAAGAAATTTATGTGTATTTGGGGGAGGGATCAGTGTTTATGGAATTTTGAAATCCATTTCAATAGACAATCTGATTTTTGGGACAGAAATGTGGAGTACGGGCCTGAGAATACATTTATAATTGATACTATTGCTTACATGTTATTTTACAACATTAGAAGATGTTGTCTCACACTACCAAAGTTGCCAATTAGTGAAAGATGTAACTATCTATCAAGAACTCTTTGTGCTCAAGTTTGGAAATGTTTAATATCCCCAATTGTAGCAAGTATGCAGATATTATTTCCAGAGCTACTCCTCCTGACGAAGAGAGCTTAGCTATATATCATGGAATACATCGAGAGCGTAATCGATATCGTACATGATATCGATTACGCTCAACTCAAACATGTTCTATTTCAACTCAAAATGATCTTATTGCAATAGAAGTTGAGCAGAAGGTATCAGTTTCAACTCAAACTAGTCATGTACTAGTGTTTACACCACAAGCCAATCAAGAGCCTAAATAGATACCACCAAAGTTAGAAAAATGAAAGAGGTTAGATCATGTGGTAACAGAACTTGAATTTATTGAGATCAAAAGGGAACCCCAAAGATTAAACAGGGCTTGACAAGGGAGGATATATAAGAATTGAAGCCTGTTCACAAGGATTTACAGCCTAGGGCTCTAATTGTGGAAGTTGATGTATTTATGAACATCCAAAGTAAGCAAGATTTTCTTGATAGTAAGCCTTTTCTATGATGGTGCATTGAACATTTCAATGTCTGGATCTGGAGTGACTATGATTTAGACGAGGTCAGAAAATATATTGATACAATCTTCCCAAATTTTAGGAAGAAATTTATGTGTATTTGGGGGAGGGATCAGTGTTTATGGAATTTTGAAATCCATTTCAAAAGACTATCTGATTTTTGGGACAAAAATGTGGAGTACGGGCCTGAGAATACATTTATAATTGATACTATTGCTTACATGTTATTTTACAACATTAGAAGATGTTGTCTCACACTACCAAAGTTTCCAATTAGTGAAAGATGTAACTATCTATCAAGAACTCTTTGTGGTCAAGTTCGGAAATTTTTAATATCCCTAATTCTAGCAAGTATGTAGATAGTATTTCCAGAGCTACTCCTCCTGATGAAGAGAGCTTAGCTAAATATCATGGAATACATCGAGAGCGTAATCGATATCATACATGAAAATGCTAATTATGTAGATAACAAAACATTGTGTACAGGGGAAAGCCCTCACCAAATACAAATAACCACTCCACCACTTGATTGAACTTCTTAGCACAGAATAGGTTACTTAATAAACTAATTTATAATGATCTAGTAGTCAATTCCTATACTACATAGTGCTAGACAAAAACATTGTCCATCATCACATGGGTATTACAAATTCCAAGGAATACTATTGTAAATGGCCTCATAGACATCACCATTAATGGTAAACATGTGTGTACAATCATGGACAAATGACATGGGTATTTTAACATATACGTTGGTGGTTTTGTTTCTAACAACCTATAAACATTTTCTTCTAGTCTCTCATAAAATAAACCCACCACATAATATGTTCCTGAAGCTATCACGTTGTTCCAAGAATCCATGATACTCTTCGGAGTGAACTATTTCCTTTCTGTGCACTTTATTAAATAGAAATCTACATGCTCATCATTGTCCTCTTCTAAATAGAAACATGCATGCTCATCATTGTCCTCTTCTGCATTGAGTGCAAAGTTATCATCCACTACCAATGCATCTGATAGATAGTTGCCATCACCTTCAAATGTAAAATTGGAAAAGGATGTCTTCTACTTCATCCAATTCACTAATAAGAGTCAAAGTATGATATGCCCAATTTTGAACGTGGTGTTTGTTGATGCATCTTTTCCATTGACCCTTGATACAATGAAAGCAATAACATGTTAGTTCTTTGACTCCAATGCAATGTCCATCTAGCCTTGAATAGCCACAAATTGAATGCAAGAATTGAACTTGAGATATCCCCTTTCAATCCCAAGCCTTCTCTGTTGGAGCAAGTCTATGACAAGCCTAAGTATTGGCTTGAGTCCCACAAAGTCATAAAAGAAGCTTCAAAATGAAGACTATGTAAAGTTAACTTGTGAACTACCTCTTGTAACTTTTGAAGAGTTTACTTAATGTAAAAGTGAAAGAATCTTAAGTGGTTGAGTCCACATGATAAAAAAGGGAAAGAGGAGCCACGAATTCGTGATTTGTGGTAGGTAGAGAATCAAATCAATCATTGATTGATTGGAGAGTGATTGAGGGAAGTTAGCCTCCCAAACTCAACTATAAATAGATGGCAGTTTTAGTCGTGGTTAGAGAGACCTATGTGAAGACCTCCAAGAGCTGAGCTTTATGCCATATCAAGGTGTGATTACAAGGCACACATATGTATCAGTAAGTCCATTGTATTGTACAAGCAATATACTTTCATTTTCATGATCATTTGGGTTCATATTTCCATGTTCTTGTGAAGTGTACTACTCACTGCCATTACTCTCAGTTTTCTCAGTCAGATTGCAGAGATGGTTTCTCTGAGCTTGGTGCATCATTTTCAGTGATTTAACTTGGTAAAGTTAGCTCTATAAGTCTACTATATGCACACAAATTTCATGTCATTTGGATGTTGCAATTTTCAGTTATGTTCATTTGAAGTCAACAGGGTCTGTTCATCTTCACTTCTCTGTCAGGTACCCGATTTTTTCACTCACCTTGTCAAAGCCATTTCTCAGTGGTTACTTATCCAAATTCAGTGATTTAAATCTTGTTTGATTCAGCTTACTGTCTAGTATAACTATACAAAAGTTCATAATCATTGCATTCCTACATTTTGATTTATGTTCATTTTTCTGCTCACTGGTCTCAAACTATAGCAGCCCATGAAAATCGGGATGATGTCATCACTTGTTAAAACTCATTCTCAGTGTGTGGTTTATTATTTTTGATGCGATTACTCTTGAAAGTTAGCTCTTTAAGCTACCTAGAATTCCCCAAGAGGAATTAAGCTAATTGCTGATGTGCTCAGAGAATTATGTAAAACACTGGACAGGTGTATGAACCAAGAATAGCAAGTTTTCACCTCTGAGCTAACTCCAACTTATCTGTTTTGATCTATCTTTTTGAGAGTGATCTTCCAAGGTACATAGGGTGTCTAATACATCCATTGGCAAGCTAAAAGGGCCCACCATATACTCCTAGAGTTCATTTGGCTGGTGTAGATCAAGGATTTTGCAACACCTCTTCATCTTCAAGCACATACCTATCCATCTCTTCATAGTGGTATCAGAGCAAGGTTGGACAACATGGCAGATGGATTTCCTTCATCAATTGACAAATTGGATAGAGGTAACTACTCAGCTTGGTCATTAAGAATGGAAGCTTATCTCCAAGGTAGAAGTTTATATGGTTATCTGGCTGGAGATGAAGTTATGCCAAGTTTCAGGAACAAAAGTCAACCAACACAAGAAGAGCAAGAAAGATTGAGCACATGGTGCTCCAAGGATGCACTTACAAGGTCTTATCTCCTCAACTCTATCTCAGATTTTTTGTTGCCTCACATTAGAAGTTGTAAGATATCTCAGGAAGTGTGGGATGCACTTGAAGCCTTCTTCTCTTCAAGTACCAAAGCTAGGAAGCATCAACTATGGCTAGATTTCACAACTCTCAAGAAGGCTCCCAAACAAAATGTGACTGATTTTGTCACAAAGCTCAAGGACATAGCAGATAAGTTGGGAAGCATTGGAGAGGTAATAGATGAAGAGCAAATTGTAAGGCAAGTCATTAATGGCTTGAAGGCAGATGACAAGGGGAAGCATTCACCACAGCTATGGATTTGTACATGGACATGCATGTACCTGATTTCAATACACTCGATGGACAACTACTTACCCAAGAGGCAAAGCTTATCAAAAATGGAGAAAGCTCTAAAGGTAATCAATCTTCAGCTTTATACACTGATAAAAGCAAGTCCAAAGATAACAAAGGAAAGGCAAAGAAAGTGGATGATGAAGCAAGTACATATCAAGCTAACTATGCAGGTAGAGGAAGACATGGCAGAGGTAGAGGAAGATGAGGTATACAAGGCAGGGAGAGATCCCAAGACTCCAACCCATGTTTTATTTGTGGATTAACTAATCATACAACTGAAAATTGCTTTAGGAATTCCAGGAATCAAAGAGGAAGAGGATACAATAGAGGAAGTTATGGCTACTCAAGAGGAAGGTTCAACAATTATCATGGCAGCTACAACAACTACAATCATTCAAACTATCAATTAGGTTACAAAGGAAGGAGAGACTACAATAGCTACACAGAAGACTCAAACAAAGAGGATTCATTATTGATCATGAACATGGCTATGCCACAAGGTAAATCTGATGAGCATGTTTTCTACATAGATTCAGGTTGTTCAAATCATGTGGCAGGAAATGTGGCACTCCTATCAGATTTAGAAGATCAAAGGAATAAGCATGAGGTTCAAACAGGAGATGATACAAAACATCCTGTGGAGAAAATAGGCAATGTCAAAGCACCTGATGGAAACATCAACCTACTCAGTAAGGTACTCTATGTCCCTACCATTACAAAGAATTTGATAAGTGTTGGGCAGATAGTAGAGAAAGGGTTGCAAGTCAGGTTCACAAAAGCAGGAGCATTTGTTGAAGATCCAAGTCAAGGATTCAGAAAAATTGCAAAAGGTGAAAAGACAGGTAGATTGTTCACATTTGAATTACAAGACACTAGAAACATTGCTCTCTTTAATTATGGTAGTCAGACACTCACAGAATTGGAAGTATGGCACAAAAGGTTAGCACATATTGGTGAAAGGTCATTAAAGCAAATTTGCAGGGGCCAAAGTGTACTTGGACTCCTTAATTTGTCAAAACAACATATGATTTATAAGTGTAGTGCATGTCAATTTGGAAAGTCTCACAGGTTACCATTCATGAAGAAAGGTTATATGCATGGAGATCTCTTGGAGTTGGTTCATACAGATCTATGGGGACCTAGCAAGGAAGCTTCAATATCTGGATCAAGGTATTATGTTTCCTTTATTGATGATTGCAGCAGATGGACTATCCTATTCTTTATGAAACACAAAGATGAAGTTTTTTCATGTTTCAAAAGATATTTGGCTCTTGTGGAGAATCAAACAGGTAAATCACTAAAAAGGCTAAGGTCATATGGAGGGGGAGAATACTTCTCCCATGAGTTTGATTCTTTTCTTCAAGAAAGAGGAATCAAAAGAGAGGTAACTACAAGGTACACTCTTGAGCAAAATGGAGTGGCAGAAAGGAGGAATAGGACAATTGTTGAAGCTGCAAGGTCTATGTTAAATGAAAAGCATTTACCAAATTACTTATGAGCTGAGGCTGTATCTACAGCCACTTACTTGATTAACAGGTTGCCTTCAAAATCCTTTGATGGGATGACTCCATATGAGGCTTGGAATGCAAGAATACCAAGCTTAGATCATTGTAAAATTTTTGGATGTATTGCTTTTGCTCATGTTCCTTCACATGTTAGAGGCAAGATGGATCCAAAGGCAGAAAGGTGTGTATTTATTGGATATGACAACAATCAAAAGGGGTACAGGTTATACAACCCTACCAACAAAGGATTCTTGGTAAGCAAAGATGTAGTTTTTGATGAGAACAATTCATGGTATGAAGATTCATGCAGGAAGGTCAATTTACCATATGATCTTGAAGAAGATTTTCCAAAGCTTGGTAGAGAACAACCAAAGATTGAAGAACAAGACACCTCAGAGGATGATGAAGACTCTCAGATGGAAAAGATCAAAGCATGGAAGTCTAAAGGTAAAGAAAAATTGCAGGAACTTGGACATGAGGCAAAATCATCACATCATGGCCTAAGAAGATCTATGAGGGAAAAGAAAAAACCAGAAAGGTATGGGTTTGACACCTCATTAGTAACTAAACATTCTATCTACATAGCATAGGACATAAACCAAGAGGAGCCATCATCATTTGAAGAGGCCAAAGCAAAAACAGAATGGAAGCATGCAATGAAGGAAGAGATTGAAGCACTTGAGGAAAACAACACTTGGGATTTGGTGCCCAAGACTTCATCCATGAAGGTAATAGGCTCAAGATGGGTCTATAAACTCAAGAAGAATTTTGATGGTTCCATTAACAGGTATAAGGCAAGGCTTGTAGCAAAAGGCTTTGCACAAACTCAGGGAATTGATTATGAGGAGACCTTCTCTCCCGTGGCAAAGATGCCTACTATTAGGGTTTTGCTTAGTATTGCCTCTTCCAAGAATTGGAAGATACTTCAACTAGATGTAAAGAATGCATTCTTGAATGGTTGGATAACAGAAGAGTTATATATGGTTTTGAAAATCAAGTTTATCCTGATTATGTGTGTAAACTTAACAAAGCATTGTACGGTCCCAAGCAAGCTCCAAGAGCTTGGAATTTCAGGCTTGTTTCATTCTTGCAAGACAAAGGCTTTCAACCAAGCAAGGCAGATCCTTCACTCTTTATTAAAAAGAGTAATTCTGAGGTCATCTACCTATGTGTATATGTAGATGATATTATATTGACAGGGAATGATGTAGATGGTATGAGGAAGATCAAAGATCAGATGAGATAAGAGTTCAAGATAAGTGATTTGGGTTCACTTACCTACTTCCTAGGTTTGGAAGTTGTCTACAAAGATCATGGTTTGTTTCTCACTCAAAGAAAGTACATTAAGGACATGTTGGCAAAATTAATGATGCAAGATTGTAAGATTGCAGGTACTCCAATGGAGGTCAATCACAAATTGAGCACACATGAAGGTGAACTCATAGAGGACATCACATCATATCAAAGTCTAGTGGGTAGTCTCAACTATGCCACATTGACAAGAGTAGATATATGTTACAGTGTGAGTGTGCTAAGTCAATTTATGCACACACCAAGGAAACCACATATGGATGTTGCCAAAAGGATTCTCAAGTATCTCAAAGGAACCATAAATGAAGGACTTTATTATCCTTATGTATCTGATTTAGGTTTGAAGCTATTTTCTGATGCAGATTGGGCTGGCTCCAAGGAAGATAGAAGGAGCACTTCGGGTTATCTTACATTTGCAGGTTCAAAGCTTATTTCATGGTCATCCAAGAAGCAACCCACAATTGCTCTCTCCTCTACTGAAGCTGAATACAGAGGTCGTGCCATAGCTACTCAGGAAGCTATGTGGATGAAGACATTGTTCAAAGATCTTGGATTGGAGTTTGGAACTCCAACTATTTTTGGTGACAATATGAGTTCTATTCATTTGGCTGCTAATCCTATTTTTCATGCAAGGACTAAACATATTGAAGTTCATTATCACTATGTACGAGAGAAGGTTCTAAGCAAAGAGATTCAAATATCATATGTGTCCACTCATCAACAATGTGCAGATATTCTAACCAAAGCATTGGATGGTACAAAGCTTTGCAAATTCAAGGCTATGATTGGTTTGCAGGTAATCTTGGAAGATTGAAGACCTCAAGCCTACTTGGCTTGAGGGGGAGCTGTTGGAGCAAGTCTATGACAAGCCTAAGTATTGGCTTGAGTCCCACAAAGTCATAAAAGAAGCTTCAAAATGAAGACTATGTAAAGTTCACTTGTGAACTACCTCTTGTAACTTTTGAAGAGTTTACTTAATGTAAAAGTGAAAGAATCTTAAGTGGTTGAGTCCACATGATCAAAAAGGGAAAGAGGAGCCACGAATTCATGATTTGTGGTAGGTAGAGAATCAAATCAATCATTGATTGATTGGAGAGTGATTGAGGGAAGTTAGCCTCCCAAACTCAACTATAAATAGATGGCAGTTTTAGTCGTGGTTAGAGAGACCTATGTGAAGACCTCCAAGAGCTGAGCTTTATGCCATATCAAGGTGTGATTACAAGGCACACATATGTATCAGTAAGTCCATTGTATTGTACAAGCAATATACTTTCATTTTCATGATCATTTGGGTTCATATTTCCATGTTCTTGTGAAGTGTACTACTCACTGCCATTACTCTCAGTTTTCTAAGTCAGATTTCAGAGATGGTTTCTCTGAGCTTGGTGCATCATTTTCAGTGATTTAACTTGGTAAAGTTAGCTCTATAAGTCTACTATATGCTCACAAAGTTTCATGTCATTTGGATGTTGCAATTTTCAGTTATGTTCATTTGAAGTCAACAGGGTCTGTTCATCTTCACTTCTCTGTCAGGTACCGGATTTTTTCACTCACCTTGTGAGAGCCATTTCTCATTGGTTACTTATCAAAATTCAGTGATTTAAAGCTTGTTGGATTCAACGTACTGTCTAGTATAACCATACCAATTTTCATAATCATTGCATTCCTAAATTGTGAGTTATGTTCATTTTTCTGCTCACTGGTCTCAAACTGTAGCAGCCCGTGAAAATCGGGATGATGTCATCACTTGTTAAAACTCATTCTCAGTGTGTGGTTTACTATTTTTGATGAGATTACTCTTGAAAGTTAGCTCTTTAAGCTACCTAGACGTCCTCAAGAGGAATTAAGCTAATTGCTGCTGTGATTAGAGAATTATGTAAAACACTAGACAGGTGTATGAACCAAGAATAGCAAGTTTTCACCTCTGAGCTAACTCCAACTTATCTGTTTTGATCTATCTTTTTGAGAGTGATCTTCCAAGGTACATAGGGTGTCTAATACATCCATGGGCAAGCTAAAAGGGCCCACCATATACTCCTGGAGTTCATTTGGCTGGTGTAGATCAAGGATTTTGCAACACCTCTTCATCTTCAAGCACATACCTATCCATCTCTTCACATTCTCCCTATTTAGTTTGTCAATTTCCACTTCCTAGAACAATCCTCTCACATCTCTCGCTTTTGACCCTAACAAATGTCCCCTAAGGAATTCCACAACATCTACAACACACTTTAGCATTGTACCATCAGTTTTAAGCTGGTCATGGGTTAGGTGCCCTTTTCACAATTGCACCTACACCATCATGTTCTCCCTTCCCGTGCCTTAACTCAAAGAAGTTCCATATCATAGTCATGCTTCTCAAATAATCATGTTAAAACGTTAGGACTCATCTCCCTCTTTAACGAACTTTTACGAACTTGTCCTTCATACATTGACTCGACATCTTCAAAGATCTTTATAGGAATATGATATTCGTCAATGCTGGTCTCTCTCCCACACCACTCAAGATGTTCTACTCCGCAATCAGAGCACTCACCCATCACACATTTGTATTGGTGGAATATGGTATTATTTTGATGTGGACATAGAATACTCTCTACAATGCTGCTAATTGATCAAAATGTAATTGTTGAAGCATTGCACCTTGATGTCTTCTCTACTGAAAAATAGAACAATCACAACTCCAAAGAAATCTATGCACGAGAGAGCTTGATTGATGTAGGAGATCGATTGCATCCGTAAGGTATGGCATTTGAATGTGATAAATGAAAAAACATGTGAATCTATCTTTCAATGATTCGAACTTTCCAAGTTGGATACTTATCATTGGATGGCATTGTTTGAAGTGTATAAATAGCTTCCTCTACATTACACAACCAAGTGGTTATTAGTAGTCATTAATTAGCTTGTTACCCGTTTGCTATTACCAAGTATTTGGTTCTTGGTTAGTTGTTACAAGGATTTAGCTTGTTACTAGTGAGCTATTACTAAGTAGCTAGTTCTTAGTTATTTGTTAGTAATTAGCTATTACTATTTAGCTTGTTAAAAAATAGTTATTACTAAGTAGCTAGTCGTTGTTTAGTTGTTTGTAATCAGTTATTACTATTTAGCTTGTTACTAGTTAGTTATTACTAGGTAGTTGGTTCTTAATTAGTTTTTACTAATTAGCTGTTACTAGTTAGCTTGTTACTAATTAGCTATTACTAAGTGATTGGTTCTTGGTTAGTTGTTTGTAATTAGCTATTACTAATTAGCTTGTTACTAGTTAGCTATTACTAAGTAGTTGGTTCTTAGTTAGCTTTTTAGTAATTAGTTATTACTAATTACCTTGTTACTAATTAGCTATTACTAAGTAGCTATTACCAATTAGCTATTACTAAGTAACTATTACTAATTAGCTTATTACTAATTATCTATTACTAAATTACTAATTAGCTATTATTAATAAGATATTATTAATTAGCTATTGCAAATCAACTATTACTAATTAGCTATTACTAGTTAGCTATTACAAATTAGCTATTAGGAATTAGCTATTACAAATCAGCTCTTTCTTATTAGCTATTTCTTATTAGCTATCACTAATTAGCTATTAAAAATTAGCTATTACTAATTTGCTATTATGAATTAGCTATTATGAATCAACTATTACTAACAAGCTATTTCATATTACCTATTACTAATTAACTATTATAAATTAGCTATAGCTAATTAGTTATTAATAATTAGCTATTACAAATAAGCTATTACTAATTAGCTATTACTAATTCACTAGTATGAATACCAATTAGCTATTACTAATTAGCTATTACAAATTAGCCATTACGAATTGGCTATTACAAATTAGGTGTTACTAAATAGCTATTACTAATTAGCTATTACAAATTATCTATTACTAATTAACTATTATGAATTAGCTAATACTAATTAGCTTGTTACTAATTAGCTATTACTAAGGAGCTGGTTCTTGGTTAGTTGTTTGTTGCTTGTAAGTATCTATTATTAAGTAGCTAGTTCTTGGCTAGTTGTTTGTAATTAGATATTACTAAGTAGCTAGTTCTTGGTTAGTTATTTGTAATTAGCTATTACTAATTATCTTGTAATTAGTTAGCTATTACTAAGTAGTTGGTTCTTAATTGGCTTGTTAGTAATTAGCTATTACTATTTAGCTTGTTACTAATTAGCTATTACTAAGTAGCTAGTACTAATTAGCTACTACTAAGTAGCTATTACTAGTTAGCTTGTTACTAATTAGCTATTATTGATTAGCTTATTACTTATTAGCTATTACTAATTAGCTATTACTAACAAGCTATTACTAGATTACTAATTAGCTATTACTAACTAGCTATTACTAATTAGTTATTACTAACTAGCTATTATGAATTAGCTATTACGAATTAGCTATTAGTAATTAGCTATTACTAATTAGCTATCACTAATTAGCTATTACTAATTAGCTATCACTAATTATCTATTACTAATTATCTATTATCAATTAGCTATTAGGAATTAGCTATTAACAATTAGCTATTAGGAATTAGCTATTACCAATTAGCTATTAGGAATTAGCTATTATGAATTAGGTGTTATTAATGAGCTATTACTAATTAGCTACTAATAAGTAGTTATTATGAATTAGCTATTACTAGTTATCTTGTTACTAGTTAGGTATTAATAATTAGCTATTACAGAGTGGCTAGTTCTTGGTTAGTTGTTAGTTATTAGTTATTACTAATTATCTTGTTACCAATTACCTATTACTAAGTAGCTTGTTCTTGGATAGCCACTAGTAACTAGCTATTATTAATTAGCTTGTTATCAATTAGCTATTACTAAGTAGTTGGTTCTTGGTTTATCATTAATAATTAGCTATTACTAATTAGCTTGTTACTAGTTAGCTATTATGAAGTAGCTTGTTCTTGGTTGGTTGTTTAGTAATTAGCGATTATTAGATAGTTTGTTACTAGTTATCTACTAAGTAGCTATTATTAATTATCTTGATCTTATGCATTTGTTGTTGATAGATATTATTAAATATCATGTTTTGAACCACATATTACTAGCTAGATAGGTATGCATAGCTTTGACTATTACTTGTTATCTTATTACTTGTTAACTAGGTATGCATAACTTCTACTATTAAATATTATTTTATGCCATAGTAGTTATTACTAACTAGCTTGTTACTAGTTAAATTCTATATTAATTAGTTTATGTTTGGTTAGATATTACTAGTTAACATTTTACTATGTCTAATTAGCTAAACTGTGGATTGATGATTGAAAATAGGATTACCTGAGATACTTCAAGAAGGTGAAGATGGTGCTCCAAATATTGATTTCTGCCAAGTCGGATCTTGCTTATATCCTTCTTACTTGGTGACACCCTACTCCCTATTGTCCAAAACATGATAATCAAATCCTTGACCTCTTGTGTGATACATGTGGTACATGTTGATCTACTAGTTGTATTCAAAAAGCTATGATCAGACTCAACTGCACTTAACTATCCAATTGTATCATAGATGACTTTCCTACTTACTCACAATACCCTAGAAAGTCTTGAAATATTTATCTAATTTGTTGATGAATACGCATCGCTATTTAGAATCATCATCAATGTTGATCTTTTCA
The DNA here is from genome assembly GCA_020310875.1 of Ceratopteris richardii. Classification (NCBI taxonomy): domain Eukaryota; kingdom Viridiplantae; phylum Streptophyta; class Polypodiopsida; order Polypodiales; family Pteridaceae; genus Ceratopteris; species Ceratopteris richardii. Next base: position 45,588,061 of record CM035436.1, on the reverse strand, counting down.
ACACAAGGTCATCAAAATTATTTCTCATACTTTGTAGTGTATTCCAAAGATTGGTGAAAAGTGCACATGTTACATGATCTTTGCTTCTGACCATTGCATGAAAATGTTTCCCAATACATGGACCCTGCAACATCCTATTTAGTGCCTCAATTTTATCTTCACAACATAAATGTCTATTTTGATTGTTAAAATACTTGATGATCTTATCCACAATGCCATCCACGTTGCTTGAACTGCGATTAGCATTACCCTCCACATTATTGCATGACCTTGAAGATATTGTATCTCTATATTTCCTTTTCTTTTCCTTCCAATAACATATTAATGCTTGCTGATCACTATCAACTATTGGTATTGTATTAACTTCCATCAATTTTCTTGTTCGAGATTTTCATGCATCAACACACTACTAATGAAGAAGAAACCATAAATACAACAACATCTACCAATCATCAATCTACTTTATTATATTGATTTTACATTGAGTATGCTCATCTGATATCAATATGTGCTCCATCCCTTACATATGTAGACATTATACCACTTTTAAACCTCCAACAATCATCCAAAAAACTCAAATGTTAGATACAATGAATAAATAATATGAAACTAATTGGACATTGTGAAGCCATTTTTAAACTTGCAAAAATCATCCACAACGTGAGATGTTACTCATATCTAACTTCCTTTTTTTTAGAGAGAATAGGAAAAAAGCAAATCAATGAGGAAATTTTACAAAATATGTAGGGGCCAAGAGCCCAGACATCATGATAAAATCAATTTCATCAATATTTACAACAATGATTACTCTGTGATAGTAACACCCAATCTTTACAATAGATTATTTAATGACTAATGCACAAAGGCATTGCTTTATCATTTAAACAACAAACACAAATAGAAGTCTTGACATACATTTTGTAGACTCAAATCTATCAAGATGTTGAAGACATATCACAAAGGCGATTAGATTCATGTTTCTGATCAATGTAAGAAAACTATTTCAATGAAAATTGCACTTTTTTTTAAAATAGTACCATACATCCAATAATAGCCTATAAAATCTATCATCTTCACCTGATATTGGGTATCTAAAAGTTACTTAGATGTTATGAATCATATGAATTAAAAACACCTATTCATTACATTGCAACATCAACTTTAAGTTGTTCATGGGTTAGCACCCTTTTTACAACTGCACTTGCACCATCATGTCCTGCCTTTCCATGGCTTGAGTCAAAGAAGTTCCATATCATAGTCATGTGTGATAGCCTTGCATATCTTCCTATGAAGTAAAATGGATGTTTAGCTTTAAATTGAGATGTTGCACCATGTGACCATACCCAATGATGGCGTAAGTTAAGGTTTAGCTCTCTCAACCACTACCAATGCAATTGGAAACAATGTTGCACAAAAAGGGTTTCATGCTTCTTTTCATGGGATATGAAGAAGTGGCATACCTTTTTAGGAATGACCTCCAAATGAAAATATGTGATATGGACAAAAATAGTTATTTATACAAACCACCAATGCATAGATTGTATTTCATTTTGCTAGCCGAATGTATAGTTTTCTACAAATCAACCACGAAAATCACAACATTGACTGGGAATTCAGAGACACATCTTAAATTGGTTTGCTTGCCATAAATAAATGAAATTCCAAACGGTTTACCTCATCTGTAGAGCTTCTCTCTCTCTCTCTCTCTCTCTCTCCCTCCCTTTTCCTCCTCTCTACTAAACTCTAATGTTTCTTCTCATCTCACAAACTTGCTCCTTGAAAAACAATCTCTCTCAATATTCCCCACTTAAGATGCAATGCACAAAAAAACTACCGATAGTGATGGCATCTGTCATGAATGCTCCTTCTTGAAAAAAAAAATCTCTCTCAATGTTCCCCGCTCAAGACATAGCGTGTAGAAAACTCCCAATAGTGATGGTGCTCGTCATGAATTCTCCATACTCCACTATACAATGTGCATACCCTTGCCCCTACCACTAATGCTTTTAAATTTCTCTTTCCATAAGTGATACACCATTGTTTTCTGTATGCATTTTTAGATAATGTATAAGATAGGTTCGCATCATAAGATGATGCATATAAACCTTTTTGTTTACCACCCATGCACCCTTAGTTCCCACTCATGCACATGGACTAAGAAGAGATGAATTTATTTCATCTATATGTATCTATCATTTACATTCCATCCTTACATTCTCATACGTCATCCATATTTCATCTTTACATTCCCATTATGTAAAGAATAAATAAAATTTAAAAAGAAGAAATAATTAAATAAAAATCATTTGTTGGAGTTAGACGTCTGTGAAAGCACATGAAGAGAACAAGGAAGAACAAGTTTGGAGCACAACACACAATACTGAATGTATTATTAGTAGAATGTACAAAGATAAGTAGCCCGTTAGGGCAATAGGCGTATATACAAGCCAAGGGAAAAAAAAAACCTCCTAAAGAGGGAAAAAAGTGCCTCGGTGGTCCTAGAGTGGTCACACACATCACTACCTTAATATATCAACGAACCCCCCCTGGGAGTGATACAGTGAATAAGAAGCTGGCACTCATGTATAAGGAAGTGCCAAGCTATGTGGAATCAATCCACAAAAGGAAGTAAGCCCAAAGATTTGCGGAAAGCTTCAAACTTCTCCCTAGGGCAGAGCCTTCGTGAAAAGGTCTGCAATGTTCTCCTATGTCGGCACATATGCCAAGCTGATCTCTCCAGCAGAGAAACTCTCCTTGACATAATGATAATGCACCTCAATGTGCTCAATGCGAGCATGGAACACAGGGTTCCTCGCAACTGCCAATGCGCTATGACTGTCAGTGAAGATGGTGGTGGCAAAAGGCTGACCAACACTATTGTAGGCTGCTTCTTGCTCAACCAAGATATGCATGAGCTAACAAAGATGAAGCAAAAACCACTGGCGAACACATTAGTGTCATAACAACTAGCCCAATCACTGTTAAAAAAAGCATGCAAATCTGGTGGTAGTGATCCCCCCTTGTGATAAAACAATCCAAGTAGTCGGGTACCACTCAAGTAGCAAATATGCGCTTAACTGCCTGTCAATGCTTGACTCTTGGGCAATGCATAAACTTGCTCATCTGTGAGATAGAAAACTGAATATCTGGCTGAGTAATGCATAAGTAAATCAAGCATCCAACAACTTGCTGATAGAGAACAACATCAAATGCATCTCAAACATCATGAAGACTCAATCGTAAACATGTCTCCATATGAGTGGCAATAGGCTTACAGTCTTCAAGCCCAAAATGTTGCAATAATATGTCAATATATTTTGTTTGACACAAAGCCATTCCACCATCAACTTGCATAAATTGAATGCTCAAATAGTGATGCAAATGCCCCAAATCAGACATCTCACATGAGGCATGGAAATCAACCTTAAAATCAGCAATATGCTTCTCAGTAGGACTAGTGGGCAGCATGTCATCAACATAGACAACAATGATCAGAAGCACATCATTGGCACGCTTAACATATAAGGTGCTTTCAATTGCACTATTCTCAAAACCATGTGCAATCAGATAGGCATGTATCTTTTCATACCAAGCACGTCGTGCTTGCTTTAAACCATATAATGCCTTCTTTAACTTGCACACTTGGTTTTCATGCCCTTTCTGCACAAAGGCACAGGGGTGAAAAACGTACACTTCTTCATGCAAGTCACCATTCAGAAATGTTTTAATGTACAATTGATGTACATTCCAACCATGATGAGCTGCAAGAGCAGAGATGCTACAAACAATAGTCATTCGGCAAGTAGGTCCCTCTCCTGATCTAAGATTGGTTCACCATTTTCATTGAGTCATTGCATACAAGTATATAACCAATCCATGAAAGAAGATATATATTCATGTTAATTACTATCAAGATTGTCTATATTTTTGTTTCTCTATCTTCTACTTTGGATATTTTGAGGTTCCTATTTAGACTCATAAATAAATGCTTGCATGCATTCACTATTATATGCAATAAAATTAGAAATATCACTTTTTTCTTGCAATGTTGATTGAAATGGAACTCCCTTACCTGATAATACCTCATCTACCAATTTTGAAGAAGAATCATTAGTCCATGCACATGGAGCTTTTTCATGAACTCTTTCAAAGTATTCACTAAAATAGTACATGCAATACTCAAGCATACATCCCTTTCCCATATATCCTTGTGCTTTTTCTCTTTGTCACACTTAACCTTTTAATATGTCCATAAATTGCTCGACCTAAAACATCCATCGAGTGACTACAAATGTTGCAATCTCTATGTAATCCACAAGATGGATCAATAAATGAATGTGAATATCAAAAAATGATGTTGAAAGCTCTTTCTCCATCAAGCATTATAGCTCCCTACATTCATGTTTCTTTTTTTGGGATTGAGTCTTTATCAATCTCTTTTGATGTAATCCACCTGTCATTAATCATAAATTAAATTATAAAGAAATTAATTCTTAAAATATATATCTATCAAATAATCTGATATATAAAATATAAAAGTATGATAATTACCTTATAAGTGATCCAAGATGATAGATCACATCCCATAATCCTTTTTTGCACATTCATCAATAGCAAGAGTTAGAATGTGCTTGAGAAAGCATGTGTCTTTAACCTAGATAATCTCCTGTCATCCATAGTACGCATGTTTCTGAAAGATGCTTCATATCCTATGGTTGAGCAAATTGACTGAATCTAGTTGTTAATAGTTTGCATATCCTTTGTCATAAGTATCCAAGGATCAAGCTCATAAGTTGTTTCTTATCGATTTTTTTCGTAAATTGGCCATAACTTTGGTTTTGAGTTTTGATCCTTTAATTCATTCAAGAAGATATCACCATAATGAAAAATAAACATTATTGAATATATGTATATGATCAAGAAGATGATAGATCTTTAACTCTCTTCAATACTCCCAAGGGTACCACATCAATATATTCTCTTCTAGTGATAGTTTTTCCTTATCTCTAATCTTCACATTCTCATCATCTTCATCCTTAGTGAGGATTTTGGATTGCGGATCTATAAGGGGCCCTTCCATCCATTTTTTATACCAATCCAAAGGTGTCATTGGTTTTGGACACTGAATTGTTTCAGTCTTCCCATTAAAATGTATTTCTTCTCTTTTGGGTCATAATGGATGATCATTAGGCAAGAACCGTCAATCTAGAAGGTAAATATTTTTCTTAAGATTCTATAAATTGATCTCAACCAATCACCATAGTTAGGACAAGCCTTATATCCCTTAATAGATATTCCTGCATGCATGAAAACCATAAAAAAATATTAATAAGGGTAACTCACATATGAATGAATATAAATATTAAATAAAAAAATTATATCCTTACCTAAATAGATGCCAAATTGTGGAAAATCATGTATAGTCAATGCCACAATTCCAAGTACCATAATGTGTCTGTGGTCAATGCTTTTTGATACATCCATGACATAAATACCTCTCCATAACTCTTGAAGATCTTCAATGAAAGGAGCAAGATATGCATTCATGTCTTTGGCTTGTCCTTTTCTTGCAATAAAAGTTGAAATCATTAAATGTTCTTTTTTAGTGCTAAGGTATGGTAGGAGATTGTAGTTGATATGTGGACGATTTACTAAATTTAATCAAAAATGGATTAACCCCATCTAATGCATCACCTAACTTTAGATTGTGTGGCCCTTGTGAAAAATCATGCCATCTATAATCCACGTGATCAAAAACTACACTATCTGCTAGGATTATCATTACTTCATACATACTTTTATGATCAAATTGCATGTCAAAAAATTTGATAATTCAAGGCTTTGAAACATATGTTTAATTCATGGAACTAATGGAAAATGTCAGAAAACATATCAATGTGTAAAAAGTTGTCCTCTTGCAAATGGACTGATAGAAGAACCTTCCTCTGATCAGTGAGTAAGCATATCCAAATCTATTATCTATCATCACATTTTGTGATCAACCTATTTTGTATCGATGTTATTAAAATATTTTGTTTTTTGTGCCTCATATTATATACCTTGTACATATTTGATAGCTCAACTATGTCATTGATTGTAACGATGTTTGGCTTTAGGTTGGATGAAGAAAAAAAATTCATGCACAACTTCTACAAAAGATAATTCTCCAAATCAATGTCAGGCTGTAATAGAAGTTTAGTTCTAGTGTTCAACTTCTTACAAAACCTCTTGGTAATGGTTACTATCCACACACGTGATGCTGTCCAAATTGATTAGCTCTCATAGGATTTTGTATTTAGCCTATTTTATAACAATAATATTAAAATATTTTCTCTTCTATGCTTCATATTATAGATCTCTGTACAATTTTTGATAGATTAAGAATGTCATTGATTGTAAGTTGTAACAATGTTTGGCTTATAGGTTAGATAGAGAACAAAGCTCCATTAATATCAAGCCAATGTAAGATTGTAACAGATGTTGAGTAGAAAGTATCAATTTCAACTCAAACTGATCCGATTTCAAATCAAACATGTCCTATTTCAACCCAAACTGATCCTATTGCAACAAAAGTTGAGCAAAAGTATCAGTTTCAACTCAGACTAATCCTATTGCAACAAAAGTTGAGTAGAAAGTATCAGTTTCAATTCAAACTAATCCCATTGCAACTCAAACATGTTCTATTTCAACTCAAAATGATCTTATTGCAATAGAAGTTGAGCAGAAGGTATCAATTTCAACTCAAACTAATCATGTACTAGTGTTTACACCACAAGCCAATCAAGAGCCTAAATAGATACCACCGAAGTCAAAAAAATGAAAGAGGTTAGATCATGTGGTAATAGAACTTGAATTTATTGAGATCAAAAGGGAACCCCCAAAGATTAAACATGGCTTGACAAGGGAGGAGATATAAGAATTGAAGCTTGTTCTCAAGGATTTATAGCCTAGGGCTCTAATTGTGGAAGTTGATGTATTTATGAACATCCGAAGTAAGCAAGATTTTCTTGACAATAAGCCTTTTCTATGATGGTGTGTTGAACATTTCAAAGTCTAGATTTGGAGTGCCTATGATTTAGACGAGGTCAAAAAATATATTGATACAATCTTCCCAGATTTTAGGAAGAAATTTATGTTTATTTGGGGGAGGGATCAGTGTTTATGGAATTTTGCAATCCATTTCAATAGACTAGTTGATTTTTGGGACAGAAATGTGGAGTACGGGCCTGAGAATACATTTATAATTGATACTATTTTTTACAAGTTATTTTACAACATTAGAAGATGTTGTCTCACACTACCAAAGTTGCCAATTAGTGAAAGATGTAACTATCTATCAAAAACTCTTTGTGGTCAAGTTTGGAAATGTTTAATATCCCCAATTGTAGCAAGTATGCAGATATTATTTCTAGAGCTACTCCTCCTGATGAAGAGAGCTTAGCTATATATCATGGAATACATTGAGAGCGTAATCGATATCATACGTGAAAACACTAATTATGTAGATAACAAAGCATTGTGTACATGGGAAAGCCCTCACCAAATACAAATAACAACTCCACCACTTGATTGAACTTCTTAGCACAGAATTGGTTACTTAATAAACTAATTTGTAATGATCTAGTAGTCAATTCCTATACTACATAGTGCTAGACAAAAACGTTGTCCATCATCACATGGGTATTACAAATTCCAAGGAATACTATTGTAAATGGCGTCATAGACATCATCATTAATGGTAAACATGTGTGTACAATCATGGACAGATAACATGGGTATTTTAACATATACGTTGGTGGTTTTGTTTCTAACACCCTATAAACATTTTCTTCTAGTCTCTCATAAAATAAACCCACCACATAATATGTTCCTGAAGCTATCACGTTGTTCCAAGAATCCATGACACTCTTCGGAGTGAACTGCTTCCTTTGTGTGCACTTTATTAAATAGAAATCTACACGCTCATCATTGTCCTCTTCTAAATAGAAATCTGTACGCTCATCATTGTTCTTCTGCATTGACTGCAAAGTTATCATCCACTACCAATGCATCTAATAGATATTTGCCATCACCTTCAAATGTAAAATTGGAAAAGGATGTCTTCTACTTCATCCAATTCACTGATAAGAGTCAAAGTATGGTATGCCGAATTTTGAACGTGGTGTTTGTTTATGCACCTTTTCCACTGACCCTTGATACAATGAGAGCAATAACATGTTAGTTCTTTGACTCCAATGCAATGTCCATCTAGCCTTGAATAGCCACAAATTGAATGCAAGAATTGAACTTGAGATATCCCCTTACAATCCCAAGCCTTCTCCCTATTCACTTTGTCAATTTCCACTTCCTAGAAGAATCATCTCACATCTCTCCCTTTTGACCCTAACAAATGTCTCCTAAGAAATTCCACAACATCTACAACACACTTTAGCATTGTACCGTCAGTTTTAAGCTATTGATGGGTTAGTGCCCTTTTCACAATTGCACCTACACCATCATGTTCTCCCTTCCCGTGCCTTAACTCAAAGAAGTTGCATATAATAGTCATGCTTCTCAAATAATCATGTTACAACTTTAGGACTCATCTCCCTCTTTATCAATTCTTTCCTTTTACAATCTTGTCCTTCATACATTGACTCGACTTCTTCAAAGATCTTTATAGGAATATGATATTCGTCAATGCTAGTCTCCCTCCCACACCACTCAAGATGTCCTACTCCGCAATCAGAGCACTCACCCATCACACATTTGTATTGGTGGAATGTGGTATTATTTTGATGTGGACATAGAATACTCTCTACAATGCTGCTAATTGATCAAAATGTAATTGTTGAAGCATTGCACCTTGATGTCTTCTCTACTGACAAATAGAACAATCAATTGCAAAGAAATCTATGCACGAGAGAGCTTGATTGATGTAGGAGATTGATTGCATCCGTAAGGTATGGCATTTTAATGTGATAAATGCAAAAACATGTGAATCTATCTTTCAATTATTCGAACTTTCCAAGTTGGATACTTATCATTGGATGGCATTGTTTGAAGTGTAAAAATAGCTTCATCTACATTACACAACCAAGTGGTTAACACTAGTTTGGTACCAAAATAGGACACTTAAGTGTCCTTTTTTGACAATTTTCCAAAAAATCATATACCTTTTACAAAGAGAATTTGAGAAATTCCTTTGACACACATATTGCATATAATTCAAAGGTTAATCCAAAATTATAAAACACAACAAATCATGTTTTGTGTTCATGTAAATAGCCTCTCAAGATGCTATGGTAGTGAACAGGATGAAAATTCCTAATCAAATGTATTTTTATCAAAAGAAAAAAAATTCATCATATGAAAGAAAAAATTATACACATTCCTTGAAACATAGATCAGATAGTATGAACCTCAAAATAACTTAGGAAAACTTCAAATAAAATCAATTATTTTGAGTTTGTACACCAAAAATAGAAACTAGTTCTAAACATGGTTCAAACAAACTTATGGGAATCCACAGAGGTGTACAAATATGCCAACAATCAAACAAGGTATGAAGACAACAACCAAGGTATACACATATAAAATCAATTGCTATGACTCTAGTCACCAAAAACAAAAAACTAAAGCCTACATACATGACTCAAAAGAATTTATGGACACCATCCAAGGTGTACACATTCAAGTTACCAAGTAGAAAATGTGTGACATAACGAACCAACGCTTACATATATGAGGCTAAATAATTTATTGAAATCCACAAAAATTTTCAAGTCTTTGGACGAAACCAAGAATCTTCTATTGTGTGGGCATCAACCAAATTCTACAGATACAATCATGAATAGTTTGTGGACACATAACAAAGCATGTACAATTATGGAAGAGATCCCGTTTCTTCAAATGAAGAAAGAAAATAAGACATCAAACGAGGTGTACACATAAGGGAACTACAAATCTCTTAAAATCAACCAAGTTTTCGACATCTATGTACACCAAACAAAGTAGATATATGTTTGGACACCAACCAATATATCCACATACAAATATTAACATCCAATTGGAATAGTGCCAAATTACAAACATTTAGCTTGATATCCAAGAAAATTAACTAGTTCCTACCAAGAAACAAGAGTCATGTACATATAGAATCAAAATAATATATAGCTCTAACATATTTAATAAAAATACTTTTTTGATAGTTTTTATATGCATAAACACACAATCCCTTGCACACATCAACACATATAAAAAATAATACTCAAAAGTCTTTGATATAATCTTCGATACCATAAAATGATAAGGATCATTTGAAAAAAAAAGATTTTTTTGCATCATGGATGCCATCTTCCAATTTTTTTCATTCTTATCATAATCACCATTGCGGATCAAATATTATTTGACAAGATTAAGAATGAAACATATCATGAAAGCATATTTTGGAAGGTTTAATACTTAGAATAGCATTTAAATAATTATTACTTTTCATCATAATGTTTTATTCCACCTTTGGATCTATGTTCTTTTCATGAACATACAAATATATGATTTGCCAATTCAACATGAAAGTCAACACCAAATGCAATGGCTACTAGTTTGAAGCAGAAACCTTTGAATAAAAATATGCATTCAATTAGTATGAAGGTTATTCATTGATAAGCTTCCAATTCTCTGCAATCTCACTTACACACAAATTGTAGTGAGCCATTCTTTAAAAGGTGCGATAAATGGTAGTGATCTAGAGAAGACAAGTTTTGAGTCCATGTTTATGAATTATGAAAGTGTTCAACCTTCTCCAATGATCCCTAGACACTTGCTTTACACTGCCAAAGTCCTTGAATAGCTTTCCATTTCCTAAAACATATCCAATTTTCCAAAATGTTTGAATTGTGTTATTTTTTAAGTTATGCTAAAAGTTGAGTTTTTAAAAATTCCCATTTTCTTCTTCATTTAATAACCCCTCTGAAGTTGTAAAATGTTAAAGATGATATTTTTCTCTAAAAGTACATGATGTAGGCTATCAAATCCAAGTGAGCATGCCATCAAATCCTCAAGGATGTCATCAAGAAAAATCAATCAATTTGGTGTAAAAGCAGGACACTTAAGTGTCCCAGGACACTCAAGTGTCCTAGTACAGAACTAGTGTTAATAGTAGTCATTAATTAACTTGTTACCAGTTTGCTATTACTAAGTATTTGGTTCTTGGTTAGTTGTTACAAGGTTTTATCTTGTTACTAGTGAGATATTACTAAGTAGCTAGTTCTTAGTTAGTTGTTAATAATTAGCTATTACTATTTAGCTTGTTAAAAATTAGTTATTACTAAGTAGCTAGTTGTTGTTTAGTTGTTTGTAATTAGTTATTACTAATTAGCTTGTTACTAGTTAGTTATTACTAATTAGCTTGTTACTAGTTAGTTATTACTAGGTAGTTGGTTCTTAATTAGTTTTTAGTAATTAGCTGTTACTAGTTAGCTTGTTACTAATTAGATATTACTAAATAGTTGGTTCTTGGTTAGTTGTTTGTAATTAGCTATTACTAATTAGCTTGTTACTAGTTAGCTATTACTAAGTAGTTGGTTCTTAGTTAGCTTTTTAGTAATTAGTTATTATAATTATCTTGTTACTAATTAGCTATTACTAAGTAGCTATTACCAATTAACTATTACTAAGTAACTATTACTAACTAGCTTATTACTAATTATCTATTATTAATTAGTTTGTTACATAAGCTACTACTAATTAGCTATTACTAACTAGCTATTACTAAATTACTAATTAGCTATTACTAATAAGATATTATTAATTAGCTATTGCAAATCAACTATTACTAATTAGCTATTACTAGTTAGCTATTACAAATTAGCTATTAGGAATTAGCTATTACGAATCAGCTCTTTCTTATTAACTATTTCTTATTAGCTATTTCTTATTAGCTATCACTAATTAGCTATTACAAATTAGCTATTACTAATTCACTATTATGAATTAGCTATTATGAATCAACTATTACTAATAAGCTATTTCATATTACCTATTACTAATTAACTATTATAAATTAGCTATAGCTAATTAGTTATTAATAATTAGCTATTACAAATAAGCTATTACTAATTAGCTATTACTAATTCGCTATTACGAATTAGCTATTACCAATTAGCTATTACTAATTAGCTATTACTAATTAGCTATTACAAATTAGCCATTACGAATTGGCTATGACAAATTAGGTGTTACTAAATAGCTATTAATAATTAGTTATTACAAATTATCTATTACTAACTATTATGAATTAGCTATTACTAATTAGCTTGTTACTAATTAGCTATTACTAAGCAGCTGGTTCTTGGTTAGTTGTTTGTTGTTTGTAAGTATCTATTACTAAGTAGCTACTTCTTGGCTAGTTGTTTGTAATTAGATATTACTAAGTAGCTAGTTCTTGGTTAGTTATTTGTAATTAGCTATTACTTATTATCTTGTTACTAGTTAGCTATTACTAAGTAGTTGGTTCTTAGTTGGCTTGTTAGTAATTAGCTATTACTATTTAGCTTGTTACTAATTAGCTATTACTAAGTAGCTAGTACTAATTAGCTACTACTAAGTAGCTATTACTAGTTAGCTACTATTATTTAGCTACTAATAAGTAGTTATTATGAATTAGCTATTAATAATTATCTTGTTGCTAGTTAGCTATTAATAATTAGCTATTACAGAGTGGCTAGTTCTTGGTTAGTTGTTAGTTATTAGTTATTACTAATTATCTTGTTACCAATTACCTATTACTAAGTAGCTAGTTCTTGGATAGTCACTAGGAACTAGCTATTATTAATTAGCTTGTTATCAATTAGCTAATACTAAGTAGTTGGTTCTTGTTTTGTCATTAATAATTAGCTTGTTACTAGTTAGCTATTATGAAGTAGCTTGTTCTTGGTTGGTTGTTTTGCAATTAGCGATTATTAGATATTTTGTTAGTAGTTATCTACTAAGTAGCTATTATTAATTATCTTGATCTTATGCATTTGTTGTTAATTAGATATTATTAAATATCATGTTTTGAATCACATATTACTAGCTAGATAGGTATGCATAGCTTTGACTATTACTTGTTATCTTATTACTTGTTAACTAGGTATGCATAACTTCTACTATTAAATATTATTTATGCCATAGTAGTTATTACTAACTAGCTTGTTACTAGTTAAATTCTATATTAATTAGTTTATGTTTGGTTAGATATTACTAGTTAACGTTTTACTATGTCTAATTAGCTAAACTGTGAATTGATGATTGAAAATAGGATTACGTGAGATACTTCAAGAAGGTGAACATGGTGCTCCAAATATTGATTTCTGCCAAGTCGGATCTTGCTTATATCCTTCTTACTTGGTGACACCCTACTCCCTATTGTCCAAAACATGATAATCAAATCCTTGACCTCTTGTGTGATACTTGTGGTACGTGTTGATCTACTAGTTGTATTCAAAAAGCTATGATCAGACTCAACTGCACTTAACTATCCAATTGTATCATAGATGACTTTCCTACTTACTCACAATACCCTAGAAAGTCTTGAAATATTTATCTAATTTGTTGATGAATACGCATCACTATTTAGAATCATCATCAATGTTGATCTTTTCAACACAAGGTCATCAAAATTATTTCTCATACTTTGTAGTGTATTCCAAAGATTGGTGAAAAGTGCACATGTTACATGATCTTTGCTTCTTACCATTGCATGAAAATGTTTCCCAATACATGGACCCTGCAACATCCTATTTAGTGCCTCAAGTTTATCTTCACAACAGGACCTTGCAAGTACATCCTTTGAACACCAATTTGAAAGTCTTTCCTCTTCTTCATGTGATGGTTGCCCTTTGTTCCTCATGGTTGGCATAGCTTCAGCTCTAGATGTGTATCCAAATAGATTCCTCCCTTGGAGATAATCCTCCATCCTTAGAGACCATCTTGGGTAGTTTTTTCTATCCAATTTGTCAATTGTTGATGGAAATCCATCTCCCATGTTGATTAACTATGCTCTAATACCACTGTAAAGAGAGATGGTGGATGCAATCCAAAGATGAGTTGGTGCTGCTACAATCAGATTCACACCAGCCAACTTAGAATTCAAAGTTGGTTAGTATACCCTTTGAGCTTCCTAAATACACAAAAAAGATCACCCGTGTTTTGGAACAAGTATCTCAAAAGTTTGAGTCAAGACAGACTAGTTGCAAAATGACTAGCTCCCAAAACTTGTTATTTTTGTACATACACCTATTGGAAAAAATGAACAATGCTCTCAACTTGGTAAAAATTAGAAACATTCCTTTTAAAAATAGCAAAAAGACTTAGATATCTTGCTACTCCAAGTTAAAACACTTCAATTGATCAAATGAGCACTAAGAACAAGATTTAACAAAATCTGGAACACTCCTTCCATTTTCGGGGCTCTATAGAGATTCCACTAGTGAGCAAAAAACACAGACTTCTCACAAATAGTAAATTTACTGATGATAAAATTTTGCAATCATAAACTATAATTAGAGAGAAATCCAATGCACTTTAAAACTCTAAAAAAGGTTACGTATAGCCCAAGATATGTGCTCCTGAAGTTACTATTCAAAGTGACTATAGCAACGAATAAAATAGAGAAGAAGTAAATGATGAATGTATAGATTCACACATAATTACAACCGCATTGGCAATCAATACTTGCACAATGGGAGTAGAATGATAGAGCTATGGTGTAAGCTCTCCAATCTCTACAAATGAACATGAAGTGGGCACGAATCATGCTCTCTAATGGCGACTTCCTTCTTGCTCTTTTTATAGCTACTTTTGGAGGTAGTTTTGAATTTGAATTCAAATGACTTCACCTAAAAGTGATGCTAATAATTAGGAGATATTCTCTCAACTGATGGATTTGTGGTTTTTTGGCTTATTGGGGTTTCCCATAATTTCTCTTGTGCGTAGGCACCCCTCTAGTACTCATAAAAATACTCTTGTTTGTATAATGGAGATGTGCCCATGAGAACACTCTCCTAAGCAGTTTTTAATAATTCCCTTATGCTATAGTGTGGAAAGATCCTGAATATTTCACCTTTTTGCGCATGTAAGGAGTTCCCCACGTAAAACTCCCATGCATGTAGTTTCTTGGGATTTGTTGGTTACAAATGAGATCTTGGAATCTCCCAAAAGATATGTTATAGACTTTGTGCTCCCATTGCTTAGAGTTTCATTCTTCCATTGATGATCTATGTACATGATTCCATTACTTTCACCAGTCTAGCACTACTTTTCATGGAAAAGTGATGATCACAGTGAGGAGGTGTCTTGGTATCTACCCCACATAGCACTATGTCTAGATCTGCATGATAGTTGATACCTACCTCCATTCAACATGTCTTAACTCTGAGTGTTACAAACTTGAAGGGATGTTGTGATGGGATTTAGGGTTTTGAGTTCACTGTGATAATAGTGCAAGATTGTCTCCCCATCTAAATGAAGACATACACATAGTTAATCAAAGCTAGTTCTTACTTGTATGTTCTCAATTGTCTTGAAACCTATCAAAGGGTGAAGAAAATGATATTTTGCTTACATGTCCTATGATTGTTCTTTGTGTAACAGGTCGGAGTGCCAATCGTGGCTTGCAAACAACTCGATGTTTTGTGATCAGGTTGTGTGTGACTACCCCATGGGATATTGTGTCCACACCCCATATCAATTCTTAAAGAATGTGGTGGACATGTATCTAATTTGTTTGTTTCCTTGCTATGGCAGTCCTCAAAAACTCTGAATTCAAGGGATTCAAAAGGACAAAGTGATGATGAAAGTCCTAGCTATCACCACTCCCTTGACTGTTTATCTACTAACAGTGTTCATATTCATGTAATAGTAATTATTAATATGCATCAGTGTAGCAACTAGTTGAAGATGGTCTAAATGTCCCTTGCTTGGTGTTTTCATTTGTCATAGAATGAAAGCCCTACAGGTAATGGATCACACAGGTGTTTTTCCTTGAGGAATTTGAGGCAGCTTGCAATCATTGTGTAACATATCTCAAGGCTTTGATCTCTTCTTGGGCCATGGACTTCTTGAACCCTCTAGGGCTAAGATTTCTTGAGGTTGGATGGATCTAATTATTCGTGTCAAGCTTGCTAAGTCTAGTAGATGGGCAACATAGAAGTATGGTTTGCTTAGGGTTTGTGTGATTGCCGTATACAGCGATGGCGTCCACATTTCCTTGCATGGAGAAAATCAACAATTTCACTAGTCAAAACTTTGATTACCCTTTGATGTGTAATAATTATTTGCTGATTAGATGCAATTGAGCCTATTGATGAAAGATGAATTTTATCTATTACTATGAAGAAATTATAGGTCCATTCCAACGACCACAAAAACATGGTGGTCATGATGGTGTGGTATCTTTTTTGATGATCCTCAAGGGTGCTATCTAGATCCACCCAACCAAAGAATGCTGGCCACACATTGAAGTCTTTGCAGTAAGATCACTTGCTATTACAGGTCGGTGTTTGCAAAAAAGAACTCGAAGCCTGGTGCCAGGCCATTATGTTCATGATGTGCTTACTGCCAAATAACTGCTGAGCGGTTGTGACTACCCATGTACCTGTGAATGTGTCTCAAGCCCTATTGATCATGCTTTCATATCTAGGGGCTATTGAGGATAGTTTGAACTTTTTTTCTTCCTTGGGCTACTTAAGGTTAATAGGTGATGAATGCTCGCTTTTTGGATTATGCAAATTTACTTTTTCCTAACCATTCTTCAAGGTTTGCTTCACGTTTTTTGTCCCTCTTGCCTGCCATCTTTTTCTGAAAGGAGAATGGACTAGTCTCTATACTCTTTTGTGTTCATATTAAGCCATATCTATCCCTTGCATTTTTTTTTGCATAACAAGCCCAGTGCTTTCAAGGAAAGAGGGTGATCACAGTGATGTGTTGTCCTGATGTCCAATTTCCATAGTATTGTGTCCAAATCTATATGATGGTTGGTAACTTCTGTGCGTACTTTCTTTCAATATGTATAATCTTTGAGTACTATAGGCTTGAAGGAAGGATGCTGGTGGCTCCTTGTCTTTGGGATTTTTTGTTGATCTCTATGTAGGAAGCTACTACTATTGGAAGATGATAACTTGCTCAGTTTTGTCATAGGTTCTGGTGTGGTTGTATGTGTTCACTTGTTTTGAGAAGATAGTGGTATGATATGGTTGAAGTGTGACATTGCTCTAGCTAGGCTTTGTGTCCTCTTCTCCAAATTGCCTATTCTTCATAATGTCCTCTTTTTGGTTCTATGTGTGTCATTTGTGCTGAATGGGGAAGTTGGTAGTTGTATCATATGAGTAGGGTTTGGGATTTCCCTTGTGTCCACTTGTGTACATTGTTGTGCATGTTCTAGAATCAGAGATTGGACACACACTTGTGTGCACAAATCCTATGATTGATGACTGGATCCACTATCTCCTTTGTTGATGGCTTGTTGGTATCCTTGTTGTCATAATAAATTGCTGGAATTGCTTAGAGGATCTTTGCATCTGGTGCATTAGGCATGCTTCACTTTGTAACATACTTCACCTATTTAGGCCCACACTAAATAAACCAGATGACTCAAGCTTAGGAACATGTGTGCAATTCTACTTCTCGCTCCATGTGTGTATTCATGTCAGATGCTAAGAAGGATAGATGTTATGCTTGAAATTGTTTTCACTGATAGAGTTGTTGTGATCTTTTTAGAGTTAAGGCTAATCAATTACCTAGAGATGTGTTATAGGGAGAAGACCCCAAGGCTCAACAAATTCTTGAGAGATGTTGTCTTCCCATCAAGTCCCTGAAGGCCCAACTACTTGGAGGAGTATGAGGAAAAAATACATAGCTTGAGAAGCCTGCATCATATGTGACAGTCATGCTAATACATGTGTAGATGTTTTTTGCTCATAAAAGTTTACAGGATTACTATTGGCATATATCTTTGGTGCCTCACTTAGATGTTATTGGAATAAAAGGATGAATGATTGACCTTGTTTTCACACTTGCTTCAATTTATATTGGGGTGGCCCTCTCTGTGTGCCTCATGGTGACGACTTAAATGTACATTGGGTGCATAATGATTGTGCTTCAAAATGTTCTTTGTGTTGTTCCTACATAGGACTACACAATGGGATGTATGCTGGGCTGACTGCCCCCCAAGGGGATCGCATCGCTCAACATTGAAGACCTGAAAAACTGAAGACCTGCCTATCTGGAGACTTGCGGATTTGAGGGCTGAAGAGTTGCAAATTTGAAGTTATGAAGATTGAAGCCCCCCCAAGGAGATTTCTAGACCTGCCGATTTGGAGACTTGAGGATCTGAGGGCTGAAGAGCTACAAATTTGAAGTTGTGAAGACTCAAGCTTGGAACTGTTTAGTTGTGTATGTTCCTCTTCTCTAGATTTGTCGAGGGTGACAAAGTCTAGGGGGGGAGAGTGTTGGCTTATTGGGGTTGTCCATAATTTCTCTTCCGCAAAGGCATCCCTCTAGTACTCATAAAAATACTCTTTTTGTGTAATGGAGATATGCCCATGAGAACACTCTCCTAAGCACTTTTTAATAATTCCCTTATGCTATAGTGTGGTAGGCTCCTAAATATTTCACCTTTTTGCACATGTAAGGAGTTCCCCACATAAAAATCCCATGCATGTAGTTTCTTGGGATTTGTTGGTTACAAATGAGATCTTGGAATCTCTTAGAAGATATGTTAGTTAGAGATATTCCCTTTTTTACTTTTCAAAAGGAGAACATGGAGAAATGTGCTTAGCCTATATATAGAGGCTCATTTTTGTAAAGAAGAGAGCTTTTGGTTCGACATGCTCTCATGTACATATCTTTTGAATGGAAGAATAATCTCTTTTACTCCAAGACTATTTACATTCTTGTATTGTGTCTTTCTGAGTGTGAGAGAGTGAGGTGTGTGTGTATGCATATGCATGTCTCTCCTTTGTGTGAGTAGAGTAGTTGCATTACTTGTATTTTGCACATGGACAAGGATCCTTGACACCCATCTCTCCATGTTATCAAGCATGTGGCATAGCATGGCGTTGATGGCCAGTGCATTGCTCATGTTGGAGGAAGGGTTGGATGATAGAAGATCTTGAGCCTTCCTTCTTGCTTCCATGCAAGGTGGTGTGGGTCTTGGGAGTACTACTACAACCTCAACAAAACCCACACCACCTTGCATGGAAGCAAGAAGGAAGTCTCAAGATTGACTCTCCTCTCATCCAACCCTACCTCCAACATGATCAAGGCATTGGCCATCAGACCCATTCTATGCCACATCCTTTATAACATGGAAAATAGGGTGTCAAGGATCCTTCTCCATGTGCAAAATACAAGTAATGCAACTACTCTACTCACACAAAGCAGAGACATGCATAGGCATACACACACACTTCACTCTTTCACACTCACAAAGACACAATACAAGAATGTAAATAGTCTTGGAGTAAAAGAGAGTATTCTTCCATTCAAAAGATATGTACATAAGAGCACGTTGAACCAAAAGCTCTCTTCTTTACAAAAATGATCCTCTATATATAGGCTAAGCACATTTCTCCATGTGCTCCTTTTGAAAAGTAAAAACGGGAATATCTCTAACTAGCATATCTTCTAGGAGATTCCAAGATCTCATTTGTAACCAACAAATCCCAAGAAACTACATGCGTGGGATTTTTACATGGGGAACTGTTCACATGTACAAAAAGGTGAAATATTCAGGAGCCTGCCACACTATAGCATAAGAGAATTATTAAAAAGTGCTTAGGAGAGTGTTCTCATGGGCACATCTCCATTATACAAAAAAGAGTATTTTTATGAGTACTAGAGGGGTGCCTATGCACAGGAGAAATTATGGGCAACCCCAATAAGCGAACATGGTTTTAGGTAGTTAGAGCCACAAATTTCCTTTTTACATCATGGATGAATTAAGCCATTCTTTCTTTCACAATTACAAGAGATAAATTATACTCTTTTACACGAGGTGTTCATATGACTACAAATGAACATAAATCAAATCATATCAAGCATGTAGGCTTGGGTAAAATGCACCAACAAAAGTGAGCCAACCTCTCATGCCAAACCAGTATGTCTAATAGGGTTTCGGTACCATAGTTGAACAAAGCAATGTCCTTGGTGTCTTCGGGTTCAAATGTGAACAATCTACCTATTTTTCTCCCTTAGCTATCCTCTTGAGACCTTGATATCCATCCTCCTCATCGGATCCATGCTTGGTGAATCTCACCTACAAACCTTTCTCCACAATTTGACCTACACTTATTAGGTTTTTTGTAAACTTGGCACATAAAGGACTGTTCTCAGCAAATTTTTAAGTCTTTAGATTCATACGTGCCTTGTGTCATCATGTTTTTGGACTTCATACTCATTCTCTAGATTTTCCAAGTCCGAGAGAAATGTTACATTCCTTGCTACATGATTTGAGCATCCAAAATCAATGTAGAACACATGCTCACTAGTCTTACCTTCCTTCATTGCCACATTCATAAGTAGAAGTGAATCTTCTTGAGCTTGATCATTTGTGTAATTGTTGTAGTCTTTCCTCTCTTTGTATCCTCCTTGATTGTTGTTGTTGTAGGTGTTTTTGTTTTATCCATATCAGTTTCTATATGTACCTATAGGGGTTCCATATCCACCTCTATTGTATTCTATTCCTTTGTGGTTCCTTGGGGTTTTGAAGAAATTCTCTATGATGTGATTTGATAGGCCATGTATGGCACATGGTGAGGAGCTTTGAGTTCCTTAGCTGCCTTGTCTACCTCCTCTCCCTCTTCCTCTTGAGATTCTACCTCTTTTTGCAAAGTTAGCTTGGGAGGTGCTTCCTTCATCATCATACATTTTACCTTTACCTTTGTCATCTTTGCTTTTGGTTTTATCTTTTTTTAAGGGCAGAGGATTGGTTACCTTCTTGATTTTCACCATTCTTCATAAGTGTGGCATGATTTCAACATGACAACACAATGTTTATCCATTTTGTATTGTATTTTATTGTTGAAGCAACATGTTGATCATTATCCTTTAACAACTTGATGTGGTTTTTTATGTTTACACATGTTCTTGCCCAAGTTAATACCTTTATTTATGTAATAATTGGAATCCATTGTTATTTTAAGGTATAGAGTTTCCTTTTGGACTTTTATTGATTTCTTATACATAATAATATGAGTATTTTCAAGTTCTCGCAGAACTAGGTATTATTTACATAGGAAAAGCTAGGTTGCCCTCTCTTTTTCAATAGTGTTGTATGGAAACTCAAAGATGTGTCCAACATAATGCCTATTTAGTTACTATAAAAGTAGGATTTTTTTGTATTATTATATTTGAAATATGGATTAGGAATCTTATGCTATCGTTGTATTCAAGTATTTATAATATGATGTTTGATGTCTATTGCATGCTACCTAGTTTGTATTATGATAAAAATAAAAGAATTTCTCTAGTTGTAATATAGAATAGGATGGTACAGAGTTTAGAAGGTATGGGATATTATACGAAGATGGGATTCTAGTATATAAAAGCAAGGTATGTGTATATGTGTATGTGTGTGTATGCATGTTTATATGAATGTATGCATGTGTATGCATGAGTGTATGTATGCATGTGTGTGTATGTGTGTCTATGTATTTGTGTGTGTATCTATATATGTGTAGGTTTGTATGTCTATGTATGTATATGTGTATGTGTATGTATGTATATGGATGTGTATGTGTATGTGTGTATGTGAGTGTGTGTATATGTGTATGAGTGTTTATGAATGTGTATGTATGTGTATGTATGCATGTGTGTGTATGTGTATGTGTGTCTATGAATGTGTGTATGTATGTATACATATCCATGTATGCATGTGAATGTGTGTGTATGTTTGCATGTGAGTCTATGTGAATGTGTATATGTGTATGGGTGTGTGTGTGTATATATATGTGTGTGTATTTGTATGTGTATGTGTGTATATCTATGTGATGTGATTTAATAGGCCACATATAGCACATAGGGAGGAGCTTTGGGGTCTCTCACTACCTTGTCTACCTTCTCTACCTCTTCCTCTTAAGATTGTACCTCTACCTACAAAGTTAGCTTGGGAGGTGCTTCCTTCATCATCATACTTTTTACCTTTATCATTGTTATCTTTGCCTTTGGCTTTATCTTTGTAAAGGGAAGAGGATTGGTTACCTACTAGTTTTCACCATTCTTCATAAGTTTGGCATGATTTCAACATGAATACATAATGTTTAGTTGTTTTATATTGTGTGTTATTATTGAAGCAACATGTTGATCATTATGGTTTGACACCTTAATGTGGTTATATGTGTTTCCACATTTTCTTGCGCAAGTTAATACCTTTATTTATGCATTAATTGGAAGCCAATGTTATTTTAATTTATAGAGTTTGCTTTTGGAGTTTTGTATTTCTTATACATAATAGTATGAGTATTTTCAAGTTCTAGTGGATCTAGCTATTATTTACATAGGAAAAGTTAGGTTGCCCTCTCTTTTTAGTAGTGTTGTATGGAAACTCAAAGATGTGCCCCTCATAATGCTTATTTAATTATTCTACAAGTAAGAATTTTTTGTATTACTATATATGGAATATGGATTAGGATGCTAACTAGTTTGTACTGTTGTCAAAAAAATTAATTCCTCTAGTTCTAATATGGAATAGGATGCTATAAAGTTTAGAAGGTATGGGGTATTACCAAGATGGAATTCTAGTATATAAAAGCAAGGAAGAGATTTTTGGCTCATCTTAATGAGAGACATTTTTTTTACTATCCTTTTTCCATCACATATGAGGTCCTAAGCACTATGGGGTAGAGTTCCGAGCAATGAGGTCTATTGATACAACAAAGGCCACAACTATAAAATATTGATTATGCTTTGAATTTTCAAAAACTTTCCTTCAATAAAGATGGAGATTTTCTATAAGAAAATACTAAGATAGTTAGTATTTCCTATATGCTCACGTAAGCAAGTATTGAAGTTATTTTGAAGATTTTCTTAGAAACGTAACTTTCTTACGGATTGTTTGGGAACATTAGCATTGTGAATATTTCCTTAACATTATCAATGAAATTTATTTTGTAAGAGTCTCCTAGAAATAGTGATCGAAAAGATGATTTTGGATATTAGATGGAAAATGCGATGAAGTTATTGAGGGTTAATCTAAAATGAGATTATTCATATATAGAGAAAAACACTTGGAATTAATAGTACATGCCTAAAAAGTGACCATGATTGCTTTTTACCATACAATGATCCATTACTACTACTGTCTTGTTCTTTCGCTCAACAACACCATTTTGTTGAGGTGTATGAGTTGTGGTAAGTTCCCTTTTTACATTGTGATCCTTAAAAAATTATGTTAATAAGAATTCCCCTCCTCTATGTGTTCAGAATTTCTTCAATTTCTTGCACAATCCATTTTTCACATACTTATGCCATGTATAATTTTTTCAAAAGCATTATCCTTCTCTCGAATGAAATAAACCCACATCTTTTTATTATAATTTTTGACTAATAGGAAAAAGTAGAAAGATCCTCCTAAAGTGGGTGTCGACATTTTACCACATAGATCAACATGTACCAACTCTAGAGGAGCTTGAGCTTGATTATTGGCCTCTCATGGAAATGCCTTTTGTTGGTGCTTGCCCATCATGCAAGCTTCACAAGGTTCCTGCAACTCTCCTTAAATTTTTGACTAATAGGAAAAAGTAGAAAGATCCTCCTAAAGTGGGTGTCGACATTTTACCACATAGATCAACATGTACCAACTCTAGAGGAGCTTGAGCTTGATTACTAAACTCTCATGGCAATGCCTTTTGTTGCTGCTTGCCCATCATGCAAGGTTCACAAGGTTCATGCAAATGAGTGACCATCCTTGTTCTTTGCATCTCCTTAAAACTACAAATATGAGATGTCCAAGTTGTTGATGTCATAACTTGCTTACATCGTTATCTTTTGTAGTAGTTAAAGCACTTAATGCATACAACTTAACACGTCTTATTCCTTTTCCTACTACATTACCTGATGAATCCATGATTTTTGCACCACTCTTATTGAAGTGAATTTTGAGTCCATGATCTGTTATTGTAGAAGCTAACAACAAATTTCTTTTAAGTCTAGGTGCATAGAGAACATCCGATAACTTCTTCTCAACACTTGGAGAATTGATGAAAGAGATGGTTCATGTTCCTCCAATTTACTCTTGGAGTCATTTCCCACCACTATGTTGATGGATTTCCCTAGAGGCACTAGGGAACTTTACCAATCCTTTTTATTGGTCATATGGAAAGATGCTACACTATCAAAAATCCATGGTTCATCAACACGAGCTTGAGTGGATGAGCAAACTTCTTCAATATCTACCTATATTTCTAGCTCTATGTTGTTTGAAAACTCTTTGTTTTTCCAAGATGATTTCATAGTCCCATTTCTCTCATTGTCTTGCTTCTTTTTACAATCATTGATGGCATGACCTTTCTTTTCACAATAGAAGCAACTTCTTATAAACTGTTTCTTCTTTGGCTTCTTCTTTGATCCATCAAAAAAGCCTTTTCCTTTTGTATTGGTTGAGAATGTAGCATCTGTTAGATCATCAAGCTTACACTATGCTTGAGGTGGATTTGATCTACTTCAAAACCCTATTATTTGGATTATGTCAAAGATATCTCTTGAAAAAGTTCTTCATCAATATTCATTTTTTGGTATTTCCTAAGGATTTTTTAGTCCTTGTAAAAGACTAGGGATTTATATTTGTAAAAGGATAAAAGAAAAAGTGATAATCCATGAGTTTTGAAGGTATTTGAGTTTGGTGTTCAAATCAATCACCAAAATTAGATCAAATTAGATCTCTATTCTTTTTCTAGATTCTAAGAGATTGATTCTCTTCATTTCAACAAACTATTCCACTTCAATTTGAATTCAAAAACCACTTGTAAAAGTCATGGAAGCCTTCAAGATTATATATAAAGACTTCCTATCACTTTTACATTAAATTTAAGCAATTTACAAAACTTTTGGTCATCATTGTGTTGTTCCATTTCTCCACACCATCATCTTCAGTAAGAAAAGTTAATAAATGATCATAGTAAGTAGATGTCATAGGAGGTTCTGCAGATTCATCATTAGTTGGGTCAATAACATAAATTGCAGGTGTGGTATCATCAACACCGACCGGAGCTTCATCGGAATCCAATCGAGAAAGGAAATCTGCTAATGCATGTGCAGTTCCAGGTCGATGAATCACTTCGTAATCGAACTCTTGTAATAGTAGAACCCAACGTGCTAAACGACCACCTAAATGCCGCTGCCGAATCAGATAAACTAGCGCATCATGATCTACATGAAAGACGAATTTTCAGCCTAACAAATAATGCCAAAATTTCTTTACAGAATATACTAAACCAAGGCATTCTCTTTGAGTTACAGAATAATTCTTTTCAGCAGGAGCAAG
Source organism: Ceratopteris richardii (assembly GCA_020310875.1). NCBI lineage: Eukaryota > Viridiplantae > Streptophyta > Polypodiopsida > Polypodiales > Pteridaceae > Ceratopteris > Ceratopteris richardii. The sequence goes on along the minus strand of CM035436.1, from coordinate 45,562,560 downwards.
CCTTCTACTTGCATAATAAACAGGCCAAAACCACTTATCAGTTTGTTGCATTAAGACACTCCCAATGGCGATATCTGATGCGTCTACAAAAAGATGAAATGGACGTTCCCAATCAGGAGGTTGTAGAATTGGAACCTGCGTTAATAAGCCTTTGAGATGATCAAATGCTGTTTGACATTCCTGAGTCCAAACAAACTGTCGAGGAGTACTGGTTATTAATCTATTGAGGGGTATTGCCAAATGAGCAAGCCACCGTAAATGTCGACCATGCCACCTCACTTGACCCATGAATCTCATTACTTCTTTTGGTGTAGTAGGTACATGTGCTTCTAACACAGCTGCAATTTTATCTGGATCAACTTGTATGCCTTGTGCAGACACAATATGGCCAAGCAGCTTACCACATGAAACCGCAAACACAGACTTGTTTGGGTTCAGGCAGAGTCTGTATTCACGACACTTCTCAAAGCAACACCGTAAATGATACATGTGTGCTACCATTTTGCCAAATAAAGAGAAATCATCTAGATATACTTGCATGAAAGAAGTAAGATAGGGGGAGAAGATTTCCTGCATACATCATTGAAAAGTACTAGGAGCATTTCTTAATCCAAACCACATAACTGTACAAGAAAATACACCCCAGTTGGTAATGAAAGCTATTTTCGGTATGTCTTGTTCAGCCATTCTGACTTGATTATACCCACTGTAACCATCCAAAAAGGAGTACATTTCATGTCTTGCTACTCTGTCTAGCATTGTATCAAGGAATGGAAGAGGAAACGAATCAGGCACCGTGGCTGCATTCAGTTTCTGGTAATCCACACATATTCGGAGTTGCTTATTTTTCTTGGGAACAATAACAATTGGAGATATCCACTCAGCATGTTCTACTGGAACGATGAATCCGACTTGTAATAACCTATCAAGCTCTGCCTTTACTTGTGCTGCATAGTTAGGATTCATCCTATAGCTAGGTTGTTTAATTGGTTTTGCCTCCGGTTTAAGTACGACCCGATGCTGATAGAGGCGAGGGTCTAGACCCTTCATATCACGATAATCCCATGCAAAAACATCAGAGAACTCACGAATAAGTTGTATCAAATCTGCTTGAAATGCTTCAGACAATCCTTCCTTAATCTTGACAGGTCGTGGATTTACTTCATCTCCTAAATTATATGTGATCAACTGATCTTCGGGAACATAGAATTGATTAGGTTTTTCTGAACCATCAATTGACTGCAAAAGTTGTTGTATATCAACCTCATCCTTGACAACAGTATCTTCTGTCTCTACTTGTTCGGTCACGGGCACCACCGTACAAACTGTCGGATTCCAGTGATCTACAACAGATTGTAGATCAACAGTCCCTAAGGAGATTAAATCTATGTTATTCTTAAAAAATTCTTCTTCTTCATCATCGGATAAACCATCTAGCATGTGAACTGGTTCTGCCACATAAGGTCTAGCATGTAGTTCAAAGGGCTGAATAGCATCTAATTTTACAACATATTTTCGGTTATTGTCTTTGAAAGTGAGTTCCTGTGCAGACCAATCTCGTATAACCTTAGCTTGTTTCAACCAAGGACGACCGGAAAGAAGATTATAATCAAGACTAGACTCAGGTAGTTCTAAAACTACGAAATTCATCTTAAAAGTTGTACCCTGCAAAGTGATTGGGACATTCTGTACAAGTCCTACTGGGTGGACTCTGGATTGGTCGGCCATTCTAACAAAAAATTGGACAGGTTCAATTTCGGTCCAGCCTAACTTTTTACAAAGTGCTGCAGTAGCTATGTTTACACCAGATCCACCATCAATTAGTACTTGAGTAATCTTATGATTTTTGTACCATACCGTAATTAAAGGGACCGAATGATCCACCGTAGAGTCAGTTTCCGGTTGAACTGTCGCTGTTGCTGGAATGCACGAAGACGCAGAACTGAACTGCTGCTGGAATTGTTGCCGAACTCCTGCTACTAATGCCAGTAATTGTCCAAGAGGAAGAGTAATGGATGCTTTAGATAAAATTTCCCATGCCTGCTCTGCTTGACTTGTACCTTTTACTGATTTTGAAGACGATGCATTAGTTATTGGGATTGACTCTTGCTCCTGTGCGATTTCCTTTGGCAACGGAACTTGTGTCACCCGAATTGGATCTGGGAACACTGGAGGTTTTGTGGAGGTCCACTGACTAGCTTTGTCATACATCCTTTGTTGCTCACGAATACCTGGTTCAAATACTTCAGCTGCTGGTTGCAACTACTTACCGGATCGGGTCTGGACTACTGCAGCTTGTGTTTCTAATGGTGTGATATGAACCATATTTGTCATTGGGTTCTGACACTCTTTTTTCCTCTGATCATATTCGGCTGCATCTTTACAGAATCTTCTGATGTGACCAAATTCACCGCAAAAATGACAGCGAGGTGGTGGCAAGGCATTACCTTCTTGTGATGTTCCTGTCTGCCAATGATTTCCATTATAGTTGGTATTCCTCTGTCCTCTATAATTTCTGTATCCTTGCTGCTGATTATTTCTCCTCTGAGGTGGTACATAGTGGGTGGTAGGCTGTCCTGGTTCTTGTATAATTGCATTTACTGTTGCTGTTCCCTGCACTTTGGCGTTATAGGCACAGTTTTCGGTGGAATGTCCGGTTGTATTGCAGATAGCACAATACATCTGATTAAGTGCACAAGTGGCACTGGTATGCCCTGAATTCTTGCACGTGGTGCAGTACATTTGTCTAGCCGGATCTTTTGCAACATTTTTACTGGATTTTAACCACTCCAAATCTTCAGTAAAACCTCCAACCTTATTCTCGAGCTGCAAAGCCATTGTAATAACCGCATCTAGTGTCATAGCTCCCACATAACGAATGATCATAATCTATCAAAGCTGCGGAGTCAAACCATTAATAAACCACTGCGTGATGACATCATCCGGCAGGTTTGCATGGGCCAGCGGTAGTTGTCTCAAATGGGTTCTGAATAGGGTGGCATATTCCTGCACTGTTTGATTCAGCTTCTGTCTATTGTTTTGTAGATAATAAAAAATTTTGGTAGGGTTCTTCTTTAGCCAAAATCTCTGCAGAAACGGATCTCTTACTGCTTCATAGGTACCGAAATGGTTGATATCATATTCTGTAAGCCACCTGGCGGCTTCATTAACTAGTGTTGACTGGAATACTATGGCCTTGTATGCCGGATCGGGTGGATGATTAAGTACTGCATAACTAATTTCAAAAGTTCGTACATGAGCATCAGGATCATCACCTGGAAATCCACCGAATTTTATGTAGGTAACTCCTGTCGGAACCAGACGAGGTGGAAGTAGATGTTATTGTTGCTGCTATTGTTGTTGTTGTTGTTGTTGCCCACTCATGGTTGCTGTTGTATTGTTATTATCTCCTGAGTTCCAAGGTTGAATTTCTTGATCGTCGAAATCTGTATTGTCAGCCTGTGCACTCTCCCGCTTGATAATATCGTTCAGTCTCTTTCGGATTTCAGCTTCGAATAAGCTACCTTCCTCCTTGATATCAAATGTAGGGAAGCTTACTCTGAATAGTGGTGACCGGAATGAAGATTAACCAGGAAATGGTAAACCGTCACCGGGAGACTGTGAACTCTCTGTAACTGGGACCGAAATATCATCGGAATTTGTTGAAATTTCACCAAAACAAGGTATTTTTTCACCTTCACTGATTTCTTTGGCCAACACGCTTCTATCCTCAGACAAACTCGAATCTTGTCCAGATGGTGTTAAGTTAACTGCATACTGCGTCCTAGTAGACTCTGGAGTTACTATATCTTCGACAGACTGTGCCAAAATTGCACCGAAATCTATCGAAATCGCACTACGTTTCACCGGAATGCTACCGGAATCACTACTATCGTTCTTCGCTTCCTTGACTACTGGGTTAAACTTATCTGCACTTCTAGCTCTTGGGGGCGTCCTTAGCAAATTAGGTATCGCCCAATACTGTTCGTTTCTCCTATACTTCGGGTACGTTTCACCGGAACGAGTAACCGGCATATATCATGTTTGCAATGCTTTGCGTACTACTCGTCGATTCACAATCTATGACCACTTTCTCACAATCAATTTACAACGCTCTGGTGCCACTTTCCAATAATCACTTTGCAACAATCTGGTGCCACTTTCCCACACACGGTGCCAGTGTTAAACGCGTCTCTGACGGCAAGAACCGCGTTTAACACAAGCGATACGGGCAATCCAAAATTCTCCGATTCCCCGTATCGCTTGTATTGGTCGTGTCCTCTTTCTTCTTTACGTTCTTCTCTATCTTCTCCAAATTTAACTTTTCAAAAAATTTAAATTTACCGAAGAGACTTCAAAACGTGACTTTTGCGTAAAGGTTTGACTAATGACTATAAAAACAACTTGCAACTCAACTCATCTCATGCAAGCTTGCTTAAAGGGGATGCTATGTTCAAATATGACCGATGCAAGCGATACGGGCAATCTAGAATTCTTCGATTTCCCATATCGCTTGTATCGTTCGTGTCCTCTTTCTTCTTTATGTTCTTCTCTATCTTCTCCAAATTCAACTTTTCAGCAAGAATGAAGTAAAAAACCCACAATGGAGTCATTTTTATGACACGACCAAATTTTGGTTGGACCATGCAATGAACTTTTGTTCCTCAAGAGTTTCAATACAACTTTATATTACTCAAGGCATATAAACATGGCTAAGGCATATAAATATGGTTACAATGACCATCTTCCAGATGAAGATTGGCATAAGTACATACAATTTGTACATAAATAAATCTTCCAACCTATGTTGGTTTTACAATAGATTTCAATCTTAGACTCAAAAATGTGTTAATGTTAGACTAAATGTTGGACTGCTACTTGTTTATGGGTTTAAGCGTTACTCTACTTCGATTCAGATACTTCACGTTTGATCGGTTCCAAATACTTCTAACCGCAATCCCTCTCTTAGCCACGTGGGTTCTTGGGAGTGGTAGGGGTCTGTTAGACAGAGGCCCTGTACTATTTTCCCAATTTAACACACAATCTTACGGTTGTTCCGTCCTTAGCTCAGTATCCGTCCCTGAACAACGGAAGTCTGTTCAGTGTATTGGAATTAGAACTACAAGACTGAGGTTAGCCGGCCGATTACGTACTCTACACGCAAAAGATACTTCAATAACAAAATTACCTACTGCGTACTTCTTCAAAGTAGGTAGGTATGCCAATTAGACCGTATGCCTTAAAGTCACGCGGATTCGAACAGTTAATCTCCTCAACAAACATACACCGCCACTGTTCTACTCATACTCAGATCGTTACAGCTACTAATCTTCCGAAGTCGAAGTAAACAGCAAATATATGGTGTAGTAACAACTTCAATCGCTCACAAGGACTCTACAAACAATTAATTCGCGATTAATCTTCGCGCTACTTACTTCCCAGAAGAACTAACAAATAACATGTCACGCTTGTTCACACTCAGAATCATACTTAACCATCACCGAACAGCTTCGCCACACAATACAACTAATTCGTCATTCCGTATTATGGTGAGTGTAATCAACTAGTAGGACTACAGATGGAACAGATCAAGCAGAACTTATCCTTTCAACAACATATACGCGCACACATGATTTAACTCAATAGGATTTTCTCCTGTGAATAATTCATATAATTCGCTGCTAATGCTCCCTGGTATATGCTTTCTGTCAATGGTGCACACTGACATCTCAACCGTACGTGTGCCTACATGTAAACAAAACCTCATTATGCCTCAAACAATGACCTAATGTAATATCACAGATAATTAAATCTAAGCAAAGAATCTGACCTGGAAACTGTGTTTTCTGCTTCCCATGAGTCTAGGCATATGGATTGATGTTCATCTCTCCATAGATGTCTGCCTCAAAAATACCATGCAACTTTTCATCAATGTATAAACAAAAATAGCGGCATCCCTGGTCAGACATTCTTTACATAGCTGATATGAGAAGCTCGAAGGCTTGGACATGCACAAAAGCTAATGATCAAGCTACTGTTCATGCATAAGGACGTCCATAAAATAAAACCAAGCCCAAGATTCCAAGTAAGCTTTAGATTCAGCATTCTTCTCTGCGTTCACACGAAAGCCATACCAAAAACATGCACACACATGAACATGCAGTAATATGTGTAGGGAGGAGAGAGAGAGAGAGAGAGAGAGAGAGAGAGAGAGAGAGAGAGAGAGAGAGAGAGAGAGAGAGAGAAATAAAGGCACAAAAGGAAATGGTGTCCATATGACCAGGACGTGGAAAAACATACTATCGAAAGCACAGTGGAATCTCAAAATGAGAAATCCAAACCATGATATGATGCATTATGGTTTAAAGGGAGAGACGTATATCTATGATAGAAAGTAATAGGATAGACAAAGTATACCAAACAGAAGCTGTGTGACACATTCATTGTAAGTCGCATGGTCACAACCAAAAATCACAGCAGCAAGCTCCTCCGTCGGAAGGTTCAAGAACGGGAGCGGTGATGAAGGAGGACGGCTAGCCCCAGAGGAAGGAGAATGAAGGCCTTTGTATGTTCCGGTCTTATGTCCAACTCCCATGACAGAAGCACTCCGCTAGCAATGAGACTTGTAAGAGTAATTTTAAAGTTTGTTGGAAAACGTTAATTACAAATTTATGTAATAAGATCATATGCTACATGTGTATTAATTTCAATAATACTTCCATAATAACATTTTTTATGAATGAAGGCATTCTGTGGCTACTGTTGATGCTTAAGGACGTCCGTAAAATAAAACCAAGCCCAGGATTCCAAGTAAGCTTTAGATTTAGCATTCTTCTCTGTGTGTATATGTATGTATGTGCATGTGTATGTGTGTGTATATGTATGTATGTGCATGTGCATGTGTAAGTGTATATGTGTGTATGAGTATGTGCATGTGCATGTGTATATGTGTGTATATGTATTGCATGTATATGTGTAACTCTATGTGTATATGTGTGTATGTGCATGTATATGTGTATATGTACATATGTGCATGTGTGTGTGTGCATGTGTATATGTGTGTGTACGTATGTGCATATATATGTGTATATATGTGTATAATGTATGTATATGCATGTGTATATGTATGAAACATGCATGTGTATGTGGATGCATTTCCATTTGCATCCATGTGCATGCATGTGAATGTGCATGCATATGGATGTGCATATACATGTATTTGCATATATGTTAATGTGTATATATATATATATATATATATATATATATATATATATATATATATATATATATATATATATATATATATATATATATATATATGTATATGTATATGTATATGTATATGTATATGTATATGTATATGTATATATATATATATATATATATATATATATATATATATATATATATATATATATATATATATGTATATGTATATGTATATGTATATGTATATGTATATGTATATGTATATGTATATGTATATGTATATGTATATGTATATGTATATGTATATGTATATGTATATGTATATGTATATGTATATGTATATGTATATGTATATGTATATGTATATGTATATGTATATGTATATTATATGTATATTATATTATATATATATATATATATATATATATATATATATATATATATATATATATATATATATATATATATATATATATATATATATATATATATATATATGTATATGCAATAATGCATGCATGTAAGTCTTTTTATGTGGTTGTAGAAATGTTTGTGCATATGCATGTGTATGTCTAAGTGTATGTGCACATGTATCTGTGTGTATATATGTGTGTGTATGTGCATGTGTATTGGTGTGAAAGTGCATCTTCATAATGTATAAGTGTATAAGTGCATATCAATAAGTCTGAGTATGCTATCTAATGAAAATAACACAATTCAAATGATATACAAAGAATAGAAACTGTACTTACAATAGTTAGCCATACTTTTTGCTTGGTTAGCTTCTTGAATAACCTGCAATAAAGAGCTAGAGAGAGAGAGAGAGAATTCAGCTCGTAAGCGCAGCGCAATTGCGAATGTTGGAGAGCTCTTCGATCAGATGCATGAAAATGCCGTTCGAAGAGCCTCCAACATTTTAATTTTTTTCGTCAACAGAGCGTCGTGTAAGCGATGCTACATGTCCAGTTATCATCCCATGAGCGACATGTTTTAGCGTCGCTTATGTGATGCCAAAAAGCATCGCTTATGCGATGCCAAAAAGCATTGCTTATGTGACACCAAAAAGCATCCCTTATGCGACGTAAGCAAGCGTCACTTATGTGACGCTTTTTAAAACCGTCGTGTTAGCGACACTCTATGCGAGCGTCGCAGACCTCATCGTGCCACAAGTCGCAAAAAACGTTGTTCGGCTCCTCTTTTAATCGGCAGTCTGCGCACAACGCTTAGTACATCGATTTTGCAATTTTATAGCGACGAAATTGTGTCGCTTTAACCATCGCTATACGCCCGTATTCCTTGTGGTGCAAATATCTACCCTAGCTAGGGAGGCATAGTTGAAGCTTCCAACTAGACTTTGGTAGCTTGTAATATCTTCAATTGGTTACCCTTCATGAGCACTTAACTTGTGATTGACATCCATGGGAGTACCTACAACCTTAGTGTCCTGCATTTTGAACTTTGCAATCATATCCTTAATCTGTGTAGACAACTTCCAAGGCAAGAAAATAAGTGAGCAATCCAAGGTCACTTACCTTGATTTCTTCTTTCATTTGAGCCTTGATCTTTCTCATTCCATTTGCATCATCACTTGTAAGAATGATAGACATATAACTTTAGAATTATTCTTCTTAATGAAAAGTGAAGAATCAGTCTTGCTCAATTTGAATCCTTTGTCCTGCAAGAAAGTGACAAGTCTATGGTTCCAAGCTCTAGGAGCTTGCTTGAGTCCATAGAGAGAGTTTTTGAGTTTGCACACATACTCAAGGTGTGACTTATCTACATACACACATAGACATATAACTTTAGAATTATTCTTCTTAATGAAAAGTGAAGAATCAGCCTTGCTCAATTTGAATCCTTTGTCCTGCAAGAAAGTGACAAGTCTATGGTTCCAAGCTCTAGGAGCTTGCTTGAGTCCATAGAGAGAGTTTTTGAGTTTGCACACATACTCAAGGTGTGACTTATCAATAAATCCAGGAGGTTGTGCCATGTACACCCTCTTAAATCCATCCATTTAAGAATGCATTTTTTACATCCATTTGGATGTTTCAATTCCTTGAAGCAGCTATGCTCATGAGAACTCTGGTTGTTGGCATCTTTGCCACAGGAGAGAAGGTCTCCTCATAATCAATGCCTTGGGTTTGAGCAAAACCTTTAGCCACAAGCCTTTCTTTATACCTATTTATTGAACCATCTGAATTCCTTTTTACTTTATAGATCCACCTAGATCCAATGACCTTCATGGATGGTTTCTTGGGAACTTGGTCCCAAGTCTCATTCTCTTGGAGTGCTTGTATCTCTTCCTCCATTGCTTCTTTCCACTCTGATTTCTTGTTGGCTTCTTCAAAGGTTGATGGCTCCTTTGAGTTGATATCCTAAGCAATATAGATTGAATGCTTAGTGACTAGAGAAGTGTCAAATCCATACCTTTCTGGATTCTTCCTTTCCCTAGTTGATCTCCTTATTGTTTATTGAGAGGATTTTGCAATGTTTCTCAATTCTTGTATCTTCTCTTTGCCTTTATTGCTCCATGTCTTGATGTTCCTCTTTGGTGTCTTTTGACCATCATCAGAGTCACTTGTATCTTTATGTTGTTGGTCGTTTACCTTATGTAGTGCTGGAAAGTCGTCCTCTAGATCATAAGGTAGCTTAGCTTTTCTGCAATCATCTTCAAACCAAGAGTTGTTTTCATCAAAGACAACATCTTTGCTAACAATAAATCCATTAGTACTTGGATTATAAAACATGTACCCTTTTTTATTTAGGTGAAAGGTGGCTTTAGCCTTCATAGTTGTCTCTTGGGTAGCTTGGGTCTTTTCTCGAGAGTCATGAAGAAGCAAAAACCTTCTAACTTCTTCCCAAGTGAGTGCTTGACCTCTATTGTATAGAGTGGTCATAAATGTTTCACTGTTACTAGGAAGCTTGTTAAGCTATCTTATAGCCATGTCTTCACTAGAAATTTGTCACCCACAAAGTGCTAACTTGCATTGATAATCTTCAAATTGGGCAGTCACTTTTGTGATGGTGTCTTGTGGATGTATAGTGAGATTGTGGAATTCTGCCTCTAAAGTATAAATCTTAGAAGGTGTTTTATCCTCATAGAGATTTTCTAGAATATCCCAAGCTTCTTTTGAAGTCTTACATGAATTGATGTAATCCTTTGTCAATTCATCACATGTGAGGAGAAGTTGGCCTAATGCTCGCTTGTCTTTTGCATTCCATATATTCCAAGCTCCTAGATCGGTTTCCTTATCGAGTTCTCATTTTGTACCATCAACGACCTCATACAATAGGTTTATATAGAGATAGGCCCTAATGGTATCCTTCCATAGGTTGTAATTTGTGCCATTTAGCCTTTGATCTTTTCGCATGAATGTGGACGTAAAGGATGGTAAATATAATTGACCAGAGGACGTGGCATTTGAAATCATTGACATTGTAACTGATGAAATGAAGTTATCACACTTGCAAAAATTTGAGATGGGGTAGGGGTGGGGGGCTTAGATTAGCCCTACACTTGCACAAAAAATGTAGACACCTTGAAGAAGGGGGCTTAGAGGAGCCCTACACTTGTACAAAAAATTGAGATGACTCGATGTGAAAGGAGGGCTTGGAGTAGCCTATTGTACAGAGAGAGTCACACGGGAGCTTAGAGTAGCCCCCGAGGCACACACACACACACAATGATCTCCTTATATTGCTTGAGTTAAAAATTTGGCACTTAGTCCCTTGAGTGCTCCGAGAATTTGAGAGAAGCACAAAAAGGAGGGTTGATACCCTAGAAAAATAATCCCATAGTGAGATGATTAAAGGGTCTTACAAATGTAGGGGTAAGTATCCTTTTGGAGAATACAAAATAAAACCCTTACAATGTGGATGCTTGATGCAGTGTGCCACAAATGGACGGACAAATGGAGAGGAGTTGCCAAAATGCCAATGAGATATAGAAAGTATGGCGCGTATAAAAAAATGCTCAATTGATGTTGACCTATCAAAAGAAGCATGCAATTTCAAAGTATTTCTTTTGAAATCTCTTTGAAATATCTTGATGCTAAGGCGCTCACATGCGTTAAAAGTTCATATGACCCCAAGGATGAAGTACTCAACACATGTGATATGCGATAGATATATAGTAATTCTTTTGGAATGGTGTGAGAGCATATGCCTCTTAGTGTGAATGCCTCCGTTTGGATTTTGTGCCAAAATATTTTTTTAAACAAGAGGAGAAATTGATTGTGTATGAAGACAATCAAAATGCAATGAGAGGGACGATGTTTTGATCGCGCTTAGGGTTTGCATGTCTATCTTGGGACTCCTCTGCGAGGACCAAGTCTTCTTCCTGCGTGCCCTCCCCCTGACAAGGGGGGTTTCGCGCCCTCGCTCTCGGTCGAGTCATTTGGTCTGGCAGTTCTCCAATGGTGCTATTCGAGGCATTGCAAAATGGCCTTTTTGTGCTTGAGCCTCACGGAGGGGGAGTGGAGGCTTCTACCAACCCTCAGAACCATCCATGTCACTGTATCAGCCACATGCAGCAAGAAATAAATCTCGGTAAAGCTTCTAATGACTTTCCAGAGCTTCAACAGAGTACGAGCATGTCTTCCCCCCCAAAAAAAACCTACGCCGAGTTTGCTAAAACTACTGGCAACCTTTCGAATGTCGTGTTTGACATCAAGCAAACAAAAGGTAACTTCACTCCACTGTTTCCCCTTTGTAATGAAGCAAACAAGGGAGAGGATAACCCACATGAACTGAACATCGACAGTGAAGATAATGATGAAGATGAGGATGCCCTCATTATGGACTGGACCTCGTTGGATAATTGGCATGACCAACTCACAGATAGAGTAGTGATTGGGCTCTATCATGGGCCTAGGCCAGCTCAAGAGGTGTTGAAATCTTGGATCAAAGCTCATTGGGAAACCAGGGGGCTTTTTGTCAAGCATGTTCAATACTGGCCCAATAACTACTTTCTCTTTTTCTTTGAATATTCTAATAGTGCTCTGCATGTGGTCAGTGAAGGTCAATGGCTTATTCGTAATACTCCTGTGTCTTTTTTTAAGTGGTTTATAGGGTTTAACCCTAAGGGCCCTAAGCCCACCAAGATACCAGTGTGGGTCGAATTCCCTGATCTACCCTTTGACTTATACCCTTGGGTCGAAAACCTTGGCAATATGGGTGGTAAAGTGTTGGGACAAAAATCTAGAAACTCTATCATCAACCCTAAGTGGGATCCTCAAGTCCTTATTGAAGTGGACACGTCCAAAGATATTAAAACTCACCTCATCATCAAAGATTCCATAGGCAAAAAGCTGCACACCCAGAAGGTTATCTACAGGAACCTTCCTAACGCCTATTACAACTGCTATAAACAAGGGCATCTTATCAAAGACTGCCCTCTTATCCAGGAACAAGTGGATCAAGCTGTCAATGAAACCCAAAATATTAATGGTAAGGAGGCTCAGGCTGCTCAGGATGCTCTGAAACTACAGGGGAAAAAAGCGGCTTACAAAAACAAAAAGAAGGTTGTTAAATCGCACAAGATGTATGATATCCTTCTAGAAGATGTATTTAATCCTTTTGATAGTACAAGTAACCCTGAGAAGGGCCATGATGGCACAATTACTAAGGAAAACATAGACCCGAATACCCTTCTTGCAGGTTCGAGCAAGGGGACTACTTTGGCTACTACGGAATCACCTCAACAAAACATGAATAACTCCGATTGGTCATTAGTAGGAAAGAGAAACAGAGTGATTTCCCCTTCTGCTGCTTTCAACAGTGTCTCTAACTCCTCTAGTGATCTTTCTGTTTCCCAGGTTCACTCATTGAAAGGCATACCTTCTTAAGATTTTTTTCAAGAAATGGATGCCATGGATTAGGATAAAATGGAAAACATGGATGAGGTTATGTGCACTAACGAGGTTGTACATATGTCTCAGGATATTGCAGATTCCATGGCCTTGTCTATCACAGTCAAACCCAAAAGAAAAGAAGTTGTTTGGTCTTCCCTTTCAGCTTCAAAGCCTACAAAGAATAGCAGGAAGTAACTTTTGGTTTCTTTTTAGTAGGGCATGTTCTTTTTCTGTTTTCTATGATTGACATTTCTATTTGTTCTTGCAACATCAAAGGGATCACCGACTCTATTAGATCCAAGATGCTCAACATTTGGCTTTCTAATCTCCCTAAGTTGCCCGATGTCATCTCTCTTCAAGAGTTAAAAGTGGGTGGGGAAGCTCTGCAATTCAACCTCAAAAGGGGTTCCCCCAGCTATAAATGGTTTTTTTACTAATCACTGTGCTGGTAAAGGTGGAAGTGCCATCGGTGTTTCTCCTCAAATCATGCATGCTTTTGCTTCTTGTTCTATTAGTGATTCTAGTCAATGGTGTTCTGTCTCGCTTGGTAATCCTTTTGACATCACTCTTATTTCTATCTATGCTGCTAACAACAATGCTGGGCGTAGTGTCTGTTGGAATGAGCTAAATTGTCTACAAGGTCCGGTCATTGTCATAGGCGATTTTAACATGGTGATTGACATTACGAATAGATGGTAAGAAAAGGGAAAAGTTATCAAAGGTTCTGAAAAGATGCTTGGTTTAAAGTTTGTAACTCTTTAGAGCTCATTGACTTGTCCAGGTCTTCTGGTATGACTTGGTCCAATAAGCAGTTAGGTAATGCCTACACTGCTGCTAGGCTTGATAGATGCTATACTAGCATCCCCTTTGTACAGAATTGTTGCGACATAGATATAAAGGTTGACCCTTCCCTGCTCATGTCCGATCATAAACCTCTTATGGTGACCTTTAAAAAAGGTAACCCTAAGCTGAGGTCTGGTTGGACTCACATAGACTGTAATTTCCTAAAGCTCCCTAGCACTTTAACCAAGGTCAAGGATATCTTCATCTGTAATTTTGAGCAATTCAGCTCTCCTAGTACTGCTTGGCTCAATTCGGTCAAAGAGGTTCAACAATTATTCTACTACCTGAAGACCTTAGCTAGAACCATAAGGGCCAAAAGAAGACAAACCCTCATTGATTGTTTGGTCCATCTGGAAGCTAACTCTCAAGAATATCATGATCTTTCCTTGAGGTTGTGCAAAGAGAGATATCTGGAAGCCAGTTATTCTCTTGCTTCTTCTAAAGAGTTTTGGAGTGAGAAGATTGACAGGAATAACAGCTACATGTTTTCTATGATGAAAAAACAAAAAGCTAGGGATTTTATCCCTCCTTTGAAAAAGAAAAATGGTGGTCATACTACTAACATTCAGGAGGCTTTACAGGGAGGCCAAGAGCTTCTTTATGGATGTTTTCTCTGGTTCTCCCAAGTGGGGGGAGGACATCGAGAGAGCCAGAGCAACTATTGTATTGAAAAGGAAAAAAATGATTCCTGAAAGCCTAAGAGCTATTCTGGACCTGTCCCTCACTAGTGGTGAGATCAAAGAAACCATCCATAAATTGAAACCCTGTAAATCTCCGGGGATTGATGGATTGCCCAATGAGTTTTTTATGATGCTTAGTGATTTTCTCACTCTTTACATTCTGCAGATTTGGGAAGAAGTACTTGGTAAAGGGTATCTCCCTTCTCACATCAACACTGGAGTGATCAAACTTATTCACAAGAGAGGCACCAAGGAAGACCTAAACAATTGGAGACCCATAACTTGCCTGAACACTATCTACAAAATTTTCTCTTCCACCATTGCTAGAAGACTTAGCCCCTTGATGAGATTCTTTATCCTCCCTGAGCAGAAAGGTTTTATCAAGGGTAGATTCATTCTAGATGCTATAATCTCTTTATGGGAAGGCATGGATTATGCCTTGGAAAGTGGTGAGGACTATTTCTTTCTAAAAATTGACTTTGATAAGGCTTATGACAGAATAGAATGGGACTTTATACTTCAATCTTTGCATGATATGGGTCTTGGGAGAAGATGCATCAATTTTGTTAGCACTCTTTTCGGTAATGCATTTTCTAGGGTGGCGATAAATGGGCACCTGTCTAGATCTATTAGGCAGGGATGCCCCGTAGCCCCCCTCATGTTTGCTATTGCTAGTGACTCCTTAGGTTGGCTTGTCAAGGATGCTTTGGAGAGAGGTATGATTAAAGGTATTGAAATTCCTAACTCCCCTTTCCCCCTGTGCTTACAAATGTTCGCAGATGATACGAATGTGGTCCTTAAAGCTGACAATGACTCATTAAATGTTTTTCTTGAATGCGTGGATTTATTCTGTGTTGCTAGTGGCTCTAAATTCAACCATAGTAAAACTGGCTTTAAAGCTTCTTCTAACACTATTCCTGGTAGTATTACCAGACTTGGGTGTAATGTTATCAAAGATGGTGAAGTCTTCAGGCTGTTAGGCATACCAACGGGGTTTAATATCTCTCTAACCCAAAGATGGGATTGGGTTATTGAAAAGTTTAAAAAGCATTTATTTTTTTGGTATGATTCTCATAACTCTCTTGCCCATAGATGTTTTATTCTTAATCACTATGTTCTTCCTAAACTTGTTTTCTTCTTAGCTGGCTGGTCTCCTTCCAAAAAGCAGGTGGGTCAGGCTATTTCTCTGGCCAAGAGGTTTCTCTGGGGAGGTAACTCTCTCCATCAAAAAGTTGCCAAAGTTTCTTGGGACATATGCTACCTCCCAAAATCCCAAGGGGGGTTGGGGATCATATGCCCCACCAAAATGGCTGATAATCTTGCTACTAAGTGGATCTTGAGAAGTATTGACTCAGCTGATTTTTGGGCTATTCTTATTCAGAGAAACGTTTCTAAATTCTACATCTCTAATTATAAGGCTTGGAATAACATCAATCTGTGGGATATTATAGTTTCCCCTATACCCATAACTGTTGTTGGTAGCCAGCTTGTTAACAGGTTCTAGAATGCCTGGCTTAGAGCCAAAATCTGTTTTACTCCTAAAGGGGAGTTGTGCAGTTCCTCTGAGTTCTATTTGCAAGAATCTCCTTGGTTTGGTTGGATTGCTCACGCGAACAAGTGTGTCATGGCAATCAAAGAGCACAAGTGCCATAAAGTTGGATTCAAAGCCTGGATGGACCTTACTTAGAATGGGGAGGTAATGTCTGAGCAAGAGCTTCTTAACCATTCTGACATCTCTGCTTCTTGTATGCAGGACTTGGAGGCCCACAAATTGATGCTGGTGGACAAGCTGGATGGAAGTCATAGGAAGAAGGTCAACCTTGCTGGAGTTGCTGGTTGCATTCTTAAAGAGTTTAAGAAGGCTAAAGGCAGAATAACCCAAATTGTGCCCAAGCTCAATAGCAGATGGTCTTGTAATTGGATTGCCAAACAGTGGGCTTACAGGTTTACATCTCTGTGGGTCTACCGAGATCATATCAAGCCATCTTATCTTCAGTGGTTAATGCTTCATAATGGTCTGTGGATTGGTCCCAGAGTCAGGAAAATTATGATTAATGGAGGTCTTTGTACCTTCTGTGGCAAGGAGGAAGATGTTATTCATATGGTCTTTGATTGTACTCATGCTAAGAAGTATTGGGCCATTGTTGAGTTATATCTCTCATCCAGAGGGTACCAGGGCCTCAACCAAGAGTCTACCATCATTGGTTGCTGCAGAAATATGGATATCTTATTATGGAACATTTGGAGAGGACATATTATCTGGCATATCTAGTGCAACAGAAATAATAGGGTTTTCTGTAATGGTAATAGGAATTTCCTGAAGTCTCTGCCTAGAACTCTCAAGAAAGCCACTAACAAATGTATTCAATGTATCTCTAGACCATCTAACCACAAGGAAAGTATCCTTGAACTTGCAAAAAGACAATAAATTCTCCAAATGGAGGAGCATTTTAGCCACTATTTACTCAGCCCAAAGGCTTGACATGGCCTCTTTCTTGTAATCCCTGGGTGCCTGTGGCTCTTGCCCCTTGCACAGTTTGTACAGTCTTCCTTTAATCTAATTTTCCTGCTTTTCAAAAAAAAGAAATGCAATGAGACTAAGCCCTTAGAAAGTGAGGGGATGAACCTTTCTGACTCAAAATAGATGTGGGGACCACATTTGATCTCCGCTGATAAATTCATTGAACCTTTATCCCAAAGTGTGGCCTCATATGTGACATCACCTCAGTTTTTAGTAATTTCAGTATATATTGCGCTGTTGCCAGTTATGGAATGGTTGGGTCACATCCACACAAATCAAGCTACATGGGATTATGAAGCAACCATCACGTGAGAAATATACTAAAAATATCAGATTGAATGATGCTCTACACTATATTCACTGGTCCCCGTTTTCGTCACAGAAAATGTAGGCAGGTAATCTCTTAATTGCTGCTAGAGAGAGAGAAAATGAACCAGCTAACTGTAGAGAATAGTGAGTGGTTGATGTGCACTGAGTCTTGACTCGCAGGTATCTATTGGGCAGAGATCGTTCGCAAAGCTCCTTCTCTGGTTGTGCTCGAGTTCAAGCGAAGATGATTTGTCCTTGATCTGGAAATGCGAAGCTTTAAACGAAGAGACGTGCCAGAGTACTTGCTCGTAGGCACACCCACTCATATGTAGAATGCTCTCTCTCTCTCTCTCTCTACTGAGAAGACAACACTACAGATGCAAGCTACAGAGCAAAGCCGTAGCCTTGGAGCTGTATGGCTCTTTTCTCTCCCTCTCCCTATTGAGAGATGGCTTCAGCTACGCCTGTTTGCTAGTTACCTTCTGGAGGCCTATCAGTCAAGCACGATCAGAGATAGATGTGTTCAAGAAGTTCTGAGGGCATATCAGACATCCTCAAAGAGGAAGGTACATATTCCGGTTGTTCCAATGAAGAAATCCACAGTAGTGAAGTACTGTTGTTATCAGCTACACTCAGACTTTGATAGAGATGATGAAGTGATAGAGACTTGAAATGCCTCACATTAATCTGTGAAAATAAAAGAATAGCAAATAGTGTGTATAAACACTTTAAAGATGTGAGATGAGTTAGTCTCGCGACCAATACCACACATAAAAATGCTCAAGAGTGTTGATAACCAATACAAGATGTGAGATGCATTAGAAATGATATGGATAGACTATGATGAACATTCACAAATCCAAGAGCAAGGGTGGTAGGGAGGGAAAATGGGGTATGAGGGTGGGAGATTGATGAAGAAGAAGGGTGGGAGGGTGGGCAAAATGAAGCCCCAAAGAGTGCAAACTGGTGACAAAAAGCTTCTCCAAATGGTTGGAGAGCCGCACCACCACCACCAATATCACCGCCAAACGTACCACCAAGCCCTCCACTAATGCTCTAATACCATGTAGAGAGTTCCCACACAGAAGCAAAATGAAAAGAAGAGTGTACTCACAAAAGAAATAGTGCAAGAGACTCAAAGTGAGTAGACCAAGAAATAGGTAAACTCACATGGATTAGAAATGAGCTTGCCAAGAGCATGGAGCAGGCTCCTCAAACTTCTAACCAAGTAAAAATGGGGGGAGAGGCCCTCCTTATATAGATTTGGGAGGGCCTCTCCAAAATACATCTGATGTGGGATAATTCTCCTCAAAGGAGAATGAATACAATGGTAGAAGCAAATGGCAAGGTACCCAAATACAATGAATATAATATAAAATGGAAATGGAATGGAAATAGAGTGACTCCAAGATACAAAAGGGATATGCACTCTCACATTCTCAACAATTCGTATGTATTCATTAGGATTAGTGTTGGCATACAAGCTATAAGAAGAGCATGCTGGCACCAAAGAGCAGTCAAGCACAATCCAACAATGAGGCCTAATCATTTTTTTCTAAACTTACTTCCAATTAAGAGTGATGAAAATCACTACTCAAACATTGTAAATCCCATTTTTGGTAGAATAGACTCCATTTTGTCCAAGCCAAGGAGTCCTCAACCTTGAGGAGTAGTAGAAGCACTTGTGTACCAATTTCATAATTTTTAGACTCCATTTGAGCCCACAAATAAGCCCTAGAACCTAATTTTTAACTAGGTCGGACACTAGGTCTATACAAGGCCAAATCTAGTAAAAAACTATAAAAAGAGCTAGAGAGCTCATTTTTCGGATTAGCTTGTTAGTGAATTGAGCTTGTGTAAGAGACTTTTTGAGTAATCCAAAGAACTCCATTGTTCCTCTTTTTGTTCTTGCCTTGTGTGCACATGTGTGTGTATGTGTGCATGCTTGTGTGCTTCTTATGTAAGACAATAGTTACGCAATATAACACAGGAGCAATAGCAGAGAAGATAACAGATATAGGAGAATCTCAACAATTTTCTACTAGCAGCAAGTACAAAGATGATGGCGTTGTCCACCCGTGCGCTCTCAAGGTAGAGCTTAAATGGTGATCTAGACAACTCTAGATAGGGAGATACAAGGTAGAGGTATGCTGGCTCAACTCGGTATCTTAGGTAGTGCAGAAGTCATGTATATATATAGGATCATGGGTGGCCTGCCATGGACGGCTATACATGGGTGGTGGGCGGCCACCGCCCGCGTAATTGCCATACACGGCTTAGACTGGTTGAACCGACCTAACAAATATAAATGATTTCTGACTCCGACAGGGAATATTCCATGGAATATTCCCTTTACCGTCGCGCCGGGGGCGCTGCCCCCGGACCCCCACCAGGGGGCCCGCTGGCCCCCTGGGACCCCCCAGCCAGGGGGCCCGCTGGCCCCCTTGGACCCCCCAGCCGGGACTGCTCACCGCTGCCCCGGACCCCACAATTGGGGACCCTGGTAACTCCCTTTCCTTATAATATCTTACATGGTCCAATATGACCTTCATCCAACATTCAAGTTGGGATTCCCATCAATTGGGTAATGCACGCTTGGCTTCTCCTCATAAAGGGGGCCTTACAAAATGTGCATACAATCATGAGGGGTAGACATTGATCATATACTAACATCTTACTCATGCACTTGTGCCATCACTTGCTCATAGTCTTCATACTAGTCCTCACCTCTCCACGGATTGACAATTATGAGGTGGATCTCCTCACATTGGTACTTGCCATTGTGCTAAAGTGACACTGAATTTGGCACCGTTGCTGGGAAGAGAGCTTCGAGGATGAGTGTGTGATGGTAAGACGTAGAGTTGAGACATTGGAGCCATAGGTAAAACCTATACTTTTCTTTATTTGTCATCACTTTTTCTTGTTTTCTACACTACCATTATCACCATCATCATCCTCACCACCTCCCACCTCCATATCCACCTTCACAAGAATTTCACTTTTTGATCATATTTCCATCCCCACTTCATTCTCCTCATTTCACTTATGAGAGGGAGTGAGAGAGAGCTTGCATGCATTCTATTTTTGTGTATTAGCATTTCTTGTAGGTTTTGGCTACATCACCATCTCCAAAAGCTTGCGCAAGTACGACATAACTCTGCACAGGTCCCGAGATGATGATCTCTGTCTGTTGCAATAGATAGAGAAAGTTGGTAATATGTGGTTGCATGCACGGCACCATAACCTACACCATTAGAGAACGAAGATTCTACCTATTGAAGTGCCACCAACTGAACGACCTGTAGAGCTATGACACCTCCAACAAATACCCATACCGAACCCTCCCACATGAATAATGGAGAGAGTTCATGAAACTCTCACTGGTTCAATGGAATTATAGGGCCTTTAGGAGAGGTGAAGTATATCTAGGAGTCCAAGTGTGAGTATGAGAAGGCATGGGTACGATTCCAATTCTTTTCCAAAGGTTTCGAGACTCTCGAGAACATACTAGAACTTCAAAGCATATGGCAACGCGTAGGGCTGGTGGAATACTTTGAGGCATCCCTATCGAAACCAGATTTTCTGTGGTGTTACTATCTGGTAAGAACATTATAGGCTAGTGAGGAAAAGGACCAACCAGGAACCTTCATCCTTCCTTCCTTATTGGGCAACAATGAGTTGAAAAAGTTTGAACTTACCTTGGAATTGGTGAGCTCTACTTTGAACATGCACGACACACATGTTCCCTCCGAGAAGGATTCTTTGATACCCAATAACATGAAGAATCACAAACTACAAAAGTTAAAAGATATGGCAACACTCACACCAAATGTTTCCATCCCTCTGCATATGTGCAGGCAACATTTTGCATTTCCTGGTCAAGATAGATTCACTCAGCCCCACAAATAGATCTGTTTTGGTCTTTACTTTGCAGAGATAGGTGCACTAACAATTAAGCTTCCTGTATGGATTATGGAGTAGCTATATGGAGCGAATAAAAGTTCAACTAGGAAGCTAGTGGTGAATGAATGTTGTGTGATAACATGCATCATCTACAAATGCTTATCATACGACATACCCATCAAACACACATTGACCTGGTCACAACTATAGATGTTTAAAAGACACAAAGCTCCCACACATCAATCCAAGTGCATGACGGGCTCAATTCCCTGTGTCTAGACATACGAAGTTCTTATGACTTCGGAAGTTTCACCACGAGGGGATGCCACCATGCCTCCCTTTATAATTCGAATACCCAGATCTAGATTTGAACGCAGATCACAAGTTGCCCCATCTACTCTTCTCGCCCCATCGAAATTTGAATTTGCTACCACTCGAGATGTTGAACGGATGAGCACCTTCGACTTTGAATCCTTCTTGTAGAATACAAAACTCTCTGATGTAGAATTCTTTTCGGACACAAAAGAACGGGGAACCTCCTCCCAAAGATGGAGAAAATCCACAGAAGGCCTCCATGTACATTAGGATGATGATTAGCAGAGAACTTTATCTCAACAACTAGAACATCCACAGGGTGAAGAAGAGGAAGAAGATGAAGCAAAAGAAGAAGAAACTACTAGAGCCCCAACATACACAGTGGAACTCCAGAGGTTATATCAAATCATGGAACGGGTGTGGGCACAATAGTTACTCATTGAAAAAAGTAGTAGAATGCTCATGGCCAAACTCTTAAAAGAAGCGAGAGTGGACTCTGAATATAGTGAAACTCTCCTATTGATGGCAGAGACCTATGGTGTAGTGGAAGCACTGCAGTTTGCAATACAGAGGCCTCCCATTCAATTGATGCATGAAGATTCCAAACAAGACCAAAATCAAGCAAAAACATTCAGATTCCCATCACCACCATGGAAGAACCTACCAGCACATTTGAACCAATCGAGACAACATCCCAAGCAGCTATAACTCCTAGCCATAAACCCACAGTCACCCATGAAGAGTCAACAGAGCCACTACCACCAACACCTCCACCATCACCTTCTTAAACAGAAGTTGTAGATATCACCTCGACTACTAACCCGACAGAGCAAACTTTCATCTTCCATAGTCCCACTTCCAGTTCAACCTTGTTTTCCTCCTTTGAAAACCCTATATATCATGCCACCACTGTTACAACTGAATCCTTCATGGAGCCTACCTTAGGACAACCAGGATCCACGGTGCAGAACAATGTATAGTGCAAGGAATGGCCCAACTATCCATACATAACACCACCATAGGGATCACCATCAATAGCTTACATGATGGAAATAATCTAACTTTGGATGCTTTGGCTAAAGCCCATGCCAGATGTTGTGGCACAAATGATGTTGAAAATTCTGGATATGACACAATTTGTCCTCAAGACCTTCCGTAATACACAAGCACCCCAAGTGTCTCTAATGGGTTTCACCAATGGCAACTATGACCTAGTCTATGACATAAACACCACCCCAAGCATTCAATTTGCCCATGCTTGGCATGCACGAATCAAGTACCTCCCCCCATGTTATAGACAGACTTTCAAAGACATGTTCAAAACAAGATTCTGGGAATATCACTCGGAGGTGTTCGCACCTAAGCCCACACTCTTGGTCCATCTATTTGCATACTAACAAGCCATGTACTCAGAGTACTACATGAGACCACAACCAGATATCCCAAGTGCCATCAATTGGGATGCATTGCAAGCTCATTTGGCACGAGGGTTATGGCTAGCTGAACACGAGCTGGCCACTAATGTCCTGCAATACTATATCAACTACCCTAACAAATAGAGGTCTATCAGGGGTGACATATGTTAGAGAGGGGGGAGTGTTGGCATACAATATAAGAAGAGCATTCTGGCACCAAAGAGCAGTCAAGCACAATCTGAAAATGAGGCCTAATCATTTTTTTCTAAACTTAATTCCAATTAAGAGAGATTTTTATCACTACACAAACATTGTAAATCCCATTTTTGGTAGAATAGACTCCATTTTGTCCAAGCCAAGGAGACCTTTTTAAATAGGCTAGACACTAGGTCTGGATAGAGCCAAAGCTAGTCAAAAAATATATAAAGAGCTAGAGAGCTCATTTTTGGGGTTGTCTTTTTAGTGAATTGAGCTTGTGTAAGAGACTTTTTGAGTAATACAAAGAACTCCATTGTTCCTCTCTTTCTTCTTGCCTTGTGTGCACGTGTGTGTATGTGTGTGCATGCTTGTGTGCTTCTCACTCATGCACTTGTGCCATCACTTGCTCATAGTCTTCATACTAGTCCTCACATCTCCAGGGATTGATAATTATGAGTTGGATCTCCTCACATTGGTACTTGCCATTGTCCTAGAGTGACAATTGGTTTATAGATAGAGTCGTTTTCATAGCATTTATGGTTAGTCTTGGCACCTTACCTCTAAACTCTTGCTAGGCCATCTGATATGCATCTTCTATCATTCAGTCCTATCCTAGATCCTTCTCCTCGCTCTTATGAGTTGCTATGGTTTGACTTATTCTCAATGCATCTGATCTTTGCACTTCCCTTTCCACCAGTGGTATTGTTTTATCCTTGGTTCCCGTATGCTTTGTGGAGGAAAACTCTTGATTTATCTTGGTTCCATTTGCCTCCTCCCTCTTTTGCCATCGAGTGAAAATCGTTCTCTTAGGGCTAGGTACTGCTATCTCATTTCCTCCTCCTTTATTACTTCCTTGCTTCCTTCTATTGTATGAGACCCTATTTGAAGCTTGAGTGGGGATATCTCTAAGAGTTTCACCACATGATTAGTTGGTGACTCATGTAGTGCATCCCTCATTGGGGTTGGTTCTATCGAGATATGGAAAGAATTCTTCCTTGTGTTTTGGTTCACCCCCAAGCTTTCATGTGGCCATATTCTCTGCATTTGAAGCATATTATGGGCCATTGACGCCTATTCTTGAATGTCAAGGACTGATCCTTCATATTGTTCTACATACCTATGTTAGCAAGAGTATCATAAAGAGTAGGCACTTCAACAATATTACCCAAAATAAGTCCTAAAGATTCTATACCATGGATGGCGCTTGAATGGTTAGTTGTCCCCATAATGCACGTGCTTGGGGTTCTACGATCCCTTTAAAATAATAGTAGTTGCATGCTTCATGCCCCCATTTTCCACAAAATTGGAGAGGTATCTTATTTAGAAACTCTATTTGTGAGTGCCCTTGTTGGTTTCCAAACGGTACACCAAAGACTAGCCCTTGTCTCTCGCTCCATTGGTTCCTTGATTTCCTTTTGTAACCTTTATATTGTATCTTCTTCCATGGTTATGAACCTTTCATGCTCTTGGATTTCAACCCATTTCTTAGGGCATGAGGAGGTATCATTGAAGTGAACTTGGGGTCGCTCTATCCTTGTCACCATGGCTACAAAACCTACTATTGAAGCACTTGGTGCTAGCATGTCTTGGAGCTTGTGCCTAGTGTGCATCAAATGTCGCTTTTTTAGTCATTTCTTGATTAAGTAATCTCTTGGAGTTTTCAATAGCTTTACAACTAGTCTTGTTCATTAGTTCCAAAGTTGACTCATCCTTTCATAGAATCAAAATCTCTATCTCATCCAATACTTGTTCAATGGAGTTCCATGTTGAAACAATAAGAAAATATGGCCTTCATCTCATGCCAAGGTTTGAAGTGGTCATCCTCAAACTAGTTGAACAATTTATTAGCTAGCCCATCTAATGTTTCCATGAATAGAGACATGAAGGCATTGGTTTTCCCTTCCAATCCTATACTCTTACATAATGCTAGAAATTGCCTAACATGATCGTCAGGGTCCTTCATTGAGGCCCCTTGAAAATAGGAAAGTTGATGTTGATTATTGAAAGAAGCAAGACAAGATCACCCTAGGCCATCTCTAAATCATCTATACTTCTTTATTTTCCCTTGAACCTCTCTCAAATGGTAACACTCAACTCTAGACTAAGTGATGTAGGTTGTGAACGAGTTTGAGTCATAGATAGTGTGGGCACTAGAATACTCAGACTTGAGTCATCGAGATTATCATTCCCACAAATCTTGATTGCAAGAAGACATTACAAATGAACTCATATTGAATGTGAATCAGAGGGAATGAGCTCAATAAGAATTGAATCAATTGTAAGCGTTTATATTACTAAAAATGAATTACAAATAGAATAGATTTCACCACTTGCCTTCTACAAGCTTTACAAACAAATCAGACCCTTCCCATGCTAAGAACTTATACCTTACACACATCCCTTTGCTGCAAAGTGTTTACAGAGTAGTTAAGTAATAGAGATGTTCTAGAGGGCCATAGGAAATTAATACAGATGTATGTGTCTAAGAGAGATGGGATGTCTCAGTTTCAGTCACCTTCCCTATCATGGAGATCCTTGAACATTTGGAGCCTCAGAGTTTGGGGATGGAAGGAAGGAAGAACCTATCATTGAATCCTTGGAAGCACAAGTGGAAGCCTGCTCAACCTCCCCTCACCCCTTGTCCACTAGTTGCCTTTGATGTAAGCCTTTTGTTGAATCACCACCTTGCTGGTCCAAGAGCTCCTATGGTTCCATGTCAATGCACTGGTATCTGATGCATAGACCACTTAGAGCCTAGAACATGACAACCTCCAAGCTTTGAGAGTTTGAATTTGGTAGTTGCCTCCTCCCCAACATTTACACCCATGTCTTCACTTGCTACCCATTCCTTTGAGCATTCTCTACTTCTCAGAGTCTGGAAATGCCAACCTTCATCCTTCCCAATTGGCACTCACCAATCAATGCCTACATGGTTGTCTCCCTCTTCAACACCATAGGCAGCTTCTCTAACCCTACCAAGAATCATCAACTATCCTATCACCTAGTTCTTCACCTTCCCCACTACACCACTCTGATTCTTGCCTCTAATCATGCCAAAATATTCCGCCTTCACATTTTCTCTCTCCACTTTGCCATTTATTCCTTCCTAGTGCATCTACCACCTCTTGTGTGCTACCATTTTGCATGTACTTTGGATAACCTATGCATGCATGCTTCTTTGCAGCTATCTCAATGTCCTTCATGCCCGATGCTATCTTGCTAACAACATATTGCTTTGTCCTTCCAATGTACAAAGCTCCATCCTAGTAGTCTATAGTTCTTGCTTATTTAGGGTGCATCTACCTATCTCAATGTTTTCCAATACCCCCCCCCCCCCTCTATTTGTCCCTATAATCCCCATTTTTTTCTTTCTTTCGTTTCTTGTTGATGATTCCTTTTATACTAGGCTTTGTCTGCTGGTCCTAGTGCTCTTGATCTTTCTTGCTTCACCTTATTGTATCATGATAGCTTCGATTTTCTGATCTATCCATTTGGATGAGGGAATCATACTAAGATCGTGGATTTGAACCTCAAGAAGGGCATTACAAATGGTGAACACATGCTAGTGGGAAACTTTTTGGCTAGAGTTATTGCTTGCACAAAAATGTACTTAATCAAAATATTCATTGGTGCATAACAGCATTTGGATGGACACTCATGTGGGCCGGTTGATGCTTTGCATCAAAAAAACATCGGCCTCATTTTCCAAAATTGATGCTGCTACCTACTTTAGTTCTTCTGGTCCTTGAATGCATGAAAGTGACATGAACTATGGAAGTAGTGCAAATGTATTTGGAATCAAAGACTTTTTTGCAATAATTTGATACTAGGGACATCCACTAGATGTACAGGAGTGATTAGGGATGGACCAATGGGAAAATGGCAGTGGCCATCACCTAGTCTCCTAATCACATAGGTTAGGCATAGGCTTCCAATGTTTTTGTGTGGTCAAAGCTCCAAAAACCATCCAAAATTTGTCGCTCTCTTTAGAGAATGACTTTGAGAGGCTTCTAAATCATTTACAACCCTTGGATTGCTCAAATATCTAAATGTTAAAGTCCAATGAAAAAATTCAAGGTAACTATGAACTTGGACCCTTTATTGTTTTGAAAATAGATGGTTGAGATCGAATCGATCGTGATAAAAGTGCCTTTTCTCATGAGCCATCAGAGGATGGCTTGATAAATTGGATGGTCATGCTTGAATTTTGTGAGAGATTGAGCACTTAAAATCTTGACCATTGGATGTAGTAAAAAATTAGATGGTTGATATTGCTCCTAGACAAGAAGAAGGAACCTTTTAAAGGCAGCCATTGGATGTTATCCCACATCTAATGGTTCAAATCCATTCGTGCAAGACCATCAACCCCATTTACAATCGTATGTTGGATCTTTAAAGATCTAATTGCTCACGCCTTTGCAAAGAGTGTGCTCACCCTTGTCCTCACTCCCACAACTTCTCATACCTTCTCTCTCTAGTCTTCAATGAACTTTAATGTAATCCATTGATTTGAACAATCCAAAGGCCACAGATGGTCATCTATAACACATCAAATTTGGAGTCTCATCTAGTATTATTTTATTTCACAATACCACTAGTGGTTTCTTATATCTCCTTAAACTCATAGATTAAGATTTATAATCCATAAAAAATAGGAATACTTACAAGCTCCATTCAAGGCTAAATTTTCTCCCTAACGAGTTCCAAAAAAAAAAAAATCAAATTCAAATCACCTCAATTACCCACCAAAAAATGCCCCTACAGTGATTCACAGATGGTTAGCTAGATTGTAGGAAAAGTAAAAGTTCTATATAAGCATCATTTCACCTTTATAACTTGAGTTGTATGATTTCCACAATTTTCCAACTTATTTTAGTGAATTCTTAAACTCCAACAAGACGCCACCTTGCTTGATTATATCATTTGCTCATGATTCTGCTCCTGTCTATCTAGAAGCATAGTTAGGCTTTCACAAATTTATTTATGTTAGACTCTAGACCATTGTTTGCTCTCTCATTGTACTAACTTCTGTTGATTTCATGCTACCTTTGGTCTCTCATATAATTCCTCAAAGTGTGCCAAAGTTTTAAGTTTTTCTACTAAGTGAATTGTGAAAATTTTCAAAGTTTGTGAAGCTATATCACTACAAATAGGCGAAAAGTGGTGCAAAACCATAACTTACCTTGAGATGGATGGTTCTCATAGTTGGAACATCAATCTTGATTGGTTCAAACTTTTTTGGATGGATCTTATGTGATATTTTAAGTGTATAAAACTTAGTTTTAAGTCTCTATAGAAGTATAGAGAAAAGTATAGAATAGTGAGCATATATCATTGTTGGTGGGCCTAGTGGAGGGCATCCATCTTCCATAGTTACATTGGAGTGTTGGAATCTTCCCCCATCATTGGTATCTAAGCATTTTGAAGGCTTCGAGACATCTATAGACATAATATTGAAGACTTAGAGGGATTAAGACATCTTGTGGAAGCACAAGGATCACTTATGAAGTCAACAAGACATCAAAAAGGGGCTACATCAATCAAGACCTCAACTAGTCGAAGGAAAGCAAAGGAGATGCTAACAAGAGGTAACATCCACACCTTGTAAACGATAAAAAATTTTGAATAGAAGCTAGAGGAGCATGTTATATCTCATTATGGTTGAGTATAGTGCACGAATATAGAAAAGTTAGAGAAAGGAAACTATCAACCATGGAAATTTGAGTTAGTAGCTACCTTATGGGCAAAGGATTATGGGGAGTAGTGAGTGGCACAGAGCCAATGCCTCATGTACATGATCTAACCATTGAAGGACAGGTCAAGGCACTTCTGAATGGATAAAAAGGGATAGGAGAGTCATATTCATTATATCCCAAAGCAAAAGCAATAGCATGATAGGACATATACAATACTTGGACATTCCTAGAAGGTTTGAGAGACCTTGGAGGGATAATCTTTAGCAATCAAGGCAAGGAAGATTCAGCTCAAGAATGAGCTAAATGATCTTAGGAAAGCACCAAGCACTAACATAAATGAGTACATTTTTAAGGTTAAGGAGCTTGCAGATGCCCTAGGCTTAATTGAGAGCCCAATCAAAGATGAGGATCTTGTTCTCACACTCTCAATGGCTTGAGAGAGGATCAAAGGTGAAAATCATTCACCACATCAATGCATGCGAGGAATTTCCTACCAAACTTTATCAATTAGTCACATTGGTGGTGATAAAGGAGATGAACCAAGGAGCTTCACAATCAAAGGGAAAACAAGCCTAAGTTTTCTATGGAGGTAGAGGCGAGAGGGGGAGGAAGTTCAAACTCAAGCTTAAGCAACCAAAAAGGCTCCAACCAAAGCTTTAGATCAAGAGGAAGAGGAAGGAGTAGAGGAAGAGGAAGAAGATTACAAGGAATAGAAGCATCTAATGCAAAATGCTACAATTTTGGAAAATCGGTCCATTATGCAAGCGGTTTTTTGTCCAAAGGAGGAGATAATCAAGGATAAAAAAGCAACCAAGGTAAGTATGCTAGTAATTCAAAAAATTCAAAAAATTGAGAACTTGCTTATGTATGGTTAAAGTGAAAGAGTCAATTCAGATTTTACATGGTACATAGACAGTGGAAGTAGGATCCATATGAGTTTCAATAAACATTTTTTATTTAATTTACACTCACCCAAAATGCAAGGAAATTTAGAGATAGGGGATGAAACTGAGCACAAGCTTACATATGTGGGAGATTTTGCATTGTTAGAATCCCAAAGCTCCAAGGTGTTGAAGAATAAATTGCATGTGCCAGCCATCACCAAGAACTTGGTTTCAGTAGGCCAAATGGTTCAAAGAGTTTATGAGGTGAGGTTCAATGATCAAGGATGTTTTGTTGAAGACCCCATGTAGGACTATAAGCTCATAGCAAAAGGAAAGAAGCAAGGAAGACTCTTGACCATGGAGGTAAAGCCATCAATCCCTCACACTGTCTACTTGTCAATTGGAAATAAACTGATTGAGAGATCAACTTGTGGTATTAAAGAATTGGCCACATAAAATTCCAAAGGATGAAGAAAATTCAAAGAAAGGGCTTGGTGAGTAGTCTACCTAATCTTGCATCTAAGAATATGCAAGATTTGTACCATGCTTATCAATTAGGGAAACAAAGCAGATTGACATTCAAGAAGGGAGCACATGTGAGCAATGAAGTGTTGAATCTCATACACACATATCTGTGGGGACCTACAAGAGAGCCATCCATTGGAGGGAATGCATATGTTTTCAAATTTATAGATGATCTTTTAAGGTTTTTTTGGATGTATTGCATGAAGACAAAGCCAGAGGTGTTTTACCACTTCAAGAGGTTGAAAAACCTAGTGAAGAAGGAGACAAAGAAGTATATAAAGACCCTTAGATTGGACAGAGGACTTGGTAAAAGGTGGATACAATTAGCGTCATGTAGACCCATCACTCTTCGTGAAGAAGAAAGCTAGCAAAACAATTTTCATTTTGTATATATGTTGATGATTTGGTCATTCACTACAACATATCGAGGGAATACCGATGGTCAGTATACCAACGCTCAGTTGTCGGCGTCGGTATGACCCTCGAACAATTTGGGAAAGCCGCTTTGCCTCGGAAAGATTGCATCGATATATGCGTCGGTATAAGCATTGGTAATTTACTAGAATTACTGACGCTTATACCGACGCCCTCTTTTTAACTGGGCCCGAAACCAAAATTCATCATTCTGAGCGTTTTGAATCTAGATCTTCTCCTGTCGGGTTTGCGCATGCCAACAACAGATCTCTGTTTGTCACCCTCTCTCTCTCTCTCTCCCTCCCTCTCTCTCTCTCTCCCTCCCTCTCTCTCACTCTCTCTCTCTCTCCCTCCCTCTCTCTCACTCTCTCTCCCTCCCTCTCTCCCTCCCTCTCTCTCTCTCTAAACAGATCTCTATCTTTATAGATCTGAAGTTTTGGTAAGTAGATCGCACATATTGTAGCACTCTTTTTTCTTTCTTTATGTTTTTGCTTTACTAATATGTTCTTTGTTTGGTTTTGCAAGAGATTTTGGGATCAAATCTTTGGAAATTCGACGAAGGAGAACAAGTGGATTTTGACGACCTTGATCCAAACAATTCTCTCTCTCTCTCTCTCTCTCTCTCTCTCTCTCCCTCTCCTTCCCTCCCTCTCTCTAAGCACACCTCTATTTGTATTGATCTGACGCTTTGGTAAGTAGATCGCACATATTGTAGCACTCTTTTTTCTTTCTTTATGTTTTTGCTTTTCTAATATCTTCTCTCTTTAGTTTTGCAAGAGATTTTTGGGTTCAAATCTTTGGAAATTCGACGAAGGAGAACTTCAAGTGGATTTTGACAACCTTGATTCAAATAATTACATCGATGTAAGTGAGAGATAAATCACTCTTTTTTCTTTCTTTATGTCTTTTCTTTTCTAATATCTTCTCTCTTTAGTTTTGTTTTTTATTGAGAGAGAGAGAGAGGGAGAGATATATACATATACATACACACTCACATATGTATAAACACACACATGCATATGAATACAAACATGCACATGCATATACACATGCATATGCATACACATACACGTGCATATGCATACAAATATGCAGATGCATACACACATGCATATGCATACACACATGCACATGCATACACACATGCATATGCATACACATACACACATACACAATGCATATGCATACACACATACACAATGCATATGCATACACACATACATAATACATATGCATACACATACATGCATATTTCATACACATACATGCATGCATATATATGTATACACATACATGCATATGCATACATACATGCATATGCATACATACATGCATATGCATACATGAGTGCATAAGCATACAAGCATGCATATGCATACATGAATGCATATACATACAAGCATGCATATGCATTCAAGCATGCATATGCATACAAGCATGCATATGCATACATGCATGCATATGCATACATGCATGCATATGCATACATACATGCATATGCATACATGAATGCATATGCATACATGAATGCATATGCATACATGAATGCATATGCATACAAACATGCATATGCATACATGCATGCATATGCATACAAGCATGCATATGCATACAAGCATGCATATGCATACAAGCATGCATATGCATACATACATGCATATGCATACAAGCATGCATATGCATACATGAATGCATATGCATACATGAATGCATATGCATACAAGCATGCATATGCATACATGTATGCATATGCATACATACAAGCATGCATACATGAATGCATATGCATATACATGAATGCATACACACATGCACATGCATACACACATGCATATGCATACAAGCATGCATATGCATACAAGCATGCATATGCATACAAGCATGCATATGCATACAAGCATGCATATGCATACAAGCATGCATATGCATACATGAATGCATATGCATACATGAATGCATATGCATACATGAATGCATATGCATACATGAATGCATATGCATAGAAGCATGCATATGCATACATGAATGCATATGCATACAAGCATGCATATGCATACATACATACATGCATATGCATACATGAATGCATATGCATACAAACATGCATATGCATACAAGCATGCATATGCATACATGCATGCATATGCATACATGAATGCATATGCATACATGAATGCATATGCATACATGAATGCATATGCATACAAGCATGCATATGCATACATACAAGCATATGCATACATACAAGCATGCATATGCATACATATAGGGAATGATGAAGGCAACATCAAGGACATAAAGAGGAAGCTTGAATGTGAGTTCAAAATCTCTGATTTAGGGATTTTAAGGTACTTCCATGGGATTTAATCCTATTTCAAATTTATTAGTACATGTTAAACTAAGTGCTCATGAGGGTGAAGAAGTGAAGGATATGAACATGTCTAGGTGAATTAGTGGTTTTCTCTTGTATGCTACTATGACAAGACCAATTGTCAAAATGTGAGTGAAGATGATTTCTTGGAGCATGTGTATTTTATTGAATTTGGATTCCACACTTTGCCCATGTTTCTAATGTGTTATATCAATTGTTGAGAAAACGTCAAATTTTTTTTGGACTTAATAACATAGAAAAGTAATGAGAGCATTGAAAACCCTTCGCACTCAAATTTATGTTCTTAAAAATTCTGGTTTTATTAATGGGAATTCAATATTTTTGAAAGTTGATGTGAGTCCAATGGGAATAGGATGGGCAATTGGACAAGAAGATGAAGATGGAAAAAGATATTAAATGAGATTTGGAGGTAAAATATTGCATTAAAAACAGAGAATATAACTGCAAATCAATACAAAAATATGGGCATAGAGACTACCTTGAGGTGTGATAAAGAGTGTTTTATTAGAGCTGATGTGATTCTTGAGATTGACTATTGTCCACATCTCAAAATGATTATAAAATTTTCAACTCATGATATTGGATTGATCTCATGTATTGCCTTCATTTAGTCAATCCACCCTGAATTTTGTTCATAATTGAGAAAGATGTACAAGAAGTATGGAGCTTGTTTGCTAAACATGGGTTTCCGTTGGCACTTACAATGTCTCACGTGTTGGGGGAAGGTTCTAACACCCCAATGCAGATATCAAAGATGGCTCCCCTCCATTAGGCCCACAAACATTGGTATATGTTGACATAATTTGGTAGTGATGTGTGTGAACACACTTAAGACTATCAAGGCACTTTTTTCCCTCTATAGGACAATTTTTTCCCTTAGCTTGTAGATATGCCTATAATGCTAATGATTACATATCTTTGTACATTCACTTGGTAATTCATTTAGCGTTGTGTTCTCATCCAAGCTTCTTCTTCTTCCTTGTTCTATTTGCATACTTGTGTATACCTCAACCTCCAAGAATTGGTATTGGAGTAGGTCACCACTTCATCTAGAGCATCATTGACACCTCTCTACTCATGGTCTTACAATCACATGAAAATCGATGAGCATAGGCAAGGGTGTCATTGACACCTCTCTTGTCACAATCTCAGAATCACATGAAAATTTATGAGCATACTCAAGATGATTAGGAGTGCACTCATAGTGCATGTGCATATAATTTTTCCCTTTTGTGCCAAACATGTATATAGTTTTTGGTTTGCTATTTCAAGTGCCTCAAAGTATGCTACACGTTTAGTAGAGCTCGATAGGGTGGTTTTGTTCAAGGTTTCAAGATAAAATCATTCTTCTGCATTATGATATTTAGTCAGTGGTAATAGTTGAAGCCATGAGTATTCCGTATGTTGGTTATTGAGGATAGATTGGATGGTACTATTTACCCATTGTGGGAAAATATGATGTGTCATGTATTGGTAGCAAAAGATTGTGGAATATTATGTAGGGTGTTGAAAAACACCTAAAATATAGTTATTGAAGGTGATGTAGATGGTGCTGAAGATGATGAACTTCAAATTCCTATTTTTGTTGTGGTTCATGTTGCACCTACTACAGAGCAAATTTGATGGGATGGAAGAGATGCTCAATCACATGCATTTATAGATTTATTTTTTTCAAATGTGTCATTATCCCTCACATTCACTCTTGAAAAATAGCAAAGGATGCTTGGGACACACTTACCACTTTATATCAAGCAAGAAATGAAGCTCTTGTTGATTACCTCCAAAAATAGTTGGAGAGTGAGCATATGATTGAACGATATTCTATGGATAGTTTTTTGAGAAAGATAAAAGATTTGAAGGAGCAATTAATTTCTGTTGATGAAATTTTTCCACATTCATACACATGACACAAACACATGCATACATGCACATGCATTCACACATGCATACACTCACGCATACATGCATGCATACACACACATGCACATACATACATACACATCACACACATGCATACATGCATATATTGTTGGAGCAAGTCTATGACAAGCCTAAGTATTCGCTTGAGTCCCACAAAGTCATAGAAGAAGCCTTAAAATGAAAACAATGTAAAGTTCACTTGTGAACTACCTCTTGTAACTTTTGAAGAGTTTACTTAATGTAAAAGTGAAAGAATCTTAAGTGGTTGAGTCCACTTGATCAAAAAGGGAAAGAGGAGCCACGAATTTGTGATTTGTGGTAGGTAGAGAATCAAATCAATCATTGATTGATTGGAGAGTGATTGAGGGAAGTTTTAGTCGTGGTTAGAGAGACCTATGTGAAGACCTCCAAGAGCTGAGCTTTATGCCATATCAAGGTGTGATTACAAGGCACACATATGTATCAGTAAGTCCATTGTATTGTACAAGCAATATACTTTCATTTTCATGATCATTTGAGTTCATATTTCCATGTTCTTGTGAAGTGTACTACTCACTGCCATTACTCTCAGTTTTCTCAGTCAGATTGCAGAGGTGGTTTCGCTGAGCTTCGTGCATCATTTTCAGTGATTTAACTTGATAAAGTTAGCTCTATACCTCTACTATATGCTCACAAATTTTCATGGCATTTGGATGTTGCAATCTTCAGTTATGTTCAGTTGAACTCAACAGTGTCTGTTCATCTTCAATTCTCTGTCAGGTACCCGACTTTTTCACTCACATTGTCAGAGACATTTCTCAGTGGTTACTTATTCAAATTCAATGATTTAAAGCTTGTTGGATTTAGCTTACTGTCTAGTATAACCATACAAATTTGCATAATCATTGCATTCCTACATTTTGAGTTATGTGCATGTTTCTGCTCAGTGGTCTCAAACTGTAGCAGCCCGTGAAAATCGGGATGATGTCATCACTTGTTAAAACTCATTCTCAGTGTGTGGTTTATTATTTTTGATGAGATTATTCTTTAAAGTTAGCTCTTTAAGTTAACTAGAGTTCCCCAAGAGGAATTAAGCTAATTGCTATTGTGCTCAGAGAATTATGCAAAACACTGGACAGGTGTATGAACCAAAATAGCAAGTTTTTCACCTCTGAGCTAACTCCAACTTATCTGTTTTGATCTATCTTTTTGAGAGTGATCTTCCAAGGTACATAGGGTGTCTAATACATCCATTGGCAAGCTAAAAAGGCCCACCATATACTCCTGGAGTTCATTTGGCTGGTGTAGGTCAAGGATTTTGCAACACCTCTTCATCTTCAAGCACATACCTATCCATCTCTTCACAGTGGTATCAGAGCAAGGTTGGACAACATGGCAGATGGATTTCCTTCATCAATTGACAAATTGGAGAGAGGTAACTACTCAACTTGGTCATTAAGAATGGAAGCTTATCTCCAAGGTAGAAGTTTATATGGTTATGTGGCTGGAGATGAAGTTATGCCAAGTTTGAGGAACAAAAGTCAACCAACACAAGAAGAGCAAGAGAGATTAAGCACATGGTGCTAAAAGGATGCACTTGCGAGGTCTTATCTCCTCAACTCTATCTCATATTTTTTGTTGCCTCACATTAGAAGTTGTAAGACATCTCAGGAAGTGTGGGATGCACTTGAAGCTTTCTTTTCTTCAAGTACTAAAGCTAGGAAGCATCAACTATGGCTGGATTTCACAACTCTCAAGAAGGGTCCCAAACAAAATGTGACTGATTTTTTCACAAAGCTCAAGGACATAGCAGATCAGTTGGGAAGCATTGGAGAGGTAATAGATGAAGAGCAAATTGTAAGGCAAGTCATCAATGTCTTGAAGGCAGATGACAAGTGGGAAGCATTCACCACAGCTATGGATTTGTACATGGACATGCATGTACCTGATTTCAATACACTCATTGGACAACTACTTACTCAAGAGGCAAAGCTTATCAAAAATGGAAAAAGCTCTAAAGGTAATCAATCTTCAGCTTCATACACTGATAAAAGCAAGTCCAAAGATAACAAAGGAAAGGCAAAGAAAGTGGATGATGAAGCAGGTACATATCAAGCTAACTATGCAGGTAGAGGAAAACATGGCAGAGGTAGAGGAAGAGGAGGTAGACAAGGCAGGGGGAGATCCCAAGACTCCAACTCATGTTCTATTTGTGGACTAACTAATCATACAACTCAAAATTGCTTTAGGAATTCCAGGAATCAAAGAGGAAGAGGATACAATAGAGGAAGTTATGGCTACTCAAGAGGAAAGTTCAACAATTATCATGGCAGCTACAACAACTACAATCATTCAAACTATCAAGGAGGCTACAAAGGAAGGAGAGAATACAATAACTACACAGAAGACTCAAACAAAGAGGATTCATTATTGATCATGAACATGGCTATGCCACAAGGTAAATTTGATGAGCATGTTTTCTACATAGATTCAGGTTGTTCAAATCATGTGGCAGGAAATGTGGCACTCCTATCAGATTTAGAAGATCCAAGGAATAAGCATGAGGTACAAACAGGAGATGATACAAAACATCCTATGGAGAAAATATGCAATGTCAAAGCACCTGATGGAAACATCAACCTACTCAGTAAGGTACTCTATGTCCCTACCATTACAAAGAATTTGATAAGTGTTGGGCAGATACTAGAGAAAGGGTTGCAAGTCAGGTTCACAAAAGCAGGAGCATTCGTTGAAGATCCAACTCAAGGATTCAGAAGAATTGCAAAAGGTGAAAAGGCAGGTAGATTGTTCACATTTGAATTACAAGACACTAGAAACATTGCTCTCTTTAGTTATGGTAGTCAGACACTCACACAATTGGAAGTATGGCACAAAAGGTTAGCACATATTGGTGAAAGGTCATTAAAGCAAATTTGCAGGGACCAAAGTGTACTTGGACTCCCTAATTTGTCAAAACAACATATGATTTATAAGTGTAGTGCATGTCAATTTGGAAAGTCTCACAGGTTACCATTCATGAAGAAAGGTTATATGCATGGAGATCTCTTGGAGTTGGTTCATACAGATGCATGGGGACCTAGCAAGGAAGCTTCAATATTTGGATCAAGGTATTATGTCTCCTTTATTGATGATTGCAGCAGATGGACTATCCTATTCTTTATGAAACACAAAGATGAAGTTTTTTTCATGTTTCAAAAGATATTTGGCTCTTATGGAGAATCAAACAGGTAAATCTCTAAAAAGGGTAAGGTCAGATGGAGGGGGAGAATACTTCTCCCATGAGTTTGATTCTTTTCTTCAAGAAAGAGGAATCAAAAGAGAGGTAACTACAAGGTACACTCCTAAGAAAAATGGAGTGGCAAAAAGGACGAATAGGACAATTGTTGAAGCTGCAAGGTCTATGTTAAATGAAAAGCATTTACCTAATTACTTATGGGCTAAGGCTGTATGTACAGCCACTTACTTGATTAACAGGTTGCCTTCAGAATTCCTTGATGGGATGACTCCATATGAGGCTTGGAATGGAAGAAGACCAAACTTAGATCATTGTAAAATTTTTGGATGTATTGCTTTTGCTCATGTTCCTTCACAAGTTAGAGGCAAGATGGATCCAAAGGCAGAAAGGTGTGTATTTATTGGATATGACAACAATCAAAAGGGCTATAGGTTATACAACCCTACCAACAAAGGATTCTTGGTAAGCAGAGATGTAGTTTTTGATGAAAACAATTCATGGTATGAAGATTCATGCAGGAAGATCAATTTACCATATGATCTTGAAGAATTTTTTCCAAAGCTTGGTAGAGAACAACCAAAGATTGAAGAACAAAACACCTCAGAGGATGATGAAGAATCTCAAATGGAAAAGATCAAAGCATGGAAGTCTAAAGGTAAAGCAAAATTGCAGGAACTTGGACATGAGGCAGAATCATCACATCATGGCCTAAGAAGATCTATGAGGGAAAGAAAAAACCAGAAAGGTATGGGTTTGACACCTCATTAGTAACTAAACATTCTATCTACATAGCACAGGACATAAACCAAGACAAGCCATCATCCTTTGAAGAGGCCAAAGCAAAATCAAAATGGAAGCATGCAATGAAGGAAGAGATTCAAGCACTTGAGGAAAACAACACTTGGGATTTGGTGCCCAAGACTTCATCCATGAAGGTAATAGGCTCAAGATGGGTCTATAAACTCAAGAAGAATTCAGATGGTTCCATTAACAGGTATAAGGCAAGGATTGTAGCAAAAGGCTTTGCACAAACTCAGGGAATTGATTATGAGGAGACCTTCTCTCTTGTGGCAAAGATGCCTACTATTAAGGTTTTTCTTAGTATTGCCTCTTCCAAGAATTGGAAGATACTTCAACTAGATGTAAAGAATGCATTCTTGAATGGTTGGATAACAGAAGAGGTATATATGGCACAACCACCTGGTTTTGAGAATCAAATTTATCATGATTATGTGTGTAAACTTAACAAAGCATTGTATGGTCTCAAGCAAGCTCCAAGAGCTTGGAATTTCCGACTTGTTTCATTCTTGCAGGACAAAGGCTTTCAACCAAGCAAGGCAAATCCTTCACTCTTTATTAAAAAGAGTAATTCTGAGGTCTACTTATGTGTATATGTAGATGATACTATATTGACAAGAAATGATGCAGATGGTATGAAGAAGATCAAAGATCAGATGAGAGAAGAGTTCAAGATAAGTGATTTGGGTTCACTTACCTACTTCCTAGGTTTGGAAGTTGTCTACAAAGATCATGGTTTGTTTCTCACTCAAAGAAAGTACATTAAGGACATGTTGGCAAAATTCAAGATGCAAGATTGTAAGATTGCAGGTACTCCAATGGAGGTCAATCACAAATTGAGATCACATGAAGGTGAACTCTTAGAGGACATCATATCATATCAAAGTCTAGTGGGTAGTCTCAACTATGCCACATTGACAAGAGTAGATATATGTTACAGTGTGAGTGTGCTAAGTCAATTTATGCACACACCAAGGAAACCACATATGGATGTTGCCAAAAGGATTCTCAAGTATATCAAAGGAACCATAAATGAAGGACTTTATTATCCTTATGTATCTGATTTAGGTTTGAAGCTATTTTCTGATGCAGATTGGGCTGGCTCCAAGGAAGATAGAAGGAGCACTTCAGGTTATCTTACCTTTGAAGGTTCAAAGCTTATTTCATGGTCATCCAAGAAACAACCCACAGTTGCTCTCTCTTCTACTGAAGCTGAATACAGAGGTCTTGCCATAGCTACACAAGAAGCTATGTGGATGAAGACATTATTCAAAGATCTTGGATTGGAGTTTGGAACTCCAACTATTTATGGTGACAATATGAGTTCTATTCATTTGGCTGCTCATCCTATTTTTAATGCAAGGAGTAAACATATTGAAGTTCATTATCACTATGTAAGAGATAAGGTTCTAAGCAAAGAGATTCAAATATCAAATGTGTCCACTCATCAACAATGTGCAGATATTTTAACCAAAGCATTGGATGGTACAAAGCTCTGCAAGTTCAAAGCTATGATAGGTTTAGAGGTAATCTTGGAAGATTGAAGACCTGAAGCATACTTGGCTTGAGGGGGAGCTGTTGGAGCAAGTCTATGACAAGCCTAAGTATTGGCTTGAGTCCCACAAAGTCATAGAAGAAGCCTTAAAATGAAGACAATGTAAAGTTCACTTGTGAACTACCTCTTGTAACTTTTGAAGAGTTTACTTAATGTAAAAGTGAAAGAATCTTAAGTGATTGAGTCCACTTGATCAAAATGGGAAAGAGGAGCCACGAATTTGTGATTTGTGGTAGGTAGAGAATCAAATCAATCATTGATTGATTGGAGAGTGATTGAGGGAAGTTAGCCTCCCAAACTCAACTATAAATAGATGGGAGTTTTATTCGTGGTTAGAGAGACCTATGTGAATACCTACAAGAGCTGAGCTTTATGCCATATCAATGTGTGATTACAAGGCACATATATGTATCAGTAAGTCCATTGTATTGTACAAGCAATACACTTTCATTTTCATGATCATTTGAGTTCATATTTCCATGTTCTTGTGAAGTGTACTACTCACTGCCATTACTCTCAGTTTTCTCAGCCAGATTGCAGAGATGGTTTCTCTGAGCTTGGTGCATCATTTTCAGTGATTTAACTTGGTAAAGTTAGCTCTATAAGTCTAATATATGCTCACATCATTTCATGTCATTTGGATGTTGCAATCTTGAGTTATGTTTAGTTGAAGTCAACAGTGTCTGTTCAACTTCACTTCTCTATCAGGTACCCGATTTTTTCACTCACCTTGTCAGAGCCATTTCTCAGTGGTTACTTATAGAAAATCAATGATTTAAAGCTCGTTGGATTCAGCCTACCGTGTATTATGACCATACAAAGTTTCATAATCATTGGATTCCTACAGTTTGAGTTATGTTCATTTTTTTGCTCACTCGTCTCAAACTATAGCAGCCCATGAAAATCGGGATGATGTCATCACTTGTTAAAAATCATTCTCAGTGTGTGGTTTATTATATTTCATGAGATTACTCTTGAAAGCCAGCTCTTTAAGTTAACTAGAGTTCCCCAAGAGGAATTAAGCTAATTGCTGCTGTGCTCAGAGAATTATGCAAAACAGTGGACAGGTGTATGAACCAAAATAGCAAGTTTTTCACCTCTGAGCTAACTCCAACTTATCTGTTTTGATCTATCTTTTTGAGAGTGATCTTCCAAGGTACATAGGGTGTCTAATAAATCCATTGGCAAGCTAAAAGGGCCCACCATATACTCCTAGAGTTCATTTGGCTGGTGTAGATCAAGGATTTTGCAACACCTCTTCATCTTCAAGCACATACCTATCCATCTCTTCACAGTGGTATCAGAGCAAGGTTGGACAACATGTCAGATGGATTTCCTTCATCAATTGACAAATTGGACAGAGGTAACTACTCAGCTTGGTCATTAAGAATGTAAGCTTATCTCCAAGGTAGAAGTTTATATGGTTATGTGGCTGGAGATGAAGTTATGCCAAGTTTGAGGAACAAAAGTCAACCAACACAAGAAGAGCAAGAGAGATTGAGCACATGGTGCTCAAAGGATGCACTTGCAAGGTCTTATCTCCTCAACTCTATCTCAGATTTTTTGTTGCCTCACATTAGAAGTTGTAAGACATCTCAGGAAGTGTGGGATGCACTTGAAGCTTTCTTTTCTTCAAGTACTAAAGCTAGGAAGCATCAACTATGGCTGGATTTCACAACTCTCAAGAAGGGTCCCAAACAAAATGTGACTGATTTTGTCACAAAGCTCAAGGACATAGCAGATCAGTTGGGAAGCATTGGAGAGGTAATAGATGAAGAGCAAATTGTAAGGCAGGTCATCAATGGCTTGAAGGCAGATGACAAGTGGGAAGCATTCACCACAGCTATGGATTTGTACATGGACACACATGTACCTGATTTCAATACACTCATTGGACAACTACTTACTGAAGAGGCAAAGCTTATAAAAAATGGAGAAAGGTCTAAAGGTAATAAATCTTCAGCTTTATACACTGATAAAAGCAAGTCCAAAGATAACAAAGGAAAGGCAAAGAAAGTGGATGATGAAGCAGGTACATATCAAGCTAACTATGCAGGTAGAGGAAAACATGGCAGAGGTAGAGGAAGAGGAGGTAGACAAGGCAGGGGGAGATCCCAAGACTCCAACTCATGTTCTATTTGTGGACTAACTAATCGTACGACTGAAAATTGCTTTAGGAATTCCAAGATTCAAAGAGGAAGAGGATACAATAGAGGAAGTTATGGCTACTCAAGAGGAAGGTTCAACAATTATCATGGCAGCTACAACAACTACAATCATTCAAACTATCAAGGAGGCTACAAAGGAAGGAGAGAATACAATAACTACACAGAAGACTGAAACAAAGAGGATTCATTATTGATCATGAACATGGCTTTGCCACAACGTAAATCTGATGAGCATGTTTTCTACATAGATTCAGGTTGTTCAAATCATGTGGCAGGAAATGTGGCACTCCTATCAGATTTAGAAGATCCAAGGAATACGCTTGAGGTACAAACAGGAGATGATACAAAACATCCTGTGGAGAAAATAGGCAATGTCAAAGCACCTGATGGAAACATCAACCTACTTAGTAAGGTACTCTATGTCCCTACCATTACAAAGAATTTGATAAGTGTTGGGCAGATAGTAGAGAAAGGGTTGCAAGTCAGGTTCACAAAAGCAAGAGCATTTGTTGAAGATCCAAGTCAAGGATTTAGGAGAATTGCAAAAGGTGAAAAGGCACGTAGATTGTTCACATTTGAATTACAAGACACTAGAAACATTGCTCTCTTTAATTATGGTAGTCAGACACTCACAGAATTGGAAGTATGGCACAAAAGGTTAGCACATATTGGTGAAAGGTCATTAAAGCAAATTTGCAGGGACCAAAGTGTACTTGGACTCCCTAATTTTTCAAAACAACATATGATTTATAAGTGTAGTGCATGTCAATTTGGAAAGTCTCACAGGTTACCATTCATGAAAAAAGGTTATATGCATGGAGATCTCTTGGAGTTGGTTCATACAGATGTATGGGGATCTAGCAAGGAAGCTTCAATATCTGGATCAAGGTATTATGTCTCCTTTATTGATGATTGCAGCAGATGGACTATCCTATTCTTTATGAAACACAAAGATGAAGTTTTTTCATGTTTCAAAAGATATTTGGCTCTTGTGGAGAATCAAACAGGTAAATCTCTAAAAAGGCTAAGGTCAGATGGAGGGGGAGAATACTTCTCCCATGAGTTTGATTATTTTCTTCAAGAAAGAGGAATCAAAAGAGAGGTAAGTACAAGGTACGCAAAAGGCTTTGCACAAACTCAGGGAATTGATTATGAGGAGACCTTCTCTCTTGTGGCAAAGATGCCTACTATTAGGGTTTTGCTTAGTATTGCCTCTTCCAAGAATTGGAAGATACTTCAACTAGATGTAAAGAATTCATTCTTGAATGGTTGGATAACAGAAGAGGTATATATGGCACAACCACCTGGTTTTGAGAATCAAATTTATCCTGATTATGTGTGTAAACTTAACAAAGCATTGTATGGTCTCAAGCAAGCTCCAAGAGCTTGGAATTTCGGACTTGTTTCATTCTTGTAGGACAAAGGCTTTCAACCAAGCAAGGCAAATCCTTCACTCTTTATTAAAAAGAGTAATTCTGAGGTCATCTACTTATGTGTATATGTGGATGATACTATATTGATAGGAAATGATGCAGATGGTATGAAGAAGATCAAAGATCAGATGAGAGAAGAGTTCAAGATAAGTGATTTGGGTTCACTTACGTACTTCCTAGGTTTGGAAGTTGTCTACAAAGACCATGGTTTGTTTCTCACTCAAAGAAAGTACATTAAGGACATGTTGGCAAAATTCAAGATGCAAGATTGTAAGATTGCAGGTACTCCAATGGAGGTCAATCACAAATTGAGATCACATGAAGGTGAACTCATAGAGGACATCATATCATATCAAAGTCTAGTGGGTAGTCTCAACTATGCCACATTGACAAGAGTAGATATATGTTACAGTGTGAGTGTGCTAAGTCAATTTATGCACACACCAAGAAAACCACATTTGGATGCTGCAAAAAGGATTCTCAAGTATATCAAAGGAACAATAAATGGACTTTATTATCCTTATGTATCTGATTTAGGTTTGAAGCTATTTTCTGATGCAGATTGGGCTGGCTCCAAGGAAGATAGAAGGAGCACTTCAGGTTATCTTACCTTTGCAGGTTCAAAGCTT
The DNA here is from genome assembly GCA_020310875.1 of Ceratopteris richardii. Classification (NCBI taxonomy): domain Eukaryota; kingdom Viridiplantae; phylum Streptophyta; class Polypodiopsida; order Polypodiales; family Pteridaceae; genus Ceratopteris; species Ceratopteris richardii. Next base: position 45,517,663 of record CM035436.1, on the reverse strand, counting down.
ATTTCATAGTCATCCAAGAAGCAACCCACAGTTGCTCTCTCTTCTACTAAAGCTGAATACAGAGGTCTTGCCATAGCTACACAAGAAGCTATGTGGATGAAGACATTATTCAAAGATCTTGGATTGGAGTTTGGAACTCCAACTATTTATGGTGACAATATGAGTTCTATTCATTTGGCTGCTAATCCTATTTTTCATGCAAGGAGTAAACATATTGAAGTTCATTATCACTATGTAAGAGAGAAGGTTCTAAGAAAAGAGATTCAAATATCATATGTGTCCACAAATCAACAATGTGCAGATATTCTAACCAAAGCATTGGATGGTACAAAGCTCTGCAAGTTCAAAACTATGATAGGTTTACAGGTAATCTTGGAAGATTGAAGACCTGAAGCATACTTGGCTTGAGGGGGAGCTGTTGGAGCAAGTCTATGACAAGCCTAAGTATTGGCTTGAGTCTTACAAAGTCATAGAAGAAGCCTTTCATAATGTAAAGTTCACTTGTGAACTACCTCTTGTAACTTTTGAAGAGTTTACTAAATGTAAAAGTGAAAGAATCTTAATTGGTTGAGTCCACTTGATCAAAAAGGGAAACAGGAGCCACAAATTCGTGATTTGTGGTAGGTAGAGAATCAAATCAATCGTTGATTGATTGGAGAGTGATTGAGGGAAGTTAGCCTCCCAAACTCAACTATAAATAGATGGCAGTTTTAGTCGTGGTTAGAGAGACCTATGTGAAGACCTCCAAGAGCTACGCTTTATGCCATATCTTGGTGTGATTACAAGGTACACATATGTATCAGTATGGCCATTGTATTAAACAAGCAATATACTTTCATTTTCATGATCATTTGAGTTCATATTTCCATGTTCTTGTGAAGTGTACTACTCACTGCCATTACTCTCAATTTTCTCAGTCAGATTGCAGAGATGGTTTCTCTGAGCTTGGTGCATCATTTTCAGAGATTTAACTTGATAAAGTTAGAACTATAAGTCTAATATACGTTCACAAATTTTCATGTAATTTGGATGTTGCAATCTTCAGTTATGTTGAGTTGAAGTCAGCACTGTCCTTTCATCTTCACTTCTCTGTCAGGTACCTGACTTTTTCACTCACTTTGTCAGAGCCATTACTCAGTGGTTAAATATCCAAATTTAATGATTTAAATTGTTTTGGATTCAGCTTACTGTCTAGTATGACCATACAAGTTTTCATAGTCATTGGATTCCTATAGTTTGAGTTATGTTCATTTTTTTGCGGACTAGTCTCAAACTATAGCAGCCCGTCAAAATCGGGATGATGTCATCACTTGTTAAAACTTATTCTCAGCGTGTGGTTTATTATTTTTGATGAGATTACTCTTGAAAGTTAGCTCCTTAAGTTAACTAGACTTCCCTAAGAGGAATTAAGCTAATTGCTACTGTGCTCAGAGAATTTTGCAAAACTGTGGACAGGTGTATGAACCAAAATAGCAAGTTTTTCACCTCTGAGCTAACTCCAACTTATCTGTTTTGATCTATCTTTTTGAGAGTGATCTTCCAAGGTACATACGGTGTCTAGTACATCCAACGGCAAGCTAAAAAAACCCACCATATACTCTTGGAGTTCATTTGGCTCGTGTAGATCAAGGATTTTGCAACACCTCTTCATCTTCAAGCACATACCTATCCATCTCTTCACAGTGGTATCAGAGCAAGGTTGGACAACATGGCAGACCGATTTCCTTCATCAATTGACAAATTGGAGAGAGGTAACTACTCAGCTTGGTCATTAAGAATGGAAGCTTATCTTCAAGGTAGAAGTTTATATGGTTATGTGGCTGGAGATGAAGTTATGCCAAGTTTGAGGAACAAAAGTCAACCAACACAAGAAGAGCAAGAGAGATTGAGCACATGGTGCTCAAAGGATGCACTTGCAAGGTATTATCTCCTCATCTCTATCTCATATTTTTTGTTGCCTCACATTAGAAGTTGTAAGACATCTCAGGAAGTGTGGGATGCACTTGAAGCTTTCTTTTCTTCAAGTACTAAAGCTAGGAAGCATCAACTATGGCTGGATTTCACAACTCTCAAGAAGGCTCCCAAACAAAATGTGACTGATTTTGTCACAAAGCTCAAGGACATAGCAGATTAGTTGGGAAGCATTGGAGAGGTAATAGATGAAGAGCAAATTGTAAGGCAGGTCATCAATGGCTTGAAGGCAGATGACAAGTGGGAAGCATTCACCACAGCTATGGATTTGTACATGGACACGCATGTACTTGATTTCAATACACTCATTGGAAAACTACTTACTCAAGAGGCAAAGCTTATCAAAAATGGAGAAAGGTCTAAAGGTAATCAATCTTGAGCTTTATACACTGATAAAAGCAAGTCCAAAGATAACAAAGGAAAGGCAAAGAAAGTGGATGATGAAGCAGGTACATATCAAGCTAACTATGCAGGTAGAGGAAAACATGGCATAGGTAGAGGAAGAGGAGGTAGACAAGGCAGGGGGAGATCCCAAGACTCAAACTCATGTTCTATTTGTGGACTAACTAGTCATACAACTGAAAATTGCTTTAGGATTTCCAGGAATCAAAGAGGAAGAGGATACAATAGAGGAAGTTATGGCTACTCAAGAGGAAGGTTCAACAATTATCATGGCAGCTACAACAACTACAATCATTCAAACTATCAAGGAGGCTACAAAGGAAGGAGAGAATACAATAACTACACAGAAGACTCAAACAAAGAGGATTAATTATTGATCATGAACATGGCTATGCCACAAGGTAAATCTGATGAGCATGTTTGCTACATAGATTTAGGTTGTTCAAATCATGTGGCAGGAAATGTGGCACTCCTATCAGATTTAGAAGATCCAAGGAATAAGCATGAGGTACAAACAGGAGATGATGCAAAACATCCTGTTGAGAAAATAGGAAATGTCAAAGCACTTGATGGAAACATCAACCTACTCAGTAAGGTACTCTAATTTGGTAAGTGTTGGGCAGATAGTAGAGAAAGGGTTGCAATTCAGGTTCACAAAAGTAGGAGCATTTGTTGAAGATCCAAGTCAAGGATTCAGAAGAATTGCAAAAGGTGAAAAGGCACGTAGATTGTTCACATTTGAATTACAAGACACTAGAAACATTGCTCTCGTTAATTATGGTAGTCAGACACTCACAGAATTGGAAGTATGGCACAAAAGGTTAGCACATATTGGTGAAAGGTCATTAAAGCAAATTTGCAGGGACCAAAGTGTACTTGGACTCCCTAATTTGTCAAAAAAACATATGATTTATAAGTGTAGTGCATGTCAATTTGGAAAGTCTCACAGGTTACCATTCATGAAGAAAGGTTATATGCATGGAGATCTCTTGGAGTTGGTTCATACAGATGTATGGGGACCTAGCAAGGAAGCTTCAATATCTGGATCAAGGTATTATGTCTCCTTTATTGATGATTGCAGCAGATGGACTATCCTATTCTTTATGAAACACAAAGATGAAGTTTTTTCATGTTTCAAAAGATATTTGGCTCTTGTGGAGAATCAAACAGGTAAATCTCTAAAAAGGCTAAGGTCAGATGGAGGGGGAGAATACTTCTCCCATGATTTTGATTCTTTTCTTCAAGAAAGAGGAATCAAAAGAGAGGTAACTACAAGGTACACTCCTGAGCAAAATGGAGTGGCAGAAAGGAGGAATAGGACAATTGTTGAAGCTGCAAGGTCTATGTTAAATGAAAAGCATTTACCTAATTACTTATGGGCTGAGGCTGTATGTACAACCACTTACTTGATTAACAGGTTGCCTTCAAAATCCCTTGATGGGATGACTCCATATGAGGCTTGGAATGGAAGAAGACCAAGCTTAGATCATTGTAAAATTTTTGGATGTATTGCTTTTGCTCATGTTCCTTCACAGGTTAGAGGCAAGATGGATCCAAAGGCAGAAAGGTGTGTATTTATTGGATATGACAACAATCAAAAGGGCTATAGGTTATACAACCCTACCAACAAAGGATTCTTGGTAAGCAGAGATGTAGTTTTTGATGAAAACAATTCATGGTATGAAGATTCATGCAGGAAGATCAATTTACCATATGATCTTGAAGAAGATTTTCCAAAGCTTGGTAGAGAACAACCAAAGATTGAAGAACAAAACACCTCGGAGGATGATGAAGAATCTCAGATGGAAAAGATCAAAGCATGGAAGTCTAAAGGTAAAGCAAAATTGCAGGAACTTGGACATGAGGCAGAATCATCACATCATGGCCTAAGAAGATCTATGAGGGAAAAGAAAAAACCAGAAAGGTATGGGTTTGACACCTCATTAGTAACTAAACATTCTATCTACATAGCACAGGACATAAACCAAGAGGAGCCATCATCCTTTGAAGAGGCCAAAGCAAAATCAGAATGGAAGCATGCAATAAAGGAAGAGATTCAAGCACTTGAGGAAAACAACACTTGGGATTTGGTGCCAAAGACTTCATCCATGAAGGTAATAGGCTCAAGATGGGTCTATAAACTACAGAAGAATTCTGATGGTTCCATTAACAGGTATAAGGCAAGGCTTGTAGCAAAAGGCTTTGCACAAATTCAGGGAATTGATTATGAGGAGACCTTCTCTCCTGTTGCAAAGATGCCTACTATTAGGGTTTTGCTTAGTATTGCCTCTTCCAAGAATTGGAAGATACTTCAACTAGATGTAAATAATGCATTCTTGAATGGTTGGATAACAGAAGAGGTATATATGGCACAACCACTTGGTTTTGAGAATCAAATTTATCCTGATTATGTGTGTAAACTTAACAAAGCATTGTATGGTCTCAAGCAAGCTCCAAGAGCTTGGAATTTCAGACTTGTTTCATTCTTGCAAGACAAAGGCTTTCAACCAAGCAAGGCAGATCCTTCACTCTTTATTAAAAAGAGTAATTCTGAGGTCATCTACTTATGTGTATATGTAGATGATATTATATTAACAGGAAATGATGCAGATGGTATGAAGAAGATCAAAGATCAGATGAGAGAAGAGTTCAAGATAAGTGATTTGGGTTCACTTACCTACTTCCTAGGTTTGGAAGTTGTCTACAAAGATCATGGTTTGTTTCTCACTCAAAGAAAGTACATTAAGGACATGTTGGCAAAATTCAAGATGCAAGATTGTAAGGTTGCAGGTAATCCAATGGAGGTCAATCACAAATTGAGATCACATGGAGGTGAACTCATAGAGGACATCATATTATATCAAAGTCTAGTGGGTAGTCTCAACTATGCCACATTGACAAGAGTAGATATATGTTACAGTGTGAGTGTGCTAAGTCAATTTATGCACACACCAAGGAAACCACATATGGATGCTGCCAAAAGGATTCTCAAGTATATCAAAGGAACCGTAAATGAAGGACTTTATTATCCTTATGTATCTGATTTAGGTTTGAAGCTATTTTCTGATGCAAATTGGGCTGGCTCCAAGGAAGATAGAAGGAGCACTTCAAGTTATCTTACCTTTGCAGGTTCAAAGCTTATTTCGTGGTCATCCAAGAAGCAACCCACAGTTGCTCTCTCTTCTACTGAAGCTGAATACAGAGGTCTTTCCATAGCTACACAAGAAGCTATGTGGATGAAGACATTATTCAAAGATCTTGGATTGGAGTTTGGAACTCCAACTATTTATGGTGACAATATGAGTTCTAATCCTATTTTTCATGCAAGGAGTAAACATATTGAAGCTCATTATCACTATGTAAGAGAGAAGGTTCTAAGCAAAGAGATTCAAATATCATATGTGTCCACTGATCAACAATGTGCAGATATTCTAACCAAAGCATTGGATGGTACAAAGCTCTGCAAGTTCAAAGCTATGATAGGTTTACATGTAATCTTGGAAGATTGAAGACCTCAAGCATACTTGGATTGAGGGGGAGCTGTTGGAGCAAGTCTATGACAAGCCTAAGTATTGGCTTGAGTCCCACAAAGTCATAGAAGAAGCCTTAAAATGAAGACAATGTAAAGTTCACTTGTGAACTACCTCTTGTAACTTTTGAAGAGTTTACTTAATGTAAAAGTGAGAGAATCTTAAGTGGTTGAGTCCACTTGATCAAAAAGGGAAAGAGGAGCCACGAATTTGTGATTTGTGGTAGGTAGAGAATCAAATCAATCATTGATTGATTGGAGAGTGATTGAGGGAAGTTAGCCTCCCAAACTCAACTATAAATAGATGGCAGTTTTAGTTGTGGTTAGAGAGACCTATGTGAAGACCTCCAAGAGCTGAGCTTTATGCCATATCAAGGTGTGATTACAAGGAATATCAGTAAGTCCATTGTATTGTACAAGCAATATACTTTCATTTTCATGATCATTTGAGTTCATATTTCCATGTTCTTGTGAAGTGTACTACTCACTGCCATTACTCTCAATTTTCTCAGTCAGATTACAGAGATGGTTTCTCTAAGCTTGGTGCATCATTTTCAGTGATTTAACTTGGTAACGTTAGCTCTATAGGTCTACTATATGCTCACAAAGTTTCATGTCATTTGGATGTTGCAAGTTTCAGTTATGTTTAGTTGAAGTCAACAGTGTCTGTTCATCTTCACTTCTCTGTCAAGTACCTGACTTTTTCACTCACCTTGTGAGAGCCATTTCTCAGTGGTTACTTATCCGAATTCAATGATTTAAAGCTTGTTAGATTCAGCTTACTGTCTTGTATGACCATACAAATTTTCATAATCATTGGATTCCTACAGTTTGAGTTATGTTCATTGTTTTTGCTCACTGGTCTCAAACTATAATAGCCCGTGAAAATCGGGATGATGTCATCACTTGTTAACACTCATTCTGTGTGTGGTTTATTATTTTTTATGAGATTACTCTTAGAAAGTTAGCTCTTTAAGTTAACCATACTTCCCCAAGAGGAATTAAGCTAATTGCTGCTGTGCTCAGAGAATCATGCAAAACAGTGGACAGGTGTATGAACCAAAATAGCAAGTTTTTCACCTCTGAGCTAACTCCAACTTATCTGTTTTGATCTATCTTTTTGAGAGTGATATTCCAAGGTACATAGGGTGTCTAATACATCCATTGGCAAGCTAAAAGGGCCCACCATATACTCATGGAGTTCATTTGGCTGGTGTAGATCAAAGATTTTGCAACACCTCTTCATCTTCAAACACATACCTATCCATCTCTTCACATATATCACACACATGCCTACATATATAGGTGCAGATACACATGCATACATAGATACATGCACACACATGCATGCATACATACACATGCATAAACATGCATTTATACATACATGCAGACGTGTATGCATGCACACATGTATATATATACATAAACTCAAACATACATACACACACATGCACACATAAAAACATATCACACACACATGCATAGTGCACACATGCATATGCATACATACACATGCATACATACTCATATGCATAAATGCATGCTTACATAGACACACATGCACATACATCACACACACATTCATACACATGCATATATCACACACACACACATACATACATACATACATACATACATACACACACACACACACATATATATATATATATATATATATATATATATATATATATATATATATATATATATATATATATATATATATATATATATATATATATATATATCACCTATACCAATTCTAGCTTGCTAGAGCATAGTATAGGTACCTATGTGCACATCAATAAGTAGCTTAGGGCTCAAGTGTGACATATCTCAAGATATGTCAAACGAGATATGTCACACTTGAGATATGTCACACTTGAGCCCTAAGCTACTTATTGATGTGCACATAGGTACTATACTATGCTCTAACAAGCTGAATTTATATAAGTGACACACACACACACACACATATATATATATATATATATATATATATATATATATATATATATATATATATATATATATATATATATATATATATATATATATATATATATGTATGTATGTATGTATGTATGTATGTATGTATGTATGCATGTATGTGTGTGTGTGTGTCACCTATACTAGGCTCTAACAAGCTGGAATTGTATATATATATATATATATATATATATATATATATATATATATATATATATATATATATATATATATATATATATATATATATATATATATATATATATATATATATATATATATATATATATATATATATATATATATATATATGTGTGTGTGTGTGTGTGTGTGTGTGTGTATATATATATATATATACATGTCACCTATACCAATTCGAGCTTTTTAGAGCATAGTATAGGTACCTATGTGCAATTCAATAAGTAGCTTAGGGCTCAAGTGTGACATATCTCGAGATGGAAGCATGATATACATTAGAAACACCTTAGAAATAAAATAAAAGAATGATAGATCTATGTGATTCTTACCTCAAATTTGTTCACTTCAAATGAGTGCAAGTATAAATTTCTCATAAACATTGAACCATACTCTTTATGCTTTCTTTGTGCAATGAATTTGATGAGAGAGAAAAAAGTATGTTCTTAGTTCATTAGATTCAGAGTTTGGAATTGGCTAAAAGAGATGCGAATAATTATGTCACATCAAATAGTGCCTAAAAGATATTGGAGGAGATGCTCGATAGTCACAAGAGATGAAGTGGTGTTGCTAGATCCTACTTCACACCTGCTAAGAATGATCGTTGAAGAGTGTAGTGGGCCTCTTTAGCTTGCTAGTGAACATAAATACTCATATATGTTGCTTGGAAAATGATTCACTAATCAATGGATCAAAAGAGATAGGTAGGAAGTTGATCCAAGAACAAAAACTTACTAATTTGGTTCTGACACCTGTTCAATGTTTTGAACAGTTCTCTGAGTGCAACAAAAATTGGATTGATTCCTTTTGGGGAACTCTAATTAACTTAGTAAGATATCAATCATGAGTGATTTCATAAAAAAATGATGGACTACATGCAGAGAAAGATGTTTAGCAAATCACAACATCATCCCGATATTTACGGGCTGCAATAGTCATCAGAACAATGAGAAAATAAGTGTTAATATATGATGATCCCAAGAAGCAATGTACTAATGAGAAAAGAAGTGTTAATATCTGATGATCCCAAGAAGCAATGTACTAGTGTGTTAATATCTGATGATCCCAAGAAGCAATGTACTAATGATAGATTCAACAATGTGTAATAGACAGTATGCTGAATCTATCATGCTTTAAATCATGGCAAATGAGAAACGTGACACACTGAGAAAAAGCTCTGAGAAGATCACTGTTTTGATGGAATTACAACAGAGAAATGAAATGAGAATGCAATGATCATATATGTATTGAAACATGTACAAATACAGTGTCATTGGCAATCATACATTTCTCAATGTGTGAGAGGTGAATGAGCTATGAGATAAGCTCTCACTTCACAATGAATGTCTTTCAAAACGATCTCATGGGCTCGAGATACATCGGGGTCTTCCTGATCCTCTTTTGAAGGACTTTTACAAGAGATTGATCATATGAAGCCTTGCATTAGTTATGCCAATAACTCAAGCATAAGCTAATTAACCAAGTATGTGGGCTTGGTTCTAATTACACCAACAACTCCCCCTCAAGCCTATCATGCTTGGTCTTCATTCCTCCTTGATTTCTTGCAAACCAATCATCAATTTGAACATGTTCATCTTTGTTCCATCCAATGACTTTGTGAGTATTTTTGTACATTGTAAATGAGTTGATATATAAGATAGTTGAATATCCTTGCTAAGCAATTTCTCCCTTACATAATGATAGTGCACTTCAATGTGCTTAGTCCTTGCATGACATATAAGATTAGTAGCCAAATGAAGTGATCTAGTGCTGTGTCCAAAGATTATTGGAGTGTAAGAGTGTATCTCCAAATCTTCATATAGTTGCTTAGGCCACATAGATTCTTGAGTTGCATTTGCCAAACCTCTATATTCTGCTTCTGTGGAAGATAAGGCCACAGTTGGTTGCTTCTTAGATGAACATGATATAAGTTTTGAACTTGCAAAGGATGGGTACCCTGAAGTGCTCCTCCTATCATCCTTGGAGCTAGCCCAATTTGCATAAGAATACATCTTTACATCTATGTCAGAAGTGAAGGGATAGAACAACCCTTCATTCATTGTACCCTTTAGATACTTAAGCACCTTCTTTGCAGCTTCCATATGAGGCTTCCTTGGTGCATGCATAAATTGACTAAGACTTCCCACAAGTTGTTGATAACCTGTAACATCATCAAGTAGTTCACCTTCATGAGAACTCATTTATGGTTGAGTTCCATAGGAGTACCTACAATTTTAGTATTCTCCATCTTAAACTTTACCAACATATCATGTATGTACTTCCTTTGAGTGGTAAATATACCAGAATCTGTGTATACAAGCTCTAAGCCAAGAAAGTAGGTTAATAGACCAAGATCAATGATTTTAAATTCTTCCATTAGTTGAGCCTTGACCTGCTTGATGTCATTGGCATCATTCCCTGTAATAATGATGTCATCTACATAGATGCTTGCTAAAGCCTTGGTCCTGCAAATAAGTAACACGCCTATGGTTCCAAGCTCTAGGAGCTTGTTTGAGACCATAGAGTGCCTTCTTAAGCTTGCACACATAACATCTTTTATCTTCATCTTCAAAACTTCGTGGTTGTGCCATATACACTTCTTCTGATATCCATCCATTTAAGAATGCATTCTTGACATCTAACTGATATACATTCCAATTTTTAGAAGCAGCAACACTTACCAAAACCCTATTTTTGGCATCTTTGCCACAGGTGAAAATGTTTCTTCATAGTCCACTCCATGAGTTTGGGCAAATCCTTTTGCCACTAACCTTGCATTGTACCTATTTATAGAGCCATCTGAGTTCCACCTAGATCTAATTACCTTCATGCCTAGATTTTTGGGGACTAGATCCCAAGTATGATTTTCCTAAAGTGCGTCCACTTCTTCCTGCATGGCTTCTCTCCATTCTTTCTTCTTCTTAGCCTCTTCAAATGAAGAAGGCTCTTTTGTCATAGAGTCTTTAGTGATATACATAGAGTGCTTGGTGACTAAAGATGTATCATATCCATACCTTATGGGCTTCTTGCTTTCTCTTTATGATCTCCTTAGTGCTTGATTTGAAGACTCTGGTATGTCTTCTAATTGCTTGAGTTTGATCTTGCCTCTTGACTTCCAAGCCTTGAAGTCAATATGTTCTTCATCCTCTAAGTTAATATCTTCTGCTAAGTGTTGATCTTCTTGAGTGAGGGTTGGAAAATCATTTTCCAAATCATACGGTAACTTGAATTTCCTGTAATTGTCTTCAAACCATGACTTATTTTCATCAAACACTACATCCCTACTAACTAAAAATTCTTTATTAGTGGGATTGTACATCCTATACCGCTTTTGGTTCTGATCATACCCAATAAATATACATTTCTCAGCTTTAGGGTCAAGTTTTCCTCTGATTTGTGAGAGGATGTGTGCATAAGCAATGCAACCAAATATTTTGCAATGGTCCAATGTGGGTCGCTTGCCATTCCATGCTTCATAGGGTGCCATACCATCCAATGATTTGGATGGAAGCCTGTTGACCAAGTAATGGCTATGGAAATAGTGTCTGCCCATAGGTAATTAGGTAACTTCTTCTCATTTAACATAGACCTAGTAGCTTCAACAATTAACCTATTCCTTCTCTCTACCACTCCATTCAATTCAAGAGTGTATCTGGTTGTTAGTTCCCTCTTTATGCCTCTGTCCTCTAGAAATGAATCAAATTCATGTGAAAAGTACTCACCATCTCCATCATATATGCTCCTCTTCAAGCTCCTTCCTGTTTGGTTTCAACTAGTGCCAAGTACTTCTTGAAACATGTAAATACATCATCCTTATGCTTCATGAAATAAAGGATTGTCCATCTACTATAATCATCAATAAATGAAACATAGTACTTTGAATGTGAGATTGATGGATCTTTGCTAGGACCCCACACATCAGTGTGTACAAGCTCTAAATAGTCTTCATGAATGTGTCCTCTCTTGTTGAATGGTTGCTTGTGAGCTTTGCCAAATTGGCATGCTCCACATTTGTATAGCATATGTTGCTTGGTCACATTGGGAATGCCAAACACACTTTGATCCGTGCATATTTGCTTCAAGGTTGTTTCTCCTATGTGTCCTAGCCTTTTGTGCCATATTTATAAATCAGATAAGGTTTGATCTCTATAATTGAATAGTGCTATGTTCCTTGTGTCTTCAATCTCAAATGTGAATAATCTACTAGACTTCTCACCTTAAGCAATCCTTTTGAAGCCTTGTTGAGGTTCCTCCACATATGTTCTATGCTTAGTAAATCTGACTTGTAAACCTTTCTCAAATGCCCAACACTAATTAGGTTTTTGGTTATAGTTGGCACATACAGAACTTTACTCAAAAGGTTCATGCTACCATCAGATGTTTTGATATTTCCAAATTGCTTGACTGAATGTTTAGTATCATCACCTATTTGTACTTCATGCTTCCCTTTGGGTTCTTCAAGATTAGATAATAGAGCTACATTTCCAGCCACATGATTGGAGCAACTTGAATCAATATACAAAAGATGCTCATCATCTTTACCTTGCTTGGATGCCATATTCATGATGAGTAGAGAATCTTCTTGGTCTTCAGTATAGTTGTTGTAGTCCCTTCTTCCTCTGAAGCCTCCTTGATAATTGTCATTGTTGTAGCCTTGATTGTAGTTATGGTTGTAGTTGCCTCCACCATTGTTGAACCTGCCTCTTGATTGCCCATAGCTACCTCTATGGAAGCCTCTTCCCCTTTGATTCCTTGTATTCTTGAAGCATTCTTGTGTGGTGTGGTTGTTAAGACCACAAATGTCACAAGTTGAATTGTTGTAGGGTCTCCCCCTGCCTTGCTTTCCTCCTCTGCCCCTTCCTCTAGCACCTCTTCCTCTTCTTGCATAATTAGCTTGAGAGGTACTAGCCTCTTCTTCATGCTTCTTGCTTTTACCTTTATCCTTAGCTTTATTATTATCTATATAAAGGGCATAAGATTGGTTACCTCTAGAGTTGTCACCATTCTTGATAATCTTTGTCTCATGGGTGCAGAGTTGCCCCATCAAGGTGTTGAGGTTAGGTATTTGCATATCCATGTAGAGGTCCATTGTTGTGGTGAAGGACTCCCACTTGTCATCAACCTTGATTCCATTAATGATCTACCTCACTATGTGTTATTCTTCTATCTCCTCTCCAATACTTGCAAGCTAATCAGTCACATCTTTCATCTTGGTTACATAATCAGCCACTCCTTGCTTTAGTTGTTTCTTTAGAGTTGTAAATTCCATCCATAACTGATTCTTCCTAGCTCTTGTATTTGATGAGAAATATGATGAGAGTACTTCCCAAGTCTCTTGGGTGGTCTTGCAATTCCTAACATGTGGTAACAAGAAATTAGAGATTGAGTTTAGTAGATATGACCAGGCAAGAGCATCCTTTGCACACCATGTGGTCAACCTTTCTTGCTCTTCCCTTGTAGGTTGATGCTTGCTCCTGAACATTGGCATCTCTTCATCTCGTGAGATGTATCCATATAGACTTCTCCCTTGAAGGTAGGCTTGCATTCTTAGTGACCATGCTGAGTAGTTGTTTCTGTCCAATTTGTCAATGAAGGATGGAAATCCATCTCCCATCTTGCTTGTTGTTGTTCTAATACCACTATTGGAGGAGATGGTACATAATCACAGGAGATGAAGTGGTGTTGCTAGATCGTGCTTCACACTTGCTAAGAATGATGGATAAAGAGTGTAGTGTCCCTCTTTAGCTTGCTAATGAACATAAATACTCATATATGTTTCTTGGAAAATGATTGACTAGTCAATGGATCAAAATAAATAGATAGGAAGTTGATCCAAGAACAAAAACTTACTAATTTGGTCCCTACACCTATTCAATGTTTTGAACAGTTCTCTAAGGAGAGTAGAAATTGGCTTAATTCCATTTAGGGAACTCTAACTAACTTAGTAATCTATCAATCATGAGTGATTTCATAAAAAATGATGGACTACATGCAGAGAAAGATGTTTAACAAATCAGAACATCATCCTGACATATACGGGTTGCAATAGTCATCAGAATAGTGAGCAAAGAAGTGTTAATATATGATGATCCTGAGAAGCAATGCTAATGGAACTTTGTTGGCATGTAAATAGAGAGTATGATGAATCTATCATGCTTTAAAGCATGGTAAATGATCAACGACACACTAAGAACATGCTCTGAGAAGATCATTGTTTTGATGGAATTACAACAAAGAAGTGAAATGAGAATGTAATGATCATATATGTATTAAAAAATGTACAAATATAGTGTCATTGGCAATCATACAATGCTCAATGTGTGAGAGGTGAATGAGCTATGAGATAAGCTCCCACTTCACAATGAATATCCTTCAAAATGATCTCATGGGCTCGAGATACACACGGGTCTTCTTGATCCTCTTTTATAATTGTACTTGGAGCCAAAGTTTGAATTCATATTCAAACATCTACCTAAAAGGTAAATCCTATAGTTTAGGATAGATTCCCTCATCACTCAACAACAAAATGATTCGTGATTCTAGAGCTTCCTAACTCCACATGGGTGTAATCCACTTTTACAAGGATAAATGTGAACATTTTTTACAAGAGATTGATCATATGAAGCCTTACATAAGTTATGCCAATAAATCAAGCATAAGCTAATTAACCAAGTATGTGGGATTGGTTTTAATTGAATCATTGTATGAAGAAACTTGTTCTTCATCATCTTATCTTCTTTGTTCTTTGTATGTTCTTCATGATTTTAAAATTGTTATTCATTCTTTTGCTTTCATTTTTCATCCTATTTTTGTTTTTTTGCTTCAATATCCTTCGTGTGATTCTCTTCCATTGAAGTAATTTGATAACAAAGGTTCAAAGAATCATTAAGAAAAATCCATTTTTTCCTCATCAACTAATCTATTAAGTATTTGTGTATCTTGCTTATTTATTTTGTCATATTTTCTTTTCTTCTTCTTGTCTATTCTTATTGCTAAGATTCTTGTCACTCTAAGTTAATCTCGTTAACTATTCTATTAAATCAATGTTGACCCTCCAACTATATCCTACATCTTTTGTTTCTCTACTTTTCTCCATGGATTCCTTGCGATTCATGATTGATTGAAACTTTTCCGTTTGATCTTTTTGTTTATATATTTCTCCAAAATAACTCCTTAAATTTAGCTTCAATTTGCAAAATATTGCTTTGCTCATGGAATTCTTCATAGAGTCATGGTTTTTGCATACTTCTCTACCTCTCTCTTGTTGGATGAGATGGTGGATAGTCTTCAAAGATGAAGTGATGTTGCAAGAACCTGCTTCACACCAGCCAAGAACGAGTGGTGGAGAATGTAGTGGGCCTCTTTAGCTTCCTAATGCTCATAAATAATCAACCATGTGCTTTGGAACATGATCCACTAATCAATGGATCAAAATAGATGAGTAGGGAATTGATCCAAGGTCATAGACTTGCTATTTTAGTCTATGCACATGTTTAGTATAATGAAAGTGCTCTCAGCCTACTAGCAATTAGCCAAATTCCTTTTGGTGGTATCTAATTAACTTAGATAGCTACCAGTCATGAGTGATTTCAATAAAAAAAGATAAACTACATACTAAGTATGATGTTTAGTAAATCATAGGACTTGCTCGACATTTTTGGGATGCATCAGAGTACAGACCAAAGAGTAAAGATATAATGATATCTCATAATTGAAAGAACCAATGACAATGAAATTTTGTGGCTATAAACTAGACAGTATATTGAATCTATGATGCTTTAAATCACATAAAATGATCAATCATGCATTGAGAACAAGCTTTGAGAAGATCACTATTCTAAAGTAGTCATTCTGCTGCAACACCTTATCTTGAAGATATACCACTTCTAGCCAAGGGATCTAAAGTAATCAAGTCAACCTAAACGAGATCCTAAGAAGAACTTCAAGGCTAGGAAAAACAAAGCAAAGACATATTGGTGACCTAAAACCTCTTCATGCAGCATCCATGGGTGTCAAACCCAACCTTTCCCAATGCAAGGCATATGTTCAAGATATATGTATGCGACTAGGGCCTCGTCCAAAGGCTAAGCATTAGCCACCTTAAGTTTAACCATGGTACAAAGAGGGAAGATGTACATATGTTGTAAAAAATGGCTTTCTTTTTTCTTTTTTTTTTGGGTTGGTGGAAAAAGATATCATCCATTGCAATGGATGATGAAAAGGACAAGAGTCTTGGAGTTGGAAAATTGGAGAAAGCCTCATCATTTCCTCACGCTTGAGCACATTGCTCAAGATCCATTCTATTTTGCACCATTGTTTTCTGTATGCATTTTTAGATAATGTATAAGATAGGTTCTCATCATAAGATGATGCATATAAACTTTTTTGTTTACCATCCATGCACCCTTAGTTCCCACTCATGCACATGGACTAAGAAGAGATGAATTTATTTCATCTATATGTATTTACATTCCATCCTTACATTCTCATACATCATCCATATTTCATCTTTACATTCCCATTGTGTAAAGAATAAATAAAATGTTAAAAAAAGAAATAAATAAATAAATAAAAATCATTTGTTGGAGTTAGACGTCTGCGAAAAGCACACGAAGAGAACAAGGAAGAAGAAGTTTGGAGCACAACACACAATACTGAATGTATTATTAGTAGAATGTACAAAGATAAGTAGCCCGTTAAGGAAATAGGCGTATATACAAGCCAGGGGAAAAAACCTCCTAAAGAGGGAAAAAAGTGCCTCGGTGGTCCTAGAGTGGTCACACACATCACTACCTAAATATACCAACAAACCCCCCTTGGGAGTGATACAGTGAATAAGGAGCTGGCACTCATGTATAAGGAAGTGCCAAGCTATGTGGAATCAATCCACAAAAGGAAGTAAGCCCAAAGCTTTGCGCAAAGCTTCAAACTTCTCCCTAGGGCAGAGCCTTCGTGAAAAGGTCTGCAATGTTCTCCTATGTCGGCACATATGCCAAGCTGATCTCTCCAGCAGAGAAACTCTCCCTGACATAATGATAATGCACCTCAATGTGCTCAATGCGAGCATGGAACACAGGGTTCCTCGCAACTGCCAATGCGCTATGACTCTCAGTGAAGATGGTGGTGGCAAAAGGCTGACCAACACTATAGTAGGCTGCTTCTTGCTCAACCAAGATATGCATGAGCTAACAAAGATGAAGTAAAACCACTGGCAGACACATTAGTGTCATAACAACTAGCCCAATCATTGTTAGAAAAAGCATGCAAATCTGGTGGTAGTGATCCCCCCTTGGGATAAAACAATCCAAGTAGTCGGGTACCACTCAAGTAGCAAAATATGCGCTTAACCGCCTGCCAATGCTTGACTCTTGGGCAATGCATAAACTTGCTCATCTGTGAGATAGAAAACTGAATATCTCGCTGAGTAATGCATAAGTAAATCAAGCATCCAACAACTTGCTGATAGAGAACAACATCAAATGCATCTCAAACATCATGAAGACTCAATTGTAAACCTGTCTCCATATGAGTGGCAATAGGCTTACAATCTTCAAGACCAAAATGTTGCAATAATGTGTCAATATATTTTGTTTGACACAAAGCCATTCCACCATCAACTTGCATAAATTGAATGCTCAAATAGTGATGCAAATGCCCTAAATCAGACATCTCACATGGGGCATGGAAATCAACCTTAAAATCAGCAATATGCTTCTCAATAGGACTAGTGGGCAGCATGTCATCAACATAGACAACAATGATCAGAAGCACATCATTAGCACGCTTAACATATAAGGTGCTTTCAATTGCACTATTCTCAAAACCATGTGCAATCAGATAGGCATGTATCTTTTCATACCAAGCACGTCGTGCTTGCTTTAAACCATATAATGCCTTCGTTAACCTGCACACTTGGTTTTCTTGCCCTTTCTGCACAAAGGCACAGGGGTGAAAAACATACACTTCTTCATGCAAGTCACCATTCAGAAATGTTTTAATGTACAACTGATGTACATTCCAACCATGATGAGCTGTAAGAGCAGAGATGCTACAAACAATAGTCATTCGGCAAGTAGGTCCCTCTATTGATCTGAGATTGGTTCACCATTTGCATTGAGTCATTGCATACAAGTATATAATTAATCCATGAAAGAAGATATATATTCATGTTAATTACTATCAAGATTATGTCTACCACCATGTGTTGAGAGATGACTCGCCTCCCAACCATATGCCTCTATATATATCTCTCTCTAGGGGACTGCCTTCTTGGGCATGTGGATTCTAACCATCCATGTGTTAGCTACGTAATCGCATGTGTGCCAAGTGTCCTAGTTAAGTATAGTTAACTCAAGTGGATGCTTCTAGAAGGTTCTAGATCTCTTTGGGAAAAATAATGTTTCCATGTACTCCATGGGGTTCGAACCCAAGACTACTCCTTCACACCCTTGAGACTTAACCACTAGGCTAAGTGCATCACTTGTTTACAAGAGCACATGACCTAGTATGTAATTCTAATCTCGAGATCTTTGGTCATACACATGGGTGACCAAGCCATGTCTGATTTTAGATCTATTTCAATCGACGAGAACCTTAGATAATAGAATTACTTTATTATATTCTTTCCCCCTTGGAAAAGATTTTTGTCCTAAAAAATAAAGCTATATATAGTAATTGTAGGCAACCCCCGAGCCTTATGTTCTAAAACCCAAAGAACATGTCTCATCTTTATGGTGGGATCCGTGCCCAAATGATTCAAAACACCATCCAATTTCGCACTTTGAGAAACTAATCAAAGTACAAAGTAGTGAATGAATCATAAAGGTGGATCTAAAAACATCCCTTCCCAATTCACTTGTGTCTTGATGTGCAATCTAGGCACAAACATGTGAAATGGCCGGATTCCAAGTACTAATTCATTTCTAGGCATCACTCATGCATGAACATAGTAACTAAGATGGGATTCTTATCCCTCACAAGACTTTGAGAGCTCTTCATTCTCTTGAATTTGATTTGGAAAGCTAAAATTTTTGTCTCATGGTTTACTTTCAACCAACATTTACTTGATTTTTTCACCTGATTGGAGGACTGTTGTGCCCTAATGGGCTTAAAAATCCTATGTAAAATGTAGGAGAAAGTTTTCCATTTTACTTGTGGTCAACCATAATTTAACTTGACCCAATCAAATCCAAAATGAAAATGGTCCAACTTAGGACATTTTTCTCAAAATATTGTAGCTAAAAGTTCTTGAGAATTGTCAATCTGATGAGCAATTCCTAACTCCTCTATACTAGAGTGTACTAAACTCTAGAAATTCATAAGAGTTATGCTAGATAACTGGAAGCAAACTCAAATGAATGAGTCAACTTTAGACTTATATCTTTTGAAGATTGAAAGGGATGTTTTATTTATATATCTTGTTCCAATGGGCTAACCCTAGACTTTTGTAAAAAGAATTAGATATCGTATCTAAGTCAAATCCAAAAAATTCAGAAAGTGGAAAAAAAAACTAAAACTTTGTACAACCAATTCAAACTTCGAAGAGATACTTGAATGTGCTATGAGTCAATCTCTAGGTGACTCAAGACTTTAAGTTCTTAAGAATAGGTTTTTAACAAGGTATTGAAGCAATTTTATCTATCTTTAAGAGAAATAAACTTGATTCTCAAATATTTTCTTGGAGTACAACTAAAAATCATCCAACCACAAGGTACTAGTGTGGTACCCATAGTGTGTCAACCCACTCACATTTTATTGATGAGTTTACTCAAATAGTACTCCACTTGAGGCTATGTTCCTGCCTATATTCAATCTTTATGATTTCTTATTGGGAATACAATTCTTGTGCATTGCTTTGGGTCAACAGATTGAATTTAGCAAGTTACATTACTTGGTGCTTGACGTAGTCAATCTAATCCTTCATTGAAAATATCAATTCAAAGTCTGACTTCTTCATAAATTTATCAAACAACACTTTATCTTGAAGTGTTCCATAATTCAACTAAGAACAAGTATTTTCCCTATTTTAAAAAAGAAGATCTTGGAAGTTATTTTCTTTGTATCTTTATATGTACTTGATCTTGAAGTAGCTTGAGATCGGTATATTATCCGCCTTGAATTTAAACTTCTCTTTCAAAGTTTTAATTCTCTTGAGGATCAAAACTTACTTCAAAGTTCATAAGATAATTATCATCCACAATTTGATGTCCGATATCATCTTTCCTACATCAATCTGAGCATAAAATCTGGTGTTCCATACCATCCTATTTTATATTCACATTGACGTGTGAGTGATACATATCGTAAAGTCTAAACATATCTTTCTAGAGTAACTTCGCACTTCAATTCTTTAAGATCTCTCAAACTTGTCTAAAGCTTTTTAGCTTGCCTATAGGATTTATAGAGATCTTTTCCTCAACTCAAGTCCGAGCATATGCTAATGTGTTTTAGATTCCAAAGATAAGAATCTCATCAATATTGATACACCTTTTTAGGTTGCACCAATCATTGGACTTAAGTACCACTATGAGTGGTTTGGGACTTCTTGGGAACTAGTTGTTGTCTAACGAGTTTGAAGGATTTTGTGCTCACTACTAGGGAGTAGTTTATTCTTTCAATACTTGAGATTCCATAATAGGGATCAACAACATGAGTAAATGATTCATCTTGGAATCTTTTGCACTATTGTTATAATTGTTGAAAGAAATTCTCGACTTTTGGACAAGATTCTCAAAGCTTTATTGTTGGAATCATGTTCATGTCTTGTGTATCAAACTAAAGGGTCACCTTAGGATATGGTTTCTAATTTCGTGATGGAACTTGTACTCAAACTTTCATTTACATATGTTCCTATTCTTAAGTTTGAAAAAAATTATTATGATTGTTCAATCGTATATGTTACTGGACTACTTTAAACATAACTTAACAATCCACTTTGATTGCATAGTTTAAAGTACAAACATCTTTTAGCAATAATAATTGTACTATGAGCACTTCATCATCTACTTTTTCAAATTCTTTCTTTGAAGTGATAAGCTTACCAACATCTTAGAAGACCTTAATGATCAACATTTACAATTAGCTTGTCCAAAAGGTACACTTCTCAACTTGAATTAGTGCATGCATACTGGAGTGTCAAGAAAGCTTATGCTTTTCTTCTCCTATGAGGTAAAACTTGGGCATGTTGTAGCTACAATCACTTTAAGGATTAGGCATCCTAAATTTTCTAGATTCTAGCATGTCAGAAGCTATTTTCTAGAAAAAGTGCTTGAATAAACATCTATATTTTGAAGATTTTTACTTTTTTCTTAAACTGTAATTAGGTTTAATAATTCTATCCTTTTTTCTTTTCTAGGATAGATACTTGGAAAGAACTTGAACCTTTCATCATGTGATCACTTCTATCCATAGAATATTGTTCCAAAGGACATCGTCATGTATTGATCCTACCATATTTGTGAAATTGTTTAGGAAAAGTTCATGGATTGGAGATCCATTTCTTGGAACTTTGTATTCCTAAATGAAAAGTTCATAGTTTGATTCATGTCTTTAGCACTTATCTCATTTCCTAAAGATCACTTGCTCAAGTCTCCTCTTGAAGCTACAATCAGCTTAAATGAAACCAAATCAAAAAGTAACTCTCTAATCCTTTGAAAAGGAAGAGTTCTTTCAAGGTTTCCATGTGTACTTAGCAAGTTGCATCATTACCAAAGATGCAATCAAAATCTAACATCCATCTATTGAATGCCAAATTTTGATTGATGCTAAGATTCAATCACTTCTTTGATTTCCACTATTCTTATGGATGGAAGTAATTGATTTCTATCATGTCTTGGGATAGAATCAAGTAAAACTTTAGAAAGTGCTCAAGAATCTAAGGAAACTTTTCTCAAGTTATCCTCCTACTTGGATGCATGAATGTACACAAGCAAGTGTAAAATATCATTTTTAGTTTGCCTTTAGGATTCTCTAGATCCATCATAAAGTTTGCAAGTAAATAGAATGCTTGAGTTTTAGCGTGCCTACTTTTACTAAGAAAAACATTTCGCATAATTAATGTAAATCTTCATTAAGTATGCAATACCTAAGTATCGCCTAGGAAAAGAATAGACTAGTTATTTGAGTTGCAAGGTAGCTAGCATACCACTGCAGCTAACTAGTCTTCCTTGTTTCCTAATGTTTGTCTTGAGCATTTACAAGTAAGCTACCATTAGGAAAGTACTAATTCATCTGCTTAACAAAACTTATACATTTTCATATGAAAATGCATGTACTTGCATGCAAATACATGTGAGTGCATGCATGTGTTGGCATGTTTTTTCCTATCATGCACCAAAATTAATTCAAGCAGTTCTTGAGCTTTCTTTGCATGCATCCATGCATCCATGCACAAACATTCTACTTGCTAACTTTCAAAAACATAAAAACATGTATGTAAACAAACTTGAGTGCATCAAATATCTTTTTCAAACAAGAAGAAATTTTGTGTCTATTTGGAAACATTCTTTTGGAAATAGAGATATGCACAAACAATCATCGATTTCTATGCATAAAATCATGTTTTCATGTTATGCACGAAGTGCTTCAATACTTTTCATGCTTGAAATGGTAAGCTACTTTCATTACCTTAGATTAGAATTAATATTAATCTATGAAAATATTTTCCCTACTTCAGCTCTTTCTTAAGATGAAGTGCAAGGTAAAGAAAACAAAATCAAGCATGAATTGAGAACAATCATTAGTTGGAAAATACTTATCTTTAATTTGTGCTTCATCCTTCTATTATCCAAGAGAAGAGCCATTCTCCATAATATTGGATAGAAAAATTGTCCTCACACTGAGGTCACCACATTGATAGCTCTAACTTATTGCATCATCTTGGCAAAGATGGAAGTACGGGAAACAATCGTAGCATATATATATTGCGAGATCATTGAACAGATCCAATCAGGTGATGTCATGGGTAGCAAGGTGTGATTGAATTGTTCGTTCTCTCAAGATGGCCATCTGGGTTTGATTCTCGATAGCTGTGTATGTGAACTGCATGGAGTTCTTATTTTTGCTTCACAAAATAGTAAAGCACATAATCATCATCACAATGAAGAGTAGTGCATAGCACTAGCTAAATTCTTAAAAATTGAACATTTGGTACAAGAAGAAGTTGTAATCACTTCGTTGTAACAACGATTATATTGGAGAGGTTACAAGTTTGAACCCTCTCTTTTATAGCTCATGTTTTCCATACTCCATGTTTTTCTCTTCATCTTCAAACCTATAAAAAGAGTTCAAATTCTTCATCGGTAGATTGCCAAATTGAGCACTTCTTTTGCTAAGCTATAATAAGAATCGGTAAGAAAATAATAGCACAGTAGAATAGACCAATAGATAGAGTTGAGAGAAAAACAGTGTCAAAGATAGATGCAGACTAAGAGATAGAGAACTCAAATTCTTAGATGGCCAAGTGTAATGCAGTTACAACAATGGTACTATCCACCCACACACTCCCAATGTGAAGCTTAGATGGCGATCTAGACATAGTCTAGATGAAGGGCTTACTAGTGCACAATGCTATGTAAAGCTCAACTTGGGCCATGCTTATATAGCTTTTATAAGGGGATTTGGTATAGTTAAACGTATTTGGGATATACAGAATAGTCGCTAAAATTTACAATCTGACAATATCTCCATGACCAAAAGTCCTAATGTCTCGGCCTTATGGACCAGGGGGATAGTCCCAGAAAGGGGCAAGCCCCCTCTGTAGTCCCCGCATTAAGATTCTATGGGGAAATTGTGCGACACCATAGGGCCTTTATTTTATGCTTCAATGGAAACCCTATGGCCCGGAAGTTTATGCCCTACCTAACCTAATGGCTAGGCTCACAAAGATCAACTATAACCATCAATGGTCACACATAGACCTCATCTAACTTAGAAGTTAGGGTTCCACAAATGTTTAGGCTCTCTCAATGGCTTCTCCTCATAATAGAGGCCTTACAACTAGCACCATGGACTATTTGTACTCACTTGAGGGTGGAGTATTGAGCATACATAACACCCACTCCACCCTGTAATGAACTACCTCCTTGGTCCAATCCCAGGATTTGGAAAGTGTCGACGAAGGTGCTCTCTCCCAAGAGCCTTGGTCAAGAAGTTTGCTCCATTCTTTTTAGTTGGACAATAGCTTATCTCCACCACCTTGTCCTCAATAACCTCATGCATACTAAGTTTATATATGCTTGGTACGTGCATGGAAAATAGGATTCTTGGTGATGGCCATGCAACTTTGGTTGTCATACTTCAACTTTCTAGCCTCTTGTCCTTGTATTCCTATGTGCTAGAGGATCCTCCTTAGCCATATTGCTTCACATGTTGCAACACATGTAGATTTGTACTTAGCTTCAATATAAGGTAATGCTACACTTGATTGCTTCTTACTAATCCAAGAGAAAATCGTTGATCCTAAAGAAAAGCAATATCCAAAAAATGACTTTCTCATATCAATATCTCCTACCCAATCTGATTCACAGTATCCGACCAAAGATGGTCCTTCTTTATAAACAATACCATAATTAGTGATTCCTTTCACATACTTGAGTATCCGCATGCTTGCCTTCCAATGCGTTTGGCAAGGCTTATTAGAGGAAGCTGCTTACTACTCCAACAACATAAGAGATATCTGGTCTATTATTGCACAAGTAGATGAAACTTCCAACTAGTTTCCTGTATCTTCTAGTATCCATTGGAGGTGAAGGATCTTCAATAGATAATTTTGTGTTGACCTCCATAGGTCTTGAAATTTCCTTGACATCCTCCATGTTGAATTCCTTCAATATTTGTCTTGCATAATTTTGTCAAGAGATAAAAATCTTCCTTGGTTCCTACCAAACTTCAATGCCTAAGCAATAATGCATTAATCCCAAGTCTGTCATTTCAAATTCTAAAATTAGGGCATCTTTGTTTTGTTGAAGAAGAGCATCATCATTTCCTATAATCACAAGGTCACCTACATAGAGTACAAGCACAATTGTCTTCCCTCATCTCTTTGGAACATAAAAGTTAGGATCAAAAGCACATCCTTTGAAACCTAGATCCAAGAGATACTTATCTATCCAATGTTACCTTGCTCTAGGGTCTTGTTTTATCCCATATAATGCCTTCTTCAGCTTACATACCTTGTTCTCTAAATGGAGATCCTCAAACCCTCGTGGATCAGACACATATACCTCATTCTTGCGGTATCCTTTTAGGAATGCTGATTTGAAATCCATGTGATAGACTGGCCAATGCTTATATGCAGCCACAACTAGAACTACTTGGATAGTATTCATCCTTGCATTCGGGAAAAATGATTCACAAAATTCAATGTCTTCAACTTGTGAGTAGCCATGTGCAACAATTCTTGCTTTGTAATTTTCTAGAGTACCCAGTCAGTCTTCTACTTTAGCTTCCAATCCCACTTGGTGCCAATGACTTTATGCTTAGGGGGTCGATCCACTAGCTTCCAAGTTCCATTCTTCATGATATTGTTGTATTCTATTTGCATGGAAGCCCTCCAATTTAGATCGTGGAGTGCCTCTTCCACATTGGTTGGTTCCTTTGCTTGTTCTTGAATGAGATCAGCCATCGAGGCTATGTTTAGAATATGGGCGCTTGCCCGTCTCTATTGCTCTATTCTCTGTGATCCCCTTGGTCCATTTGCAACTTGTTCTAGTGACTATGGGATGTGGTTTGTAGAATCATAGAGTTGCCTCACCCAACATGGAAATGTCTTTTCCAATTGGGTCATGACAAGTTGGTGATTTTGAGACTCATCATCTAAATATGATGCTTCCTTCTCTTCTATAGAAGGGATAGCTCTTGGGATAGGTTCATAGTGGATTGCCCCTTCACGTGGTGATAAAGTGGAAGCTCTCTTTTCCTCCTCCACTGCATCTGGCTACTCCTCCTTAAACACCCATCATGACTTGCCATGATCTTCTTAGCCTGAGGGTCATAAAGCTTATAAGCCTTCTTATCTATGTTGTACCCTAGGAAGATACATTTGCTACTTTTTGGTTGAAGCTTGTTTGTCTCCCTATCTAGAACACGTACAAAGATCATCTATAACCATCAACGGTCACACATAGACCTCATCCAACTTAGAAGTTAAGGTTCCACAAATGTCCAGTCTCTCACAATGGCTTCTCCTCATAATGGGGCCTTACAACTTAGAGCACCATGGATCATTTGTGGTCACTTGAGGGTGGAGTATTGAGCATATCTAATAGAAACTAGACAACTACTTTTGGCTAGTGTGATCCAAACAAAAAAAAAAAGAAAAAATAGGTTCTTGTATAGACATAGCTAGCGGGTACAGACATGATAAATCATGCAAAAGATCTATTATGAAACTTTACATTGATTCCAATGACACTCATTCAAGATATTCATTGACGGAAAAGGAACAAAGAATGGAAAATGGCAGTTCACATGAAAAATGGAAGGACATAGATTGATCTAGAGATAAGTATTTTTTAAGTTCATTTTTGCTTTCAATACTTGTTTTCTCTTTTTGGCTTTCATGCAGAGTGCATTTTATTATCATTGAAGCATGGTAGTCATCTTCATTTTTTACAATATTGATGCAAATCAATGAAAGCTATATGGGAGAGCATAGATGTATTGAAAAATTTATCAAGAAAAGGCATGCATCTATGAATCATAACATGGAAATGAAAGAATGTTGGTGCATTTTCCCTATGCATATTTCCTTCTAAAAGAATGTTTTATGCACAACATGAACTTTGTTATTGCTTGAAAAAGATATAAGAAGTTTGTGCACATGCATGAGTATATCTTTTTAAAAGGTAGCAAGTAGTATGTTTGTGCATGGATGCATGGCGCATGCAAAGCAAGCTCAATAACTACTTGAAGTATGTTTGGTGAATGAAAAGGAAAGAATGCCAATACATGCATGTGCTCAAATGAATTTTCATGCAAGCACGTGCATTTGCATATGGCAATGCATGATTTTTGTCAAGTAGATGATGGTTGAGTGCTTTCCTAATAATACTTACTTTGCAATGCTCAAGATAGACATTAGGAAAGAAGGAAAACTAGTTAGTTGCAATGGTATGCTAGCTATCTTGCAACTTAGGTAACTAATCCATTCCTATTAAAAGTAGATGTGCCAAAAGTCAAGCATTCAATATTCTTTCCATCTTGATGAGAACGAAAACATAGCTACTTGCAAACTTCTCCATTTTATGATTACTCTAAGTCAAGGTGATACTTAGAGAATCCTAAAGACAAACTGAAAATGAGATTTTACACTTGCTTGTGTACATTCATGCATCCAAGTAGGAGGATAACTTGAGAAGATTTTCCTTCAATCCTTGAGCACTTTCTAGAGTGTTACTTGATTCTATCACAAGACATGATAGAACTCAATTATTTCCATCCAAAATAATAGTGGAAATCAAAGAAGTGATTGAACCTTAGCATCAATCAAACCTTGAGATTCAATAGATGGATGTTAAGTTCCTTGATTGCATCTTTGGTAATGATGCAACTTGCTACATACACATGGAAACCTTGAAAGAAATCTTGCTTTTCAAAGGATTAGGGTTAATTTTTTATCTGATTTCATTTAAGATAATTCTAGCTTCAAGACGAAACCTAAGCAAGCAATGTTTAGGAAATGATATAAGTTCCTAAAGACATGAATCCAACTATGAACTTTTCATTTAGGAATACAAAGTTCCAAGAAATGGATCTCCAATCCATGAACTTTTCCTAAACAAGCTCATAAATATGTTAGGATCAACACATGAAGATGTCTTTTTGAACAATATTTTATGGATAGAAGTGATCACATGATGAAAGCTTTGGGCTCTCTCCAATCATCTATCCTAGAAAAGAAAAAAGGACAAAATTGTTAAATGGAATTTCGTGTTAAAGAAAGTTAACATCTTCAAAATATAGATGTTTGTTCAAGCACCTTATCTAAAAAATAGCTTTTGACATGCTAAAATCTAGAAAAGTTGGGATGCCTAATCCTAAAAGTAATTGTAGTTAGAGCATGCCCAAGTTTTACCTCGTACAAGAAGCAAAGCATTATCTTTCTTGACACTCCAGTACGCATGCACTAATTCAGGTTGAAAAGTGTATCTTTTGAACAAGCTAATTGTAAAGCTTAATCATTAAGGTCTTCTAAGATGTTGGTAAGCTGTCACTTCTAGAAATGATTCTGGATGATTCTTAAGCGATAAAGTAGACGATGAATTGTTCATAGTATAATTATTATGCATTGGTTCAATCGCCAAAAGATTTTTGTACTTTAAACTATTCAATCAAAGTGGATTGTCAAATTATATTTAAACTACTCTAGTAATATCATAGGATTGAACTAAGATAATAATTTTTTCAAACTTAAGAATAGGAAAACATGTAAATGAAAGTTCTAGTCCAAATTTCATCAAGGAATGGGAAACTATATCCTAAGGTGATCCTTTAGTTTGATACACGAGACATGAACACAATTCCATCAATAAAGCTTTGAGAGTCTTGTTCAAAAGTCAAGAATTTCTTTCAACAATCAGTACAATAGTGCAAAAGATTCCAAGATGAATCATTTACTCATGTTGCTGATTCTTTCTATGGAATCTCCATTAATGAAAGAAAAAAATTGCGCCTTGGTAGTGAGCACAAAATTCTTCAAACTTGTTAGACAACAAGTAGCTCCTAAGAAGTCCCAAACCACCGGTAGTGGTACTTAAGTCCAATGATTGATACAACCTAAAATGTTGTATCAATATGTATGGGATTGTAAGCATTGGAATGTAAAAGGAATTACCATATGCTCAGGCATGAGTTGAGGGAAAGATCTTTGTAAATCCTGAAAGTAACCCAAAAAGCTTTAAACAATTTTGAGAGATCTTAACGATATAGACTAAGGCTTTAATTTCATTGCACAATCAACAAGACTTGATCAAGCTTGGAAAGGTTTTTCCAAGAAATTGGGATTGGAACTACTACAAATTTTGACCAAATATTGATAATCAAATTCCTTTTGGGATTTTTTGAGTCAAGTTCCATTTATCCAATGGAAAAGTGTGAAAAAAGTAAGTTGTTCCAAGTTTGAACATAGTGAAATATTCCAATTATGTAGTTTGCAACCATGTCAATAGTAATTAATTCTATGGAAGGTACAATGTAAATTTTATCTATCCTTAAAAGAATTTCTTGAAGGTCAAATCCAAAAGCATGAACGGATGCTTAGACTTAAGTAGTAGAGAGATTCCTATAAAGTCCCTAGGGTAGCTACTTAAAGCTTTAGTCATCGAGGAATTGAAAGACAAGAAGTGAAAATCTCTTGCCGCTACAAATTGTTCAAGTATAAAACAATTAGATTTAATTTGAGAGATTCAAGAACTACAAATTATTATTGGTTTTCTTCTAAAATCCCTAGAAAAGAACTATATATGTTTTATCCAAAGGTTTTCAAGTTTCCAAGACAAAGCAAGAGATTGGGAAACGATTGTGTGACGGAATCAAAACCTATAATATCAAGTTAGAAATAATGCCTGAAACTTCAGAACTCTTTTAAAGAATTGGTGGTATGGGATACCAAATTTTATACTCAAATTGATGTTGAAAAGATGATATGGGACACCGGAGAGAGGATCATAATTAACTTTTAGTCCTAGTGTGAAGCTTGAAGTTATATTCTATCATCAAGGGAATTAAAACTTTAGAGGCAAAGGTTAAATTCAAGAAGGATAAAAGCATTATCTCTGTTGGTGTAATTCACAAGCCTACACATTTGTCTTGATGGATACATAAAACTCCATGCACATATGAAGAAGCATAGGAACTAGTGCTAGTGGTTAATTACCACTTTATCTCCTTATAAAAATCAAATTGACTTGGAATCTTTGTAAACACCTACCAAAAAGGATTTGTGAAAAAAGTTAGCTTTTGATTGAAGGAATATCTCCTAGGATATAGGAGCTTAATCATAGGGAGCCAAAAGTTTGAATTTGAATTCAAATTTTACTCACTCTATAAAAATGATCATGAAAAAGTCGCGGTTAGAACTCATCACTCCCGAGCTTCTCATTACTGTTTCTGAGTGTGTGTGAGGCCTACACTCTAGCCCACACCTATCCACACCATTAGGCAATGATATTCATGCCAATGGATTTGTATACAAGTGTTCATTAATACATATATCATCATTAGTCATCTCTGAGTTCTCTGTCATACTACTTGAAAGTCTGTCAACTTGTGGAGTGCATATCTCTCTCATTTCTCCACCAAATTCAAAGATTCAAAGCGTGTTGGATTCAGATTGAAGTTTTCTACATGTATCAAAAATTGAAGAGATTCTATTCAGCCATTTCAGAGGAAACCTTGTCGAGATGATCATTGGTCATTGTCTGCTACAGTCCTAAAAAATGGGGGGTAAAGTTTAATTTGCTAAAGTGATTTCTTTGAGCATAGTTAGTCTTTTTACATCATTCCACTTGGAATAGTTAGCTTGCTAAGCTAATTAGATACATCTAAAAGGAATTTTTTCAATTCCTACTGTGCTGGTCATACTGAGCAAAAGATCCAGCAGGTTTCAAGACATAAATAGAAGGTTCTCTTGAGATTGTGAGTTTCAAAGTTATCTGTTTTGGTTCAATCATTACACACATCATTTCCGAAGTACATAGGCCATTTTATGGTGTCATTGGAAAGATAAGGAGGTCCACTTATCAACTCTGAAGCTTACAAGGGCTGGTACAGAGCACAATTTGGTAGTAGCTACTCAATCTTCTCAAATGTCCATCCATCTTTCCCAACAGTGGTATCAGAGCAAAATGGGAGATGGTTTTCCTTCATTTATTGATAAATTGGATAGGAACAACTATCAGGCATGGTCTCTAAGGATGAAGACCTATCTACAAGGAAGGAGTCTTTATGGATACATCTCAGGAGATGAGGAATTGCCCTCATTCAAAACATTACCAACAAAGGAAGAACATGAAAAGCTCAACACATGGTGTGCTAAGGATGCATTGGCAAGGTCTTATTTACTCAACTCCATCTCTGATTTTCTTTTGCCACATATTAGAAATTGTAAGCCATCCCAAGAGACTTGGGAAACCTTGTCATCTTATTTTTCCTCCAACAAAAGGGCTAGGAAAAATCAGTTGTGGATTGAATTCACCACATTAAGGAAGCAACCTAAGCAAGCTGTCTTAGAGTTTGTGACCAAGATTAAAGATGTAGTAGATCAGTTAGCAAGCATAGGAGAAGAGATTGAAGAAGAACAGATTGTGAGGCAAGTGATCAATGGGATCAAGGCTGATGACAAATGGGAAAGCTTCACCACTGCCATGGACCTTTACATGGACATGCAAGTTCCAGATCTTACAACTCTCATGGGACAATTGTTCACTCATGAAGCCAAGCTCAACAAGAATGGAGATACATCCAAAGGTAATAGTTCCGCTGCTCTATGTACTGATAAAAAGTCTAAAGATAAAGGCAATAACAAGAAGGTGGAAGATGAAGGCTCTACCTCCCAAGCAAACTATGCAGGAAGAGGTAGATCATCAAGAGGAAGGGGCAGAGGAGATAAGCAAGATAGGGGGAGATCGTATAACTCCTCACCATGCAACATTTGTGGTTTATCAAATCATACTACAGATGAGTGTTTCAGGAATTACAAAAATCAGAGAGGAAGAGGATATCAAAGAGGTGGATACTCACAGTCAAGAGGTAGATTCAACCATCACCAAGGCTACAACAACAACTACAACAACAATTACAACAACAATTACAACAACAATTACAATGGCAACTACCAAGGAGGATTCAAATCCACAAAGGACTACAACAACTATACAGAGGAGCAAGATGACTCTCTTCTGATCATGAACATGACTTGAAAACCAAGTACTAATAATGACCACCTATTTTACATTGACTCAGGATGCTCAAATCATGTGGCTGGCAATGTAGCACTACTCTCTGATCTCAAGGAACCAAAAGGTAAGCACCAAGTACAAATACATGATGACACCAAGCACTCAGTAGTTAAAGTTGGAAATGTTAAGACGTGATGGAAATCAGAACTTTTTGAGTAGGGTACTTTATGTACCAACCATTACCAAAAATTTGATCAGTATTGGATAGATTATGGAGAAAGGTTTGCAGGTTAGACTCAACCAATTTGGAGAATTTGTGGAGGATCCTAAGCAGGGGTTCAAGAGGATTGCTAAAGGAGAAAAATCAGGTAGACTTTTCACTTTTGAGCTAGAAGACACAAAGAATATTGCACTATAGAGTTATAAAGATCAAACACTTTCAGAGCTTGAGATTTGGCACAAAAGATTAGGGCATCTAGGAGAAAAAATCTTTGAAACAGATATATAGGGATCAATGTGTTATTGGAATACCCAATGTTTCCAAACAACACATGATATATAAATGCAGTGCTTGTCAATTTGGGAAGTCTCACATGTTACCCTTCTCAAGGAAAGGCTACATGCATGAAGACTACCTAGAGCTTGTCCATACAGATGTATGGGGACCAAGCAAAGACCCCTCAATCTCAAGATCAAGGTACTATGTATCCTTTATTGATGATTATAGCAGGTGGACTGTATTGTACTTCATGAAGCACAAGGATGAGGTGTTTAATTGCTTTAAAAGATATCTTGCACTAGTTGAAAATCTGACAGGAAAGAACTTGAAGAGACTAAGGTCAGATGGAGGAGGTGAATACTTCTCCAATGAGTTCGAAGATTTCTTGCAGGACAGAGGCATCAAAAGAGAAACCACCACAAGGTGCACTCCTGGACAGAATGGGGTAGCTGAGAGAAGAAATAGGTTGATTGTTGAAACAGCTAGTTCTATGTTGAATGAAAAAAGGTTACCTATTACCTATGGGCAGAGAGTGTTTCTACTGCCATTTACCTCATAAATAGGTTACCATCTAAGTCCCTTGATGGGATGAAACCCTATGAAGCATGGAATGGGAAGAGACCCTCACTTGACCATTGCAGGATATTTGGATGTGTAGCATATGTACACATTCCTTCTCAGATAAGAGGTAAGCTAGACTCAAAGGCTGAAAAGTGCATCTTTATTGGATATGACCTAAATAAAAAAGGTTACAGGTTTTATAACCCTTCTAATAAGGGATTCAAGGTTAGTAGAGATGTTGTCTTTGATGAAAATGATTCTTGGTATGAGAATGAATGCAGGAAGTTTAAACTACCCTATGACTTGGAAGAGGAGTTTCCAAGTCTTGCAAAGGAGGAACCTACTCAGACTGAAGACTCAACTTCAGATGATGAAGATGTTATCAACCTTGAAGAGTTCAAGGCATGGAAGTCCAAGGGCAAAATGAAGATGAAGAAGCTTGAAGATATACTTGAATCTTCAAATCAGTCAATCAGAAGATGACAAAGAGAGAGCAAAAAACCTATCAGATATGGGTATGATACATCTCTTGTTACTAAACACTCTGTTTATCTTGCAAAAGATTTGTCAATTGAAGAACCAGGATCATATGAAGAAGCCATAACCAAGACAGAATGGAAAGAAGCTATGGATGAAGAGATTAAAGCACTCAAGGAAAGTGATACATGGGAGCTAGTACCAAAGAAGGACTCCATGAAGGTAATAGGATCCAAATGGATCTATAAACTCAAAAAAAAATTTGATGGCTCAATTAACAGGTATAAAGCCAGATTGGTAGCCAAGTGGTTTGCACAAACCCAAGGCATTGACTATGAAGAGACATTCTCTCCTGTGGCCAAGATGCCAACAATCAGAGTGTTGGTAAGTGTGGCTGCATCAAAAAATTGGAACATGTATCAATTGGATGTCAAGAATGCTTTCTTGAATGGATGGATTTCAGAGGAGGTATATATGTCACAACCTCCTGGCTATGAGGACCCTAAGAAGGTAACATATGTTTGCAAATTGAAAAAGGCTTTATATGGATTGAAGCAGGCACCTAGGGCTTGGAACTACAGGTTAACTACATATCTCCAAGACCAAGGTTTTTTCATGAGCAAGGCAGATACTTCTCTATTCATCAAGAGACGTAATTCACAGGTAATATACCTTTGTGTTTATGTTGATGACATCATACTTA
The DNA here is from genome assembly GCA_020310875.1 of Ceratopteris richardii. NCBI lineage: Eukaryota > Viridiplantae > Streptophyta > Polypodiopsida > Polypodiales > Pteridaceae > Ceratopteris > Ceratopteris richardii. The sequence continues at coordinate 45,483,437 of CM035436.1, read as the reverse complement.
CAGGTAATGATGTTAATGGAATCAGACAAATTAAAAGCCAGATGATGAAGGAGTTCAAGATCAATGATCTTGGTCTACTAAAGTATTTTCTTGGACTTGAGTTAGTCTATACTAACTCAGGAATATACATTACTCAGAAAAAGTACATACATGATATGTTGAAGAAGTTTCATTTGTAGGATGCCAAAGTTGCAAGTACTCCAATGGAGGTAAACCTAAAACTAAGTGCACATGAAGGCGATGAAGTTAATGACATTACAGGTTATCAAAGTATGGTGGGTAGCTTGAACTATGCTACCTTAACAAGGATAGATATTGCATATGGAGTCTGTGTGCTAAGTTAGTTTATGCACAAGCAAAGGGTACCTCACTTAGAAGCTGCCAAGAGAATCTTGAAGTATCTCAAGGGTACATAACATCATGGTTTGTATTTCCCCTACACTTCAGATATTTATATCAAAATTTACTCAGATGCAGATTGGGCAGGATGCAAGGATGATAGGAGGAGCACTTCTGGATACATTTCATTTGCAGGTGATAAGCCAATTTCATGGTCTTCAAAGAAGCAACATACTGTTGCTTTGTCTTCCAAATAAGCAGAGTATAGAGGACTGACTAATGCCACACAAGAAGCCATATGGATCAAGCTATTGTATACAGACTTGGGTTTGTATACTAGGTCATCAATAATCTTTGGAAATAATACAAGCTCACTTCACCTTGCAGCTAATCCTATCTACCATGCTAGGACTAAACACATAGAGGTCCATTACCATTATGTGAGAGAGAAGTTGGTAAACAAAGACATTCAACTAACCTATGTATCAACTAATATGTAGTGTGCAGATTTGTTGACTAAAGCTTTGGATGGAACCAAACTTTGCAGGTTCAAAGCAATGATTGGATTGTAGGATATACATGAAGAATGATGGATGAAGACCAAGCCAAAATGTTTGGCTTCAGGGGGAGCTGTTGTTGTAATTCACAAGCCTACACATTTGGCTTGATGGATACATTAAACTCCATGCACATATGAAGAAGCATAGGAACTAGTGCTAGTGGTTAATTACCACTTTATCTCCTTGTAAAATTCAAATTGACTTGGAATCTTTGTAAACACCTACCAAAAAGGATTCGTGGAAAAAGTTAGCTTTTGATTGAAGGAATATCTCCTAGGATATAGGAGTTTAATCATAGGGAGCCAAAAGTTTGAATTTGGTTACAAATGGGGAATGGATCTCCATGATTGACCATAGAAACCATAATATCTTCCATAGAATTGGTACAAAGTAATTGCTTATCTCCCTTTGATGATTATAGTGTCCTTGCTCATCGATTCAAGAGAAGATTTGGAACTTAAGGAAGAGAGGGCCTTCTACATCCTCCAAGCACTTGAATTCCTCCATTGCTCGCTTCTTCAAAGATATGAGAAACAATGCTCAAAACTAGGTTTTCCTTGGGATTTTGAGCCCTCCCCAAGATTCTTTTCTTCAATAATGAGCATGGACACCAGATCAACAAAATTGGAAAATTTTCCCTGGTCTTAATCGAAGTTATGAACTACTTATATGCAACTCCTAAACCATGAAGGCACACTTTCATATTATCATCATCATCTACACACACCAATAGATGCAAGTGACTTACATGTGCTTTTGATTTTTAAGGTGGTCACTTACTGACATGCCCTTTTTCTCTAATGTATGCAGCTTGTTCTTGAGTTGCAATTTTCGTGCCTTTATGGTCTCATACAATGTGACCAAATTGTTCGAAGCCTCTTTCAAAGTTTTAGCATCCTATATGTGCCCAATCATGCTATCTTGTATGCTAATAGATAGCTAATACATTATCTTTAATGCACCTTGATTCCATTCATCATATGGTCATAACTAGTTCATAGTGTGATTTCTTTTTGGTAACTATGGAGCATTTTTGGTTTTCTCCTTCAATGTACTTCTAGTAGCCTTTTCCCATGAGGAAATACATAATTCTCAATCTTCAAGCATGGAAATTGTTCTTGGCCAGTTTATCGCTCATACGTTGACTCATTCCATTTTCACTTACCATTTTTGTAGCAATTTGCAACACTACGAAAACACTAGAAGTAGTACCTCTACTTTTGTGACGTGACAATTTGATTTCATAAAAAACACAGTTTTCATGTATCAATAGTACACAGAATTGCTTGAGATTCTTGACTTGGAATACTTGAGTGTTGTTGACTAGAATTTGCAAGCTAGAGTTTTGCAAACTAACCTAATTTTTCCATGGGCCCCACCTTACATGCTCGAAATGGAGGTTGAGATAGCTCCAAAACAAAATTTTGAGAAAAACAAGTGACTCTAAAGGGATAAATCACAATAATATTTTTACGCTTTCTACTTTCATGCCAATATTTGTACGAATCTAAGGTCATTTGAGAATCGCACTTTCTCCATGACTTCTCGCATACTTTTCACAATCTGCATTCTCCATGAGCTCTCTATAGCCACACCAGCTCTGATACCATGTCACGAGGAAGGAAATAAGGAAGAGAGCTCACTCATAAGGAAGAGAAAGGGAGCACACACACAGATTGAGGTAAGAAAGAATGATCTTCTTCTGGTACTACTACATAAAAGGAAGAATGACCCAATACAAAAATACAACTAGTGAAATATATAAAGAACAGTAGATAAGGAAAAAACCAATGGTTGTGAATGTGAGCTTGCAAGAAACAAGTGTGGCATCACTCTCGGTAGATCAATCTAGTAAAGCTCACTAAAGTATCCCTAACATATACTGGTGTGACCATTATACATGTGAGAGAAATGAAAAAGTGATATGTATCATCCACGATCATCACATGTTGAGCTTGATATCTCAACATGTATATACCTGTATGTGTGTGTATATGTGTGTGTATGTGTGTATATGTATGTGTATATATGTATATGTGTATGTGTGTATGTATTTATGTGTTTGTATGTGTATGTCTATGTGTATGCATCTATATGTGTATGTGTATGTCTATGTGTGTATGCATATATGTGTGTATGTGTATGTGTATGTGTATGTGCATGTGTATGTGTATGTGTATGTGTATATGTGTATGTGTATGTGTATGTGTATATGTGTATGTGTATGTGTGTGTATGTGTATGTGTGTGTATGTGTATGTGTATGTCTGTGTGTATGTGTATGTGTATGTGTATGTGTATGTGTATGTGTATGTGTATGTGTATGTGTATGTGTATGTGTATGTGTATGTGTATGTGTATGTGTATGTGTATGTGTATGTGTATGTGTATGTGTATGTGTATGTGTATGTGTATGTGTATGTGTATGTGTATGTGTATGTGTATGCGTATGTGTATGTGTATGTGTATGTGTATGTGTATGCGTATGTGTATGTGTATGTGTATGTGTATGTGTATGTGTATGTGTATGTGTATGTGTATGTGTATGTGTATGTGTATGTGTATGTGTATTTGTATGTGTATGTGTATGTGTATGTGTATGTGTATGTGCATGCACATGTGCATGTGTATGCATATGTATGTATGTATGTGCATATGTTTATATGTATTTGTGTATGTGCTGTTATGTGTGTGTATGTGTGTATGCATGTATATGTGTGTGTATGTATATATCTATGTGTATATGTGTATGTGTATATATATATAAATAGAAAGAAAAATAAACAATATACCTCAATAATGTCAAATCACACACATTACCCCATCTAAAAGTATTTTGAAGATTGAGAGTAAGTAAGCTTGCACTTAGTCATGTCAAGTGACTTTCTTCATAGATGTGCTTTAGACATTCTTCTCTATGATATTTCTCATTTTTAGAAATTTCAATGCTTTGGTTGTCATTTTGATATCAATCCTAAATACAATCTTCCATGCCATTATCATCATCATCATCACACAAATCCTATAGTTTGTCTTCCTTTGAATATAGTTCTTTCAATGTTGTATATTTTGAAACATCACTTGTGTGTAGCCTCCTCATGGATGCTTCGAATAAATGAGGTATTATTGATAACTTTGGATTGTGTGGTGGAAGATCATCAATATCATATATTGGAAAAGATTTTCTATTAATTACACTTTTCATTACAACATAAGATAGGCATACAAAAAGTGTTTATTCGATGCAGATTCTTGTTCTCACCTTAGTTTATATCACTTTGGCTTTACTTTCATAGCTTTTGAAATGGAGAAATGGTTCATGTGTTCATGTAGGACATGATGAATGAGTCTGTGGATCCAGATCTCTTGGTTTCTAATGTTGTCTAAAAGGTTTGGAATGCTTAGAGCTCGCTCCTCTGTATTAGTGCCAACTTTTAAGTTGGAGAAATGGTTCATGTCTTAGTGCAGGACATGTGGAACACTTAGAGCTAGCTGCCATCTATTAGTGTGAGCTTTTAATGGACAAAAATTATTCTTTTCTTATTGTAGGACATGTTACTTGGTTTCTAATGCTTACTAAGAGGTGATCTTTGAGGTCTATGCCATCCATGATTCACATCACCATCATGTAATGAAGTAGTAGCATTGACAAATATGTATCTTGTGGTAATTCATGACTATTTTCACACTCTTCAAATGTGCAATTAGTCATTGAGCTATTATATCCTTGGCTATTATTTATGAAACATGCCATATTCCCAATTCATCAACATAAATGGCTACAATTAGGCTGTTATTACCAGCCTCCCTTGCATATAATGAATGATCTGCATCATGCATAGGAAATCCAATTATTAAAGTAATAAAAATTCATTACATGGCAAGCATAAGGGGCTTGTTTAACCCCATACAAAGCCTTCTTAAATATTCAAATTATTTCTTACTACAATTCACCATGTGAGCAAGAATTATTCACATCTATCTCATGGAAAATCCATCCTTTTGTTGTAGTCAAGATAAAAATTGCTCTAATTGTAGCCATTTTAGCTATAGTGTTGAATGCTTCCTCATAGCCAATTCAATGTCTCTACAGATCCTTTTACTTGTAAGCATTCTCTATACCTACTTCTGCTTGTTGATGTATTTTGGTAGTGATGTGTGTGAACACATTTAGGACTGCCAGGGCACTTTTTTCCCTCTTTAGGAGGGTTTCCCCCCCGCTTGTATATACACCTATAACCCTAATAGGTTACTTAATTTTGTACATTCACTTGGTAATAAACATAATTTTGTGAGTTGTGCTCCAATTTTCTTCTTCTTCCTTGTGCTATTTGCATGCTTATGCAAACCTCAAACTCCAACAATTGGTATCAGAGCAAGTGTCCACTTCCTCTAGGGCGTCATCGATACCCCTCTAGTCACAGCCTTAGAATCATACAAAAATTGGTGAGAATACTTAGGGAAATTATGATTTCCAAAAATCTTCACTTTGTGGCATCAAAATTTTGATCTAAGCTCTTTTCGGCCTCTAAACACACTGTTATAGTGGCTATGTAGGCAATTTTTTCCTTTCGTGCCAAACATATATATATATATATATATATATATATATATATATATATATATATATATATATATATATATATATATATATATATATATATATATATATATATATATATATATATATATATAGGTTTTGGTTCACCAATACAAGCATGTCAAAGTGTGCTATAGATTTAGTAGAGCGCAATAGGATATATCCATTCAACTTTTCAAGATAGAATCATTTTTCAACATTAGGGTATTTTAGTCAATGGCCATGAATGAAAGCAGTGATTTATTCCCTATGTTGGCTATTGAGGACAAGTTGGATGGTACCAATTACATGTTATGGGAATATATCATGTTTCATGTATTGATAGCAAGAGGGTTGTGGAATATTGTGTAGGGTAATGAAAAACACCCTACTACACTCACAAATACAATTATTGAAGGTGATACAAATGGTGTTGAAGATGTTGATCTGTAGGTTTTTATTCTTGTTGTGGTTCCTACTGCACCTACTACAAAGAAACTTTGTTGGGATGGGGGAGATGCTCAAGCACATGTATTGATAGCTTTGTCTATGAAACCTGTGGTTATCCCTCACATGCTCTATTGCAAAATAACAAAGGATGCTTAGGATACACTTACAACCTTATATGAGGCAAGAAATGAAGCTCGTGTTGCTTACCTCAGAAAATAGTTCGAGAGAGCATATAAATGAAGGAGACTCTATGGATGGGTTTTTAACAAAGATCAAAGATTTGAAAGAGAAATTGATTATCTTCAGATGAAATCCTACTAGATAGTTCACTTGTGCAGGTTGTTCTTAATGGTCTTCCAGATTCATATCAGAGCTTCATTTCTACTCTTCAATTGATCATGAAAGGTGATCCAAATGCCTTAACATTTGAGGATTTAGGAAGATCAATCTAGGCAAAACAAGTCCATTATGTGTGTTGGATATCAATCTTTCTTAGCTAGTCAGAAGGGCCAATGTAAATGGATATCATCTACTAGTAAGCAAAAATAAACCAATTCTACACAATTGAAGAAGGAAGACAAAGCTAAGAAGAAAACAAAAAAGTAGAAACACCTTTGCAAATACTATAAAGGAAATGATCATGTCATAAAGAGTTTTCCAAAATTGGCTACGGATGAGGCAAAGAAGAAAAGGCTAGAATGGTCTATATGTATTATGTGTGTATATGTATGCATGCATGTGTAAATAGCCTAAAAACCCTAATCCTAAAGACCTAAACCCTAATCCTATGTGTATATGTGTGTATGCATGTGTAAACAACCTAATGTTTCCTATTTTTTATAAATATATGATCATATATGTTAATATTAAACACACAACTCTATTTTTTTAATATTTAATTATATATATATATACACATACACATACATACATACACACACACACACACACACACACACATATATATATATATATATATATATATATATATATATATATATATATATATATATATATATATATATATATATATATATATATATATATATATATATATATATATATATATATATATATATATATAATTTATATATTCAAAACACTAGCTCTTTTCATATTTTTATATATACTAAAATCCTATTTTTTATATATTTGATTATATATATATATATATGTGTGTGTGTGTGTGTGTATATATAAACTTAAAAATCCTAAAAACCTATTTTTCATATATTTAATTATATATATTTAATTTTTTTGTATGTATGTAAAAAACCTAAAAGCCTAATCCTAAAGACCTAGACCTAAAACATGTATGTGTGTGTTTGCATGAATGTGAGTGTGTGTGTATAGGTATGAGTGTGTATGTATATATGTGAGTCTGTTCATATGTATGTGAGTGTGAGTGTGTGTGTGTATAGGTGTGAAGTGTATGCATATATGTGAGTGTATATGTAATATATGCATGTGTGAATGTAATATTGTATGCGTATGTATATGTTTATGTATGTATGTGTATGTATGTGTGTGAATGTATGTATACATATGTTTGTGTATGGATATGTGTATGTATGCATATATTTGTGTATGTATGTGTGTGTATGTATGTGTGTAAATGTATGTTTGTATATGTATTATGTGACTACATGTGTATATGTGTATAATTATGTATATGTATGTGTACATGTATGTATATTTATGTGTATATGCATATGTGTGTGTATGTATGTATGCATATGCATGTGTGTATGCATATGTGTGTGTATGTATATGCATGTGTATGTAATATGTATGTGAGTGTGTGTATAGGTGTGAGTGTGTGTATAGGTGTGAGTGTGTATGTATATATGTATGTGTGTGTATATGTATATAGGTGTGTATGTATATGTGTGTAATGCATGCATGCATATGCATGAATATGCATCTGTGTAGGTATTATGTATGTGAGTATATAATATGCATGTGTGTATGTAATATTGTATGTGTATGTATGTGTGTGAATGTGTGTGTATGTATGTGTGTGTATGTGTGTGAATGTGTGTGAATGTTGTTAAAAAATAAAGAAGCAAGGTTGTATATATTTTTTGCAAAAAGGATTTTCTTCAAAAGGAAGGAAAATAGAAAAATGAAAAATGGAAGCATTTACTTCAGCAAGTAGTGGAGGACAAAAGAGAATCAATAAAAAGAGAATCAAATCCAAAAAAGCTGAACTGGAAGAGGAGTGACTACTCAAAGTAGTGGAAGAGTTATGGAGAAGAGCTCCCAAACTCATCATGAGAGTTTTTGGACACTTGGCTATAAAAGAGGCAAGGTAGGACACTCAAGAATAATGGTTTGAGTCATTTCGTTCTCTTCACTCTCATAGACTATGTCCAACCACATACCAATTTCTGGGTAGCCTGATTGTGAGAGTCATATCTCTCAATATATGTATCCAACTTTAGACTTTAAAGACTCTTTGGAAAGCTATCTTGAGTACTTCCTCTATCTAGAACAGTTTTTTGAAATTCTTTATGTTCTGTGAGTTATTCAGTTTTTAGTGAAGTCCAATTTTTAGTGAAGTCCAGTTGCCAAACCAAGACTACTCCAAATTGAGTGTTTGATAGCTCATTTGAAAGCTATAAGTGTCCATTTTGGGCGACTAAAGTTTCAAGTTCATTGCATTTTTCAGTTGATACCAACTTTCATTTGAAAGTTCAGTTATTGGTAAAAGTCTTGATCCTAAGAAGATCTTCTACACTTTTCGTTACAAATAGGAGAGGAATTCTCCAATATTTGATACCAGAGCATTGGAGCTTGAAGAGTCAAAGCATTTGACTTGAAGTGAAGCAAAAGAGAAGCTACAAATCAAGGGGGAGCTTTGTAAAGTCAAGAAAGAGCGCCACAACATATTTGAGGTAAACTTTGATCTTGGAAGTTTTCAATCGCTGATTTAGGACAACAAGTTGAGAAGATAGACAAAGATAATTTTCAGCATTGGAGGTATATAATAACAAATTACCTTAAAGGTAAAGGTTTATGAAGTCTAGTTATTGGAGATGATCCACAACCCGTGGACCTTCAAGATCCGAACATTACTCCAGCACAAAGGAGAGAATTTGTTGATTGGGAAGAGAGGAATCGAAGGATGATGTTCCTCATTTCACAACTTATTTCTAACACTATGATTGGTCATGTGCAAAGCTTAGAGATAGCCAATGAAGTTTGGGAAGCATTAGAGAAGGTGTATCTACCTCAACAAGGTCTTGGAGGATGCAACTCAAGAATGAGCTCAACAACATGAAGAAAAGTTCAATCCAAAGCATTAGCGAGTATACATTGAAGATCAAGGAGACATCGTCCAAACAGCCCTCAATGGATTGAGGAGTGAAGAGAAGTGGAAGCCCCTCATCACAAACATTCTTTATAGGGACCCTCTACCAACATTTGATGAAATTATACCAAATCTTGTGGCTGAAGACGTTGCTCAACAAGAAGAAGGAAACAAAGGTAAGGACAACCATAGTCAAATGTAATATGCAGGTCGAGGTAGAGGAAGGAACTCAAGAGGAGGCTCGAGAGGAAGAGGAAGAATCTACAACAACACGTATTCTAGCCAACACAACCCGGAGGACAACAAGGACAACTCAAATGAAAACACACATGGAAGAGGTCGAGGAAGAAATAGAGGAAGAGATCGAGGTTCATACAATCCTCATAAAGGTATAACATGTTATCAGTGTGGTAAACTAGGACATTATGCAAATGATTGTTGGCAAAAGAATGGAAGGCTGAATGGAGGCAACCAAAGGAGCCAAAATAACTATGCAAGTACATCAAGTGAAGGAGACAAGCAAACCATGCTTTCCATGAAGCATGAGTACAATAGCTTGGGAAGTGATTATAAAAAATGGTTTATAGATTCAATTTGTAGCAACCATATGATATGCCAAGGAGATTTATTCACAAAGCTACAAGCTCCAAGAGGAAAAGGATGTGTGGAGACCAATGATGAGACTCAACACACAATTGAGCATGTTGGAGATATCAAGCTTGGAGACAAGAAGATATTGACTGATGTTCTTCATGTTCCTACTACTGCAAAGAATTTGATTTCAGTAGGACAAATGGTAGAGAAAGGATATCATGTTATCTTCAATGAAAAAGGTTGCTTTATAAAGAATCCAAAAGAAGGATTCAAGGTCATTGCTCAAGGAAGGAAAGAAGGTAGGATGTTCACTTTGGACATTCAAAAATCACATGGAAATGTTATGTATATTCAGTTTGGAAACAAGAGGATTGCTGAAATCGATTTGTGGCACAAAAGATTTGGACATATCAAAATTCCCAGGCTCAAGGACATGAGCAACCATGAAGTGGTAAGAGGTCTTCCAAGATTCAATGATGCCGAACTACATGAGTTTTGTGAAGCATGCCAACTAGGAAAGCAAACTCGCCAACCATTCAAGAAAAGCAACTATGTGGCAAGGGATGTCCTCGACTTGATACACATGGATGTATGGGGACCATCACAACAACCATCAGTGATTGATAATAGATATTTTGTCACTTTTATTGATGATGTGTTCTCCATGTTCAAGAGATTTAAAGCACATGTAGAAAATGAAATAGTACGCTACATAAAGACCTTGAGGTCTGATGGAGGAGGAGAATATTTCTCCAAAGAATTTTCAGATTTTCTTTATGAAAATGGCATCAAACAAGAATTTACTTGTAGATACATACCTCAACAAAATGGAATAGCTGAAAGGGAAAATAGGCATATCATAGAAGTTGCAAGATGCATGCTCAACGAGATGAAGGTGCCACTAAAATATTGGGTTGAAGTAGCTAGTACGGCTATTTATTTGATCAACAAGTGCACAATGGCTAGAGTGCATAATTTAACTCCTGAGGAGGTTTATTCCGGTAACAAAACTAACCTTACACATCTCAAAGTTTTTGGATGTGTGTGTTATGTTCACATCCCTCAAGAACTAAGGACGAAGATGGAGGCAAAGTTAGAAAAATGTATTTTCATTGGATATTCATCGGAGCAAAAGCGATACAGGTGCTACAATACGGTGACAAAGGAGCTACGAGTCTCATGAGATGTGGTATTTGATGAGCTAAGACCATGGTTTGGAGATAAAGGGAAAGAGAAGATTCTTAAAGAAGATTGCGAAGATGATGGAGGTGCTATCCAAGAAGAATTTCAGTAAACAAGCACTCAAATGTCAGGTCCAGAAATTTCTACATCACATGGAGAAAGCTCAACATGGAAGAGGATATTAAGGAGTCATTCCTCATCACCAACATTAGGTTATGAAAGATTTGAACCTAAAAGTTCTGCCCAAAATAGTGATTCAAATGAAAGTGAGGAAGAGTATGAAGAGGTGATTACACCAAAGGTAAAGCTGAATCGGTTGAAGAAGCAATATTCAAAAGGAAAGGAAAGGAGGTCTTCAAGAGCTAGGTATCCAATTCAAAGGCTGAGCTATGATAGTTTTAGTGCAAAGCAGTTTGCATATATGACAGAGGTGGTCAAAGACAAAGAACCAGATGCATATGAAGAAGCATGTACACAAAAAGAATGGTAGAAAACTATGCAAGAAGAGATAAAAGCTCTCACGGACAATCACACATGGGAGCTAGTTCCAAAGGCTGAAGGTATGAAGATTGTTCCAAATAAATAGGTGTTTAAAATAAAGAGAAATACTGATGGTTCTCTAGCTAGGCATAAAGCTAGACTAGTAGCAAAAGGATTCAAGCAAACTCACGGCATCGACTATGAAGAGACTTTCAACCCGGTTGCAAAGATGGGAACAATTAGAGCCTTGATTGTAGTGAGTGCAGCAAGGAGATGGCCATTGTACCAACTTGACATAAAAAATGCTTTTCTCAATGGTGAACTTCAAGAAGAGGTTTACATGAGTCAACTGATTGGATTTAAAGATAAAAAGCATCCAGATTTTGTTTGTAGATTGAAGAAAGCTTTGTATGGGCTGAATATACATTTGCATATATGTTGATGATCTCATCATAATAGGAAGTAATGTTGCAAGAATACAAGAGATAAAAAGAAAACTCGGTAAGGAGTTTAAAATTTCAGGTCTTGGTGAGCTGAAATACTTTTTAGGCATTGAGGTAGTCTATCGGAAAGATGGCATCTACTTGATGCAAAGAAAGTATGTCTTGGATATTCTTTTCAAATTTGAATTGAGTGAATGAAAACCACTCACTCAACCTATGGACACAAATGTGAAGCTATGCTCAACTCATGGAGAGAAGTTACACGATGTAACTACATCTAGGATTATTATAGGTTCATTGATCTATGATACGATCACAAGACCAGATTTGTGTTACGTTGTTGGAGTTCTTTCTCAATTTATGCAAACTCCCATAAGTGAACATTTAAATTCAACCAAACGAGTGTTAAGATATGTGAAGCACATAGTCAATCATGCCTTATTTTATAGATATGATGAAGAATTGCAGGTAAAGGGCTTCAGTGATGCTGATTGGGCTAGTTCGAAGGAAGATAGAAGATCCACTTCAGGTTATGTGTTCATGATAGGTAGCAAACCTATCACATGGAGCTCAAAGAAGCAACCTACTGTTGCACTATCATCTACAGAAGCTGAATATAGAGGATTATTAGCCTTTGCAACTTGTGAGGCTATGTGGATTAAGAAGCTCTTGACCTGATCCTGATGTGCAGGTAGAGACCATTCCAATTTATGGTGACAACATTTCAAGCATTCACTTGACAAAAAATCCAATGTTTCATGCACGAAGTAAGCACATAGAAGTGCATTATCATTATGTTCGAGATAATGTTTTAAGCAAGAATGTGGATATGAAGTTCACTAGATCTAATGATCAAGTTGCAGACATGTTTACAAAGTCCTTAGATGCTTCTAAGCTAAAGAGGTTCAAGGATGAAATCAACTTGTAGCATATGGCTGAAGGTGCAAGCTCACATGTGAGCTTGAGGGGGAGTGTTGAAAAATAAAGAAGCACGCTCCTATATATTTTTCGCAAAAAGGATTTTCTTCAAATGGAAGGAAAATACAAAAATGAAAAATGGAAGCATTTACTTCAACAAGTAGTGGGGGAAAAAAGATAATCAATCAAAAGAGAATCAAATACAAAAAAGCTGAACTAGAAGAAGAGTGGCTACTCAAAGTAGTGGAAGAGTCATGGAGAAGAGCTCTCAAACTCATCATGAGAGTTTTTGGACACTTGGCTATAAAAGAGGCAAGGGAGGACACTCAAAAATAGAGGAAGAAGGCATGGAAGTTCCCTTGTAGGTAGTTCATTTGGTTTGAGTCATTTTGTTCTCTTCACTCTCATAGACTATGTCTAGCCGCATACCAATTTCTGGGTAGCCTGATTGTGAGAGTCATATCTCTCAATATATGTATCCAATTTTAGACTTTAAACATTCGTTGGAAAGATTATCTTGATTAGTTCCGCTATCTAGAAGAGTCTTACCAAATTCTTTATGTTCTGTGAGTTATTTAGTTTTCAGTGAAGTCCAATTTTCAACCTAACTGAGTGGATAGGTAGCCTATCTTGAGGCAAAGAGTTGCCAAACCAAAACTACTCCAAATTGAGTGCTTGATAGCTCATTTGAAAGCTATAAGTGCCTAGTTTGAGTGGCTAAAGTTTCAAGTTCATTGCATTTTTCAATTGATACCAGTTTTCATTTCAACTATTGGTAAAAGTGTTGATCCTAAGAAGGTCTTCTACACTTTCTTTGTCTTTATCTCTCTCTCTCATCTCTGTCTCTCTTTATCTCTCTCTCTCTCTTAGTTTCTCTCTAGATCTCTTTCTTTCTCTCTCTCTCTCTCTATCAATAGAGAACAAAAAAATCACTTACATCAATTAAGCTTTTGGATCTCTATCATCAAAGCCTAGTGAACGTCATCTCTTGTCAAATTCCAAAGAATCAATGCCAAAAAACTCTCGTGAAACCAAAGTGAAGAGAAATTAGAAAATAGAAAACATAGAGAATAAGAAAGGGTGAACGAGTACGTGCATTACTTACCAAGATGCAAGATCTATAGAGAGAGAGAGTGTGTGCATGTGTAGAGAAAGAGATCTATGTGTGTGTGCACAAGACAATGCAGGTCACAATTCAGTTCGTGCTCACAAGTTCAATAGAAGCACTACTCAGTTTAAAACATGTGCAAAATGTCGAGTTTTTGCTCTAGGGTCCGGATATGTTTTAAACATGATGCCAATATGAGCGTCTATAATTTCTAGCAATTTACAAATGCTCATATTGATGCTCATACCGATGCTCATATGGGTGCCTATATTGACGATGGCAATGTATACCGAAGGTCAATTTCAAATGGTCATACTCACGATCTAGTGATCATCGATATGCCTAACATGATTCTTCCAAACATTTTCACCGATCATACCGACACCGGGGGTGGACCATTGGCATAGACAGCGTCGGTATGCCCCTCATATGTTGTAGTGTATGTTGAGATATCAAGCTCAACATGTGATGATCTAGGATGACACGTACCAGTTTTTCGTTTCTCTGACATGTATAGTGGTCACGCCGGTATATGTCAGGGATACTTCATTGAGCTTTATTAGATTTATCTACCGAGAGTGATGGCACATTTGTTTCTTGCCAGCTCACTCATTCGCGGACATTAGTTTTTTCCTTATGCATATATTGCACTTGTTGTATTCCTGTTTTTAGGTCATTCTTGTACATTCCTCTTATGTAATAGAAGAAGAAGAAGAAGATCATTCTTCCTTGCCTCAATCTATGTGTGTGCTTCTCCTTGAGAGTGAGAGTGTGTGTGTGAGCTCTCTTCCTTATCTCCTTCCTCGTGACATAGTATCAGAGCCAGCGTGGCTGTAGAGAGCTCGTGGAGAAGGCGATGGTGAAGACTACGCGGCAAGGTGTGGAGAAAACGTGATTTCACGTGATCAAAGTTTCGGAGCCATATCGACCTTCGTTTTGAGACCGCAAGGTGGGGAACTAGGTCAGTTTCAGAAACTGTGTTTGACGATACTCATATATTCCAGATCTAGAATTTCAAGCGATTTCGTGTACTGTTGATAAACGAAAAGTATGTTTTTCTGAGATCGAACTGTCACGTCATAGTGCGGCAGTGTTCAAGCAGAAGTGCTGCTTAGAGTGTTTTGCAGTGTTATGAATTGCTACAAAAATGGCAAACGCAGATGGAATGAGTCAGCTTATGAGCGATAAGCTAGACAAGAACAACATCCATGCTTGGAGATTCAGAATGACGAATTTCCTGATGGGAAAAGGCTACTGGAAGTACATCGAAGGAGAGAATGAAAATGCTTCGCAATTACCAAAAAGGAATCGGACTGGAGACCAGTTAAGAGCATATGAGGAATGGAATCAAGGAGCACGAAAGGTAATGTATTGGCTATCTGTTAGCATATAGGATAGTATGATTGGACACATACAAGATGCCAAGACTCCAAAAGAGGCTTGGAACAGTTTGGTCACTTTGTATGAGACTAATACAAAGGCACAAAAATTGCAACTCAAGAACGAGCTACATACATTGCAAAAGAAGAGCATGTTGGTAAGTGACTACACTCTAAAAATCAAAAGCATATGTGAGTCACTTGCATCTATTGGTGTGAATGTAGATGATGATGATAAGGTGGAAGTGTGCCTTCGTGGTTTAGGAGCTGCATATAAGCAGTTCAAAACTTCCATACAGACTAAGGAAAATATTCTGAATTTTGCTGATCTGGTATCTATGCTGATTATTGAAGAAAAGAATCTTGGTGAGGATTCAAACTCCCAAGGAAAGCCCATTTCTGAGTAGGTATTCTACTATGGCAGAGGAAGAGGCAGAGGTAGAGGTTTCGAAAGTGAAAGAGGAAATAGTAACCAAGACCGAGGTCAACAACAAAATCATGCAGGAGGAAGAGGATAGTTTCGAGGCAGGGGGAGCCAAAGAGGTCGCAGAAATTTCCAAAGAAATGATTCAGGTAATGATAGTAAAGGATGCTAGAATTGTGGTAAACCTGGACACTTTGAACGTGATTGCAAGTTGAAGAATCAAAATAACAGAAGGCAGCAAAACAACTATGCATCCACAAGTGCAGATGATTCTGAGAAGCTATTTATGGTTCAACATCACATGATGAATACGATGTCTGCTAGTGTTTCAAAATCGAATGATAATGTCTGGTATGTTGATTCGGGTGCTTTAAATCACATGACCATTCATGCAGAATGGTTTAGTAGTCTGCAGAAAATGTCAGTTCCTGGAAACGGGTGATGATACATCGCATCCTATTGAGCATACAGGAAACATAGCATTGTCTATGGAGGATGGGAAGGTAAAACATCTTGCTGATGTGTTGCATGTTCCAAATATAACAAAGAATCTAGTTTCTGTTAGACAAATGGTTGACCAGGGATTACAAGTCAGGTTCAATGCTGATGGATTATATGTAGAAGAGTACAAGCAAGATGGATGATTGGTTGCCAAAGGAAACAAAGTGGGTAGGATGTTCACCTTAAATGTGAAGATTCCTGAAATGAATGCAGCCATGTTTGCAAAAGGTGTAGGAGTTATTGTAGATATAGAGATATGGCACAAACGGATTGGACATGCAAACTTGCAAAGGCTGAAACTAATGCAGTCAAAGGAGATTGTCCATGGACTACCAAATTTCAAAGTTGTAGAACTGCAAAAGGTATGTGCATCATGTCAATTTGGTAAACAGTCAAGAGCATCATTTCCACATGACAAGCATGTTAGTGATAATGTACTAGAAGTAGTACATAAAGTGTTTGGGGTCCAGCAAAGACCACATCTATGGGTGGTTGCAGGTTTTATGTTACTTTCATTGATGACCATACACACAAATTATGGGTATATTTCATGAAAGAGAAGAGCGAGGTGCTCACTCACTTCCAGAATTTTAAAGTTATGGTGGAAAAGCAGACAGGGAAGTACATTCAAACAGTAAAATATGATGGAGGAGGTGAATACATGTCAAATGAGTTCAGCAGTTTTCTAAAAAATCATGGAATTCGGCGTCAGTTTTCATGTAGGTACACACCACAACAGAATGGCATTGCTAAACGCAAAAATAGACATATTGCAGAAATAGCAAGAGCCTTAATGGCTGAGAAGAATATGCCTCATTGTTATTGGGCAGAAGCTGTGCATACTGCTGTATACATCATGAACAGAACTCCGACTGTTGTTGTACATCAAGTTATACCTGAAGAGAAGTTTACAGGTAAAAAGACAAACTTATCACATTTAAAAGTTTTTAGTTGTATTGCATATGTACATGTCCCAGATGAATTGAGGATGAAGCTTGATCCAAAAGCAAAAAAGTGTGTCTTCATTGGATACTCCCTTGAGCAAAAGAGATATAAATGTTATAATCCACTCACACGACAGGTAAAGGTAAGCAGAGATGTGGTATTTGATGAAATGTCAAGCTTCTATGTAGATGCCAAAGAAGGACTGAGTCTTGAACCAAATGACAAAGAAAATGCTGAAAAATCAAGTGCAGAATCTCAGGTTTTGAGTGGACCGGCTGCATCACCAAGCAATAGTTCCAACTCAAATCCATGGAGTGGAAGATTACGTGGAAATTTCAGTCCAGCAAATTCATCAAATACATCCAAGAAAGGTAAAGAAAAACTTTATGCTGGTCATAAAACATGTGCAGGTTTTGAAGACGTTGATGGAGATTCAAGTGGTTCAGAAAAGAGTCTTGATGAGAAACTTGGATTGCCCTCTATAAAGACTCCAAGAGTAAGAAGGGCACATGTAGATGATACAAGGAGAAGTGACCCAGGACCAAGAAGATCTGGGAGGATGAGGAATTCAGTGCAACGATTGACGTATGATAGTTACATGTCTCGTCATTATGCCTACATGACAAAGGTAACACAAGATGCTCAACCTTCTTGCTTTGAAGATGCAATTGGAATTGCAGATTGGAGAAAAGCTATGGATGAGGAGATGGCTTCACTTTATGTAAATGATACATGGAAGCTGGTTCCATTGCTGCAAGGAAAGAAACCCATAGACTGTAAATGGGTTTACAAGGTAACGCATAATGCTGATGGTAGCATAAGCAGGTATAAAGCATGATTGGTAGCTAAAGGATATGCACAAACATATGGCATTGATTATGAGGAAACATTCAGCCCTATAGCTAAAATTTATACTGTTAGGACACTTGTTGCATTAGCTACAGCAAAAGGATGGACTTTGCATCAAATGAATGTGAAGAATGCTTTCCTACATGGTGAGTTATAGGAAGAAGTATATATGGACCAGCCACAAGGATATGAAGATTCAAAGCATCCAGAATATGTTTGCAGGTTGCAAAAGGCTTTGTATGGGTTGAAGCAGGCTCTGCGTGCATGGCATGCAAGGATTGTTGATTACTTAACCAGCATTGGGTTTTCTATGTGTGATGCAGATCATTCACTATATGCAAGGAAGACTAATGATGGCATCACGATTGTGGCCATTTATGTTGATGACTTGATTGTAGGTGGTGATAATGAAGAAAGCATCAAAGAGGTAAAGCAACTTCTTATGCACATGAAAGATCTTGGTGTGCTGCGCTATTTCTTGGGCATTGAGTTTATACATACAGAAACAGGTATATGGATGTCACAAAGGCAATATGCCTTGAATATGTTGCAAAAGTATGGTATGGCTCGTTGTAAGACAATTTCTATGCCATTAGATCAGAATTTGAAGTTGGATACTACATCAGGTGAAACATTGGAAAATGCTACTACGTACAGGAAAATTGTGGGAGGCCTTATATATCTTACAATTACAAGGCCTGATTTAAGCTATATTGTTGGACTTGAAAGTCAGTTTATGCAGGTTCTCAGGAAGCCACATTTGGATGCTCTGAGGCGCACTCTATGTTATGTGAGTGATACTTTGGATTATGCATTTTTTTATGAAGCCGGTGTAGATTTGCAGGTTCAAGGATACACCGATGCAGATTGGGCTGGTAGTACTCCAGATAGAAGATCTACTAGTGGCTTTCTTTTCTCACTTGGAGGTGCAGCTATTACATGGAGCAGTAAGAAGCAACCCACTGTTGCTTTGTCGAGTACAGAGGCTGAGTATAGAGGTGGTGCAATGGCAGCATGTGAGGCATCATGGCTGGAGATATTACTTGCAGATTTAGGTGTGGAAGTGCAAAAGCCTATCACTATCTTTTGTGATAATCTTAGCAGCATAGAGTTAGCACGGAACCCTGTTTTCCATGCTAGAACAAAGCATATCGAGGTACATTATCACTTCATGAGAGAGAAGGTATTAGCAGGTGATATTGATCTTGTTTATGTGAGAACAGATGAGCAAGTTGCTGATATTTTCACCAAAGCACTTGGAGTTGAGAAGTTGAAGAAGTTTCGAGAGATGCTTGGATTACAGGATATGACATTGAGCTTGAGGGGGAGTGTTGAGATATCAAGCTCAACATGTGATGATCTAGGATGACACGTACCAGTTTATGTATAGTGGTCATGCCGGTATATGTCAGGGATACTTCATTGAGCTTTATTAGATTTATCTACCGAGAGTGATGGCACATTTGTTTCTTGCCAGCTCACTCATTCGCGGACATTAGGTTTTTCCTTATGTACTGATCTTTATATATTGCACTTATTGTATTCCTGTTTTTAGGTCATTCTTGTACATTCCTCTTATGTAATAGAAGAAGAAGAAGAAGATCATTCTTCCTTGCCTCAATCTGTGTGTGTGCTTCTCCTTGAGAGTGAGAGTGTGTGTGTGAGCTCTCTTCCTTATCTCCTTCCTCGTGACAGTGTATACCTTAAATAATAATGGCTTCCAGCTAAAAAATAAGAAGTCATGTTGAAATCATGCCAGACTTTTGAAGAATTGTGAAAAACAAGAAGGTAAGCAATCCTCTATCCTTTACAAAGATAAAAGCAAAGGCAAAGATAACAAAGGTAAAGGT
This sequence comes from Ceratopteris richardii, assembly GCA_020310875.1. Taxonomy (NCBI): domain Eukaryota; kingdom Viridiplantae; phylum Streptophyta; class Polypodiopsida; order Polypodiales; family Pteridaceae; genus Ceratopteris; species Ceratopteris richardii. The sequence goes on along the minus strand of CM035436.1, from coordinate 45,463,524 downwards.
AAAAATTTTGACAATGAAGGAGGCACTTCCCAAGCTAACTTTTCAGGTAAAGGTAGAAGTTCAGGAGGAAAAGGGAGAGGAGGTAGACAAGACAGCTAGAGAACTCAAAGCTCCAACTCACTATGTTCCATATGTGGCCTATCAAATCACATCATAGATAATTTCTTCATAAACCCAAGGAATCACAAAGGAACAGGATACAAGAGAGGTGGATATGGAGCCTCTACAGGTACATATAAAAACTCATATGGATACAACAAAAAGACCTACAACAACAACAACAAAAACTATCAAGGAGGATATAAATAGAGGAGAGATTAAAACAATTACACAAATGATCAAGCTCAAGAAGATTCACTTCTACTAATGAATATGAAAATGAAGGAAGGTAAATCTGATGAGCATGTATTCTACATTGATGTTTGATGCTCAAATCATGTAGCATGGAATGTAGCATTCCTATCAAACTAGGAAGATCCTAAGAATCAGCATGAAGTCCAAACACTTGATGACACAAGGCACCCTATGAATGTGAAGAATTTCAATGGTAATATGAATTTTTTGAGCAGAGTTTGTTGGAAGTAGGTGGGCCCCAATAACAATAATTTTTGGTTTATAGGATCTTCCAACACATGAACCCTAGCATACACACCTTAAGGCTCAAGAAAAAGATGAGTTAGAGATAGAGAGAGAATAGATAAGATCTTTCAAAGTGTACGGTAAGCTAGGATGCTCACCTACATTATCTTATATTCCAATGTCAAATTACAATGTGTGAACATGATACAAACTTACAAGAACTGAATCTGGGCAAAGATAGGAACTAGGTACAAGAAATTGTGTGCCTAAGAGGTATGGTGTGTGTGTGTGAATATGAAGAATATGAACAATTTAGAATTTTTGGATAGCAAACCCGAATTCTCATTAACCTAAATAAAAAACTAATGAATGAACAAGTAGGAATATAAATAGACTTGTGACTCATAGTAACTCAACAAGTGATCCTGATGGTTGGCTGACATGAATTCCTCCAAGAACTCCAAGATTAGAGGACACCTCCTCCAAGTGTTGAACACTTCCTCAAAGAGACGACCTCCAAAGATCTTCTTCAGCTTGCGTTGAGCTAGTGCTATAGCTAGAGAGGATTGAGTTGATAAATAGACATCACATAGTGCATGTTCTTTTGGAAGTCTCCTAAAGATAATATCTAAAACTAATACTTGTTGAGGATTTTGGATTATTGTGACTTGTTTCCAACATCTATGTACCAAGTTTACAAAACATCTAATAAGTGTAGGGCAGATTGTGAAGATTTGTAGGTGAGATTCACCAAATGTGGATCCTATCTAGAGGATTGATATCAAAGTTTCAAGAGGATATAAATGGGAGAGAAAATAGTTAGATTGATCACATTTCAACTACAAGATGCCAAGAACATTGCTTTGTTAAATTATGGTACCCATACCCTATCAGAGCTAGAGGTTTGGCATAAGAGGTTGGCTCACATTGGCTCACATTGCTGATTGGTGAGAGAGCTCTCAAACAAACCAATAGAGATAAAAGTGTGCATGGAGTACCCAATATCACAAAGCAACACATGATATACAAGTGTATTGCATGTGAATTTGGAAAATCTCATAGGCAACCATTCACAGAGAAAGGATATATACATGGAGATCTTCTCGATATTATCCACACAAATATTTTGGGACCAAACAAAGAGCCATCAATCTGAGGATCAATGTATTATGTTTCATTTATAAATGATTGTAGTAGATGGACTATTTTGTACTTTATGAAGCATAAGGATGAAATGCTCCCATGTTTTAGGAAGTATTTAGCTTTTATGGAGAGTAAAAAAAGTAAGACCCTAAAAGCCTAAAAAGACTAAGGTCTCATGGAGGGGGAGAACCTTTCACTATGAATTTTATTCCTACTTGCAATATAGAGGAAAATAGAGAGAGATTACTACGAGGTAGACAACTCAACAGAATGGAGTAGAAGAGAGGAGGAGTAGAAGCATTGCTGAAGCAAAAAAGTCCATGTTGAATGATAAGAAACTACCAAATTATTTGTGGGTAGAGGCAATGTCCACTGCTACATATTTGATTAAAAAATTACCTTCAAATGCTTTGGATGGTATGACCCCTTATGAAGATTGAAATGGAAGAAGGCAAAGCTTGGATCATTTTAGGATATTTGGATGCATTGCATATGCACCCTTAGCATCTTAAATTAGAGGTAAATTAGACCTTGAGGCAAAGAAGTATATCTTTATGGGCTTTGATCTTAATAAAAAAGGTTATAGAGTATATTATCCAAGTATGAAAGTTTTTATACTTAGTCAAGATGTTTTGTTTGATGAGAACAAATCATGATTTGAAGATCATTGTAGGAAGACAAGATATCATATGAAGTAGAAGAGAACTTTCTAGCACTCTCAAGAAAGAATACATATACTCTTGAAACGTTGTGAATCAGAAGATGATCAAAAGATTGCTACGAAGGATTAAATTCATGGAACTCCAAAAGCAGGGCCAAGATACAAGAGTTGAGGGACATTGAAAAATCCTCTCAACAAACCATCAAAATATCTACTAGGGAGAAAAAGTTGAAGCCACAGAGGTATGGATATGATACATCTCTATTGACTAAACATTCTATCTATTTAGTAGAGGACTTAAACTCCGAAGAGACCTCATCTTATGAGGAGGAAAATAAGAAACTAGAGTGGATGAATGCTATGAAAGAAGAAATTGAAACCTTAAATGAAAGCTTATTCTACCCATATGCAACTGATATGGGTATAAAGCTATTCTCTTATGTAGATTGGGCAAGAAAAAAAGATGACAGGAGAAGTACTTCATGTCTTCTTATATTTGCAAGTACAAAAGTCATGTCATGATCATTCAAGAAGCAAATCATAGTCGATCGTTCATCTATTGAAGCTAAATGTAGAGGTTTGGAAAATGCAACTCAAGAACCCATGTGGATTAAGATTTTAAAACCAGATTTAGGTCTAAAGTCTTTTATTCCTGATATCTTTGTAGACAACATAAGCTCTCTTCATCTTGAAGCAAATCAAATTTCTCATGCTAGGACCAAAGACATTGAGGTCCATTATCATTATGTCAGGGAGAAAATCACAAGCAAGGAAGTTGAACTCTCATTTGTATCAACTTAAAAACAATATGCAGATATGATGACCAAACACTATAGAAAATGGGGGGACACTACAAGGAATACGAGTGCATAGCGACGGTTAAGGCGACACAATTTCGTCGCTATAGAATTGCAAAAAGCGTCAAAATGAGCATCGCACGAAAAGCATCGATTAAACGATGAATAAAACGATGTTTTTTTGGGTACTACACGACGGGCTGTGCGACGCTCGCATAGAGCGTCGCTAAGGTGACGGTTTCAAAAAGCATCGCATAAGCGATGCTTTTGCATTGCATAAGCGATGCTAAAAAGTGTCGCATAAGCGATGCTTAATAATGTCGTTTATGCGACACCAATTCCAGTGGTTTTTATGATGCATTATCATTGCTTACACGACGGTCTGTTGACGGAAAAAAATTAAAATGTGGGAGGCTCTTCGATCAGCATTTTCACGCATCTAATCGAAGAGCTCTCCAATGTTCGCAATTGTGTTGCGCTTACGAGCTAAAACAAGTATACGCAAAATTGTTGTTTTGCCTAAGCTCTCTCTTATTGTCTCTCTCTGTCTTTATTTCTCTCTTTCTACATCTTTCTCTCTTTGAATTCTCTCTTTCTCTCTCTCTCTCTCTTCTTTCTCTCTTTATTGCAGGTTCTTCAAGAAGCTAACCAAGCAAAAAGTATGGCTAACTATTGTAAGTACAATTTCTATTGTTTGTATATCATTTGAATTGTGTTATTTTCATTAGATAGCATACTCACACTTATTGATATGCACTTATACACTTATACATGATGAAGATGCACTTTCACACATATACACATACACATACACACACATATATACACACAGATACATGTGCACATACACTTAGATATACACACACATACACATGCATATGCACAAAAATTTCTACAACCACATAAAAAGACTTACATGCATGCATTATTGCATATATATATACACATACACACATTAACATATACGTAAATACATGTATATGCACATCCACATGCATGCACATTCACATGCATGCACATGGATACAAGGGGAAATGCATCCACATACACATGCATGTTTCATACATATACACATGCATAAACATACATTATACACATATATACACATATATGCACATACGTACACAAACATATACACATGCACACACACATGCACATACATACATATACACATATACATGCACATACACACATATATACATAGAGTTACACATATACATGCACATACATATACACACACATACACATGCACATGTAGATACTCATACACACATGTACACTTACACATGCACATGCACATACATAAATATACACACAGATACACATGCACATACATACATATACACACACATACATATACACTTATGTACACACATATGAATGAATTATATAATTAAAGTATTAAAACACATGCTCAATATAAACAATAATAACAATCAATAGAACAAAACTCTTCATTACTTAATACCATACACACAATTCAAAACATAACTGAAATGAAAAATATATAGATAATATATATATATATATATATATATATATATATATATATATATATATATATATATATATATATATATATATATCAATGTAAATACATATAATCCAATGTCATAATCAACTAGAATCCTAATCATCATCATCATGATCATCATCATCATCATCAGCAATAGCATCATGATCATCCTCATCCTCATCATCATGATCACCCTATGACGATCGAGATCATCCCTCCTGTGTGTGTCTCTCCACCTCGTCCATATCTGCCTCTCCATAATACTCCTGTATTACATATAACAAACATAAATAAGTAAAACAATTGAACCATTCATAAAAATAAAATAATTATATAAAATTTAATAATACTCACAAAGGCATCTGGATGATCTCACATATACTCGCTCAAACGCCAATATCCAAAATGTGTAGCATACTCAATCTCATGTTTCGTAGGATATCAGCCATAATCCTTTCGCTACATTGAAACAAATAAAAAAGATTAGTTGCTTGCATTTTAACTAAAATAAAAAATATACTCACAATAACACATATACTTACAAATGTAGCTACAAAACCATTATGGCCCATTTGGCCTAGGTGCGATGTGTGGCCCGACTCCACTCTCTTCGTTGCAGCAGCCTGTTTATTCAAGAAAAAAGAAATACATAAATTAAATGTAAAAAATTACTAAAATATATGAAAATTATAAATATAAACTATTAATTTGTTTACCTTCTGCTAAGGAAATGACTCCTGAAGACGTAGCTGTCTACAAAAAATTGCCATGTCTCAGGTGGTATGTTAGGTCGCCTCTTATTTTTTTCCACCATACAATATCTCCTGTTAATTTAATCTCAAACAAAAAAAAAATCAGAATACATACACATATATACACACACATACACATACCCACATACACATATACATGCAAACATATACACATACATATATCTATACATATACACATATACATACATATAACATAAACACACATATACATATCCACCTATATACGTACACATACATGCATGCATATACACTCATTCATACAAAATACATGCATGTATCCCACAATAATGTGTATTTGTGTATATGTGAATATGTGTGTATGTGTAAATGTGTATATGTGAATATGTGTGTATGTGTAAATATGTATATGTGAATTTTTTGTGTATGTAAATAATTAGATTATTAATATCAAATACCATTATTTGTAGATTTTGATCAATCACATGGAACTCCACCACCATCTCCTCATCGTGCAATGATTATATACTGTAAGTATGTCAAACATTTAATTTTAAATATATTTGATGGATACATAACTTATATATTTTTTTGTTTCTTATTATAATCAGATTTTGATCAATCAGAGGGTACTCCACCACCTCCTACCCATGCAACGACTTCATATGTGTCCTCCGATAGGAATTATGATATTGAATTTTACTATCAAGATCATATTACATGTTGGTGTAACTCTTGTTATGGCACATATCGAAGACCACGATTGGAATGTATTGAACATGAGGCAGAGTATGGTACTTTTGAGCGTGCACCATCACCTAGTCAACGTGATAATGCTTGGGTATGTATTTTTTATATAAATTAATGTCATTATTTTATTTAAAAACCATATACAAAAATCAAACTACTGTTGATATATAGGAATACTTGCTCAATGATGATGATGATAATTTTTCTCATAATGTTAATATACCTCGTACACGTCATGGACTTGATGTTCATCAATTACAAGCAGAGGTTTCTAGAAATCCTCTACTTCTTGGTTTAGAGACTGAAACGGCTGGAGATTATCCATTGCTAGCTCGTGATCGTTCTTTAATACAAACATATGATAGAAGAAGATATGGAGGATGGAATAGAGGACCACTTCCTTTAGATGGAGAGGTTTTCAACTTTTGGGGTAATCGCTATATGATTGCTCCATCCACTATTACTAATGTTGGTTGTGGTCTCTTTATTGTAGAGGATTTGTATGTGCCTCCGAACTCTGAAGTCACTCTTATGTCATTTTGTGGTCCTATATATGGATGGGGAGATTGGCATCGACTTTCACGTTGTGTTCAAAGCATGAGTACTTATGGAATATGCTTGAACGTAGCATCCCTTACTAGTAGAAGGATTTTACATGCAGAAAATGAAAGATTATATATTGATGGAAGACCTTACACACATGGAAATAGTTTTAATAAATAGTAGTCGAGGGTTACATAATAGTTCAAGGACTAATTGCACATTTGAGGAGCATGAAAATAGTCATGAATCACCATACATGAGTAGAGATGTATCAAGATACATAGTTTTCAATGCTATTACTACATTACATGCCGGTGATGAACTATTAGTGAATTATGGATGGCGTAGACCTCCAAAAGCACCGTTTAGCTAGAGAGAATAAAAATTTTCTATCCATATTTAATAACTTATATACTTAATTTTATATTTAAAGTTTACTTTTTATTCATTTATGGAATACTTAATGAATTTTATTTATATGTGTAGATTCCAACGTATGATGTTGATGATATTACTCCACACCATTCACAATTGCCAGTAAGACCTCATTTATTAGAAGCTTCTATGAGGAGGCTACGCAAAAGTAATCCTGTGCAATATGCAAGGTTGGAAGATATATATTCAAAAGACGATAAAGTACAAGATTTCTGTGACAATGATGAAGATGATGGCATGGCAGATTTTATTCAGGATTGGTATCAAAATGACAAATGAGAGCATTAATATTTCTAAAAATGAGAACTATCTTCGAGAGGAATGTCTAAAGCATGTATATGAAGGAAGTCTTTTGACACGACTAAGTGCGAGCTTACTTATTCTCAATCTTCAAAATCATTTTGGATGGAGTAATGTATCTGTTTTGACACTATTAAGGTATAATTTTTAATTTTCTATCTATATATATATATATATATATATATATATATATATATATATATATATATAAACATACACACACATATACACACATACACATGTTATGAGAGTAAGGTCAAATTATACATACTTGTATTGAATGAAGATGTTTTGTCCATCTAGCCTTTAGAATTGTCCACCCAACCTTTAGAATCTTCTTCACACATATGTTTCTCCTATTTTAGTCGACCTAATACTTGTGTTGCTAATTATACAAATATTAAATAGTAGTTACCAAGGAAGGTATTAAGCCACATGTAAAATGGGAGGAGCAAATTTATCTTGAAGATTTTGAAGGATGGAAAAATAATTTTAAAGGATGGGCGAACAAAAAGTGTCCATTCAATGCAAGTTTTTATTCTTACTTTAGATAAGGTAAGAACAAGAACTTGAATTGAATGGACGCTTTTTGTCCACCCATCTTTTAAAACTATTAATGCATCTTTCAAAATATTCACGAAAAATTTGATCCTCCCATTTTACATATGACTAAATACCTTCCTTGGTAACCGCTATTTAATATCTGTAAATAGCTTAGCAAGACAGGTAATAGATTGACTATAAAATGGGAAACTGCCAGACAATTCAATGGTCTAGATATGAAAATCTGCAAACCACAATATACAAAAAACAATTAAAAACGAAATCAAATATACACAGCTACACATGCATACATACATATACATACATATATACACATTCATACATACACATACATACATACATACACATGTATACACACATACATATACATTTATGCATACATATACGCATACATATATAAACATACATATACACCTATAAAACACATATACATACATATATACATATACACATACACATATGTATATGCATGCACATGCATATTCACATCCACATACACATACACATAAGCATACACATATATAAAATTACATGCATATATATATATGTGTATATTTATTTATTTACTTTTTTTAGTATATCTTTTTTTTATGAACTTACAGGTTATTATCTGAAAAGTTTTTACCAAGTCCGAATATTCTTCCTACCTCACATGATGAAATGAAGAAGATAATCAACAATCTTGGTATAGATTATCAATGTATACATGCATGTCCTAACATTTGTATTTTATATAGAGGTGAATATGCAGACTCTTTGACATGTCCCAAATGTCAATCTCCTCGATATAAGGGCAAAGAAGGTAAAATCCCAAAAAAAGTATTGAGACATTTTCCATTGGCTCCATGGATTAGACATATGTTTCAACGCCCCTAATTATCAAAGCTTTTGACTTGGGGACATGATCATAAAAGTACTGATGGAATAATCAAAATTCCTCATGATAGTGTTGCTTTTCAGCATATTGATTCTACATGGCCTGAATTTTCACAAAATAGAATCTAAAGTTAGGAGTTGCATTAGATGCGGTTAATCCATTCTCCATGAAATCCAGTAAATGGTTCACATGGCTAGTGGTAGTCATAAACTACAATCTTCCGCCATACCTTAGCATTAAAAAGGAACATTTAATGCTTTCACTTTTAATCCCAGGCAAAAGACAAGTTAAAGATATGAATATATATCTTGGTCCTCTCATTGACGATCTCCAAGAGTTATGGAGAGGTATTAATGTCATTGATGTATCAAAAAGCATCAATGAAAGACATATTACGGTTCGTGGTATTGTGGCTTGGACTATTCGCGATTTTCCAAGATATGGTGTTTGTTCAGGTATTGATGTAATTTTTTTATTCAATATGCATGTAAATAAATATGATTTAATCTAATTATATTTTTATCATTTTCATGATGCACGAATATCTACTAAGGGTTATAAAGCTTGTCCATATTATGGTGATTGGTTGAGATCAATCTATAGTAAGAATCTCAACAAAAATATTTATCTTTGACATCGATGATTCTTGCCTAATGATCATCCATTAAGATCTAAAAGAGAAGCAATACATTTTAATGGAAAGTTTGAAACAGGTCAGTGCCCAAACCCTATGACGCCTATGGATTAGTATAAAAAATGGACAGATGGACCTCTGATAGATCCAGAATCAGAAATCTTTAGTGATGATTCAGATAATGAGTATGTGAAGAGAGGTAAAGAAAAATTGGCACTCGTAGAGAACATATCAATATGGTATTCTTTGGAGTATTGGAAAGAGTTAAAAGTATGTCATCTTCTTGATCCTATGCATATATTAAAAAATATTGGTTATTCACTATGGCAGCATCTTCTTGGACTAAAAGATACCATAGCATCAAGGAATGATTTGAAAGATCAAAAATCAAAACCAAAGTTATGGAGAGTTTTTGATAGACATCGACAAGAAACGACTTATGCACCTGCTCCTTGGATACTTACAACAAAAGAGATACAGACTATCAACAATAAAATTCAATTGATTAAGACTCCTACAGGATATGGAGCATCTTTTCAAAACATGTTTACTATGGCTGATAAGAGCTTATCTAGGTTAAAGACCCATGACTGGCATAACTTTTTGAAACATATTTTACCTTTGGTTATCAATGGATGTACAATGAAAGGATTACGAGATGTGATCTATCATCTTGGATCACTTATAAGGTATTTATGATACTTTTATATTTAATATGTATGAATATTGGATATCTTTTATTTTTGAATTAACTTCTTTATAATTTTTTTAATGATATGTATAGGTGGATTACATCCAAAGGGATTGACAAAAACTTGATCCCACAAAAAAAATGTGAATGCAAAGAGCTATGTTTGATGGAGAAAGAACTTCCTACTTCATTTTTTGATATTCAAGTTCATTTATTAATTTATGTTGTAGATGAAATAGAGATTGCAAGTGTTGTCAACACTCAATGGATGTTTTGGGTTGAGCGATTTATGGGAATATTAAAAGGTTATGTGCGACAAAGAGCGAAACCAGAAGGATCCATGGCAAAGGGTTGGATGCTTGAAGAGTGCATGTATTACATTAGTGAGTACCTTGAAAGAGTTCATGAAGAAGCTCCACGTGCATGGACCAACAAGTCTTCTTCAAAAATAACAGATGAGGTATTATCAGGTAAGGGAGTTCCATTCTTATTTACATTTCAAGAAGAAAATGATGTTTCTACTTTTGTAGCATATAATAGCGAATGCATGCAGGTATTCCTTAGCGAGTAGGAACAAGAACTTCAAAAACTCCGAAGTAAAAGGCAAAAAAACAAAAGATATAGATGTAATCTCGATAATAATGAGATTACAGATATATCTTCTTTCACGGATCGGCTATATAGTCGTTTGCAATGTGCCAACGCAAATAATGAAGAAATCTCAGATGAGCAGAGAGAGTTAATGATAGGTTGTGAATGAAAGGTAATTTTATTTTAATAATCTTTTATTTTTTTCATATATGTATATTATTTTCTATTTACTAATTGAATTTCTTTTGCAGGCTCGAATATTCACTAATATGTGGGCCTTTGGACAGCATATTAGAATCAAAGCCATTGATTCTTTACGTAAAACAGAGGATTCTAGTATTGTTGCTTCTTTCAAGCAACTATCACGTGCTAGCTCAAAACACACGAACCTTATAGATGGCGAACTTGGTCATGTAGGAACTATTGTTGGTATCTACGAAATTTCATTTCGTACATTCAAACAAGTAGAAAAAAGTTTATATTTTTTATGATAGAGTTAGTTATTTTTTTTAAGCACCTAATAATGGGTTTTTGTTTTTATATATTTTGATAGGTCATTTTGAAGGTTGACTGGTTTCGAGCCGAGTATAAAGGTAGTAATTCCACATTAAGAAAGGAATTATATGGGTTCTGAGCAATTGATTCTTCCAAGGTAATGTGATCTACTAAAGAACCATATATTCTTCCTAGGCATATTGAACAAGCATTTTTTCATAAAAACCCAAATGCTCACCCTTGGTGGCAAGTAATTCATGTGCAACCTAGAGGTAGGTCATTGTTTGAATAGTTTATTGTTAGAGAGATCAAAGAAAGTCCTCTTGATGATTCAACATCAGATACTGATACATCAACATTTAAAAGAGAAATTAGAATCATTATACGTGATAATGATACTAATCTTTTTGATGAAGAGGATAATTCTCTACATGCTGATTCTACTGATGAGGAAGAGGAATTACCAGAAATAGATATTAATCCATCAATAGATGATGTGACTCATGAGAACATAGATTTAACAATAGAAGAAATAAATGAAATCAATAAGGATAATGAAGATGAGACTATATTGATGTCTTACCAGAATGATGGCAATAATGAAAACATATGAGCATATTAAATAGTAAATTCTACTCTACTTATTGATCAATAACTTGAAGCTTCTGAATGGATATCAGATAATAGATTTTTTATTAACTAGAATAACGGTGAATCCTACTAGAGAGATGAAATCATGTTCTTTTAAGTTAGAACATGAAGCTTGGGGGTATGCCTAATTATTTTATATATAGCTTTATCTTTGAGGAGAAAATTTTTATCATGTATGTATGCATATGTGTGTGTATTCATGTGTATTATATGTATACATATGTTAGTATGCATATATATGTATTTCATGTATATGTATGCGTGTGCATGTGTGTGATATATGTATACATGTGTTAGTATGCATATGTGTATATATGCATATGCATTTATGTAAAATATTCATGTATTCATGTAATATATGCAAGTGTTTATAATTGTGTACATGTATATATGTATATGTGTCTATGTGTAAATATGTACATGTAAATATGTATGCATGTATATATATATTTATGTGTGCATGTAGGCATGTATGTGTGATTTGTACATGTATATATGTATATGTGTCTATGTGTAAATGTGTACATGTAAATATGTATGCATGTATATATATATTTATGTGTGCATTTAGGCATGTATGTGTGATGCATAATATATCTACTCCATTTTATATTTATGTATGTGTATCTACATGATGTGTATATATCTTTATATATATTATGATCCTCGTTGATTCGAGTAGCTATATATAGAGGCATAAGGTTGGGAGGAGAGACATCTCTCTAGTAGGACGTCGGAGGAATAGATGCAATGTGTACATATACTTCAATCATATGGATAAAAGGTTGAATTAGAGTTTTTAAATTAGGGGTTTTAAAACCCTAATATTGAAATTAGTGTTTTCAAATTAGGATTTTTGAAATAGGATTTATTTATTTATTTATTTATTTATGTGTATGCATGTGTTGTGTATGTATGTGTATCTATATGTGCATATGCATGTATTGTGTGTGTGTATATATGCATGTGTATATGTATATATGCATGTAAATATGATTATATGAGTCTATGTGTGTCTACATATGATTATGCATGTGTATGTGTATGTATCTATGTGTATTCATTATATGTGTGTAACTGCATGCATGTGTATGTGTGTGTAAAAATGTGCATGTATGTATATATGTGTGTAAATGTGCATGTATGATGTATATGTGTGTGTATGCATGTATTTGTACCTCTAGTCTCACTCTTTTCTCTCTCTCTCTCTCATATACATACATACTTACATAAACACACATTCTCATGTCCACATATATATACATAAAAGTAGTGTGTACCGTGCATTATCGCGACGATGAGCCATAAGTGTCCGCATCTCTTTTACACACCACTTATGCGAGTATTCTGTCCCAAACTCTGTGTCAAGTGAACTAAGTACGTATTTTTTATCCCTTTGATCATGCGCACTACAAAAATAAAAAAAAATCATGTAAATAAAACATAAGATATTTATTTCAATTTATATGTAAAATTTATACTTACTTCCACGATAAGTGGACACGGTGCACGTAAGAGTCGCATAATGCCCGCATTCTTCTCTTGAACTACAATCCATTCCCTATGTACGCAATGTTCCCCTCTGGCTCTATATCGCACTCTAGTCGTAAGGTGCCTATGCATGTCCTCATAGGCAACTCTGCTCTGCTATCATGATCTGGAGGTGGTATAGGTGTCCTGAAAATAGATAGATAAAAAGAAATAAAAATATTTGTTATAATATCATTAAAAAAGTTTATGAAAAAAAAAACATACCTATGAGCAGATAGTTGTCTTCCTACATGTGGAGCCACAGAAGTGCCCTCCTATGATCGCTGGGTAAGCATCTGGATCGTATAATCCAGCTCATCATCAGACATCTCTGAGTAATCATGAGTGATGGCCCCTAGAGTATCAGACAGAACTCTTGCTCTCATACGACTTTTTATGAGAGTGATTTTCACCTTTCTCTCTCTACTAGGATCCATAATACCTAACATATAAAACAAAATGGGTTAGAAATCAATATATATACGTGTACATATGTATGTGTGTATGCATTAAGTATGTGTACGTATGCATGTGCATTATGTATGCATATGTGTGTGTACGCATGTAAGTATGTATGTATGCATATGCATATGCATTATGTATGCATATGTATGCATGTATCTGTATGTGTGTGTATGTCTCTCTATGTGTGTGTATGCATATATGTGTGTTTATGTGTGGGTGTATGTGTGTGTGTATGTGTGTGTGTATGTGTGTGCGTGTATGTGTGTGTGTATGCATGTGGTATGTGTGTGTATGCATCATTATGTGTGTATGTGTCTATGTGTGTGTGTATATGTGTGTGTGTATGTGTGTGTGTCTATGTGTATGTGTGTGCGTCTATGAGTGTGTATGTGTTTATGCATGTGTATGTGTCTATGTGTGTGTATGTGTCTATGTGTGTATGTGTATGCATGTATGTATGCATATGCATGTGCATTATGTATGCATATGTCTGTGTATGTGTGCGTATGCAATATGTATGCATATGTGTGTATGCATTAAGTATGTGTATGTATGCATGTGCATTATGTATGCATATGTGTGTGTATGCATGTAAGTATGTATGTATGCATATGCATATGCATTATGTATGCATGTATGTGTATGTGTGTGTATGTCTCTCTATGTGTGTGTATGCATATATGTGTGTGTATGTGTGTATGTGTGTGTGTATGTGTGTGTGTATGTGTGTATGCATGTGTATGTGTGTATGTGTGTATGTGTGTGTGTATATGTGTGTTGTATGTGTGTGTGTCTATGTGTATGTGTGTGCATCTATGAGTGTGTATGTGCTTATGCGTGTGTATGTGTGTATGTGTGTGTATGTGTGTATGTGTGTATGTGTGTATGTGTATGCATGTATGTATGCATATGCATGTGCATTATGTATGCATATGTGTGTGTATGTGTGTGTATGCATTAAGTATGTGGATGTATGCATGTGCATTATGTATGCATATGTGTGTGTGTGTGTATGCATTAAGTATGTGTATGTATGCATGTGTGTTATGTATCCATATGTGTGTGTATGCATGTAAGTATGTATGTATGCATATGCATATGCATTATGTATGCATATGCATTATGTATGCATATGCATATGCATTATGTATGCATATGCATATGCATTATGTATGCATATGCATATGCATTATGTATGCATATGCATATGCATTATGTATGCATATGCATATGCATTATGTATGCATATGCATATGCATTATGTATGCATATGTATGCATGTATGTGTGTGTGTGTATCTATATGTGTGTGTATGCATATATGTGTGTGTATGTGTGTATGTGTGTATATGTGTGTGTATGTGTGTGTGTATGTGTGTGTATGTGTATGTGTGTATGCATGTGTATGTGTGTGTATGCATCATTATGTGTAACAAGTCTCCTAAACTTGAGTCACAATCTCACACAGAATAATGCGTTTCGACATCACAAGATATAAAGAAGGCAAACAGAGTATACACAGAACAAGAAGAGAGAGAATTTTATTATCTGTGCAGATTTACAAGTAGTTCTAATCTGTGTTACAAAATCTATCAGATTGCTTCAATGTGAAGCCTCATCCACCCGACCACCCCCGAGCTGATCTCAATCCCAATCTCAATCACAATCACAATCTCAATCTCAATCTCAATCTCAATCTCAATCTCAATCGCAGTTCTAGAAGCCGAAAAACGATCGTAATGACTGTACGACCATCATCCTTTTCTATCTCTCAGTCTTCGTCTTTTTGGGATCTCCGCCTTTCGCTAGCGCACGACCAATCACGCCTTCCTAGACCCGCACTTTTAGAATCTGCATGCTCCAAGATAGCATCTTTTCGCATGTCTCATGCAAGACTTCCGGACCACCCATGCATCTACTTTTCATGTCCACCATCAAGAATCGTACCTGCAAAAATAGAGGTAATCCCTGCAACGCACTCACACACACATCAATCACCCAAAAATAACCCAGATACCCATGTGCGTTTTCTAAATCCGTGAACATGAATAAGATGAATGAATGAAGGCTTCTCTTTTTTTTTTTTTAAGTGTTGGAAAACGGCACTTTTCAAAACCCTGTAACTCAAAAACGGTGAGGAATCAGCTTGAGCTTGTGAGAGACAAAAATATTCAGTTCTTAAATCTGTACAATAATGTTAGAGATGCCTCAGGTCCAAATCTGCTTCCAGATATCACTTTTGGGCCCTGCAAAATCGAAAATTCTAGAAAGAGATGAAAAAACATGAAAAATCTCTTCATTAACCTATCTTCATGGAACCAAATGAGACATAAAACATAGGAACTACAAAAAATTCAATCAGGTAAAGTTTTTCTACTAAGAATACTCTACCTTTCTCTCATACAACACTTTTTCGGATTGCTTCATCTTCATGCTCGAAATTAACATACAAATTTCATGCGACAACTTTCTAGAGAGAGAATGTAAAAACTTATTGCTACAAAATTTTGCAGACATGATCAAAATATCCTAAACATAAAATTTCATTATTACCTACACATCTTTTTTTTTTTCCAGGTGGAAAATCAACGTGGCATCTTACATTATGTGTGTATGTGTCTATGTGTGTATGTGTGTGTGTATATGTGTGTGTGTATGTGTGTGTGTCTATGTGTATGTGTGTGCGTCTATGAGTGTGTATGTGTTTATGTGTATGTATGTGTCTATGTGTGTGTATGTGTCTATGTGTGTATGTGTATACATGTATGTATGCATATGTGTGTGTATGTTTTTATGTGTGTGTATGTGTCTATGTATGTGTATGTGTCTATGTGTGTATGTGTATACATGTATGTATGCATATGTGTATGTATGCATATGTGTGTGTATGCATTATGTATGCATATGTGTGTGTATGCATTATCTATGTGTATGTATGCATGATTATGTATGCATGTAAGTATGTATGTATGCATATGCATATGCATTATGTATGCATATGCATATGCATTATGTATGCATGTATGTGTATGTGTGTGTATGTCTCTCTATGTGTGTGTATGTGTGTATGTGTGTGTGTGTATGTGTGTGTGTATTTGTGTGTGTATGTGTGTGTGTATGTGTGTATGCATGCATATGTGTGTGTATGCATCATTATGTGTGTATGTGTGTATGTGTGTATGTGTGTGTGTATGTGTGTGTGTGTCTATGTGTACATGTGTGCGTGTGTGTCTATGAGTGTTTATGTGTTTGTATGTGTCTATGTGTGTGTATGTGTCTATGTGTGTATGTGTATGCATGTGTGTATGTGTGTGTATGCGTTATGTATTCATTATGTATGCATATGTGTGTGTATGCATTATGTATGTGTATGTATACATGTGCATTATGTATGCATATGCATTATGTATGTGTATAAATGCATGTGCATTATGTATGCATATGTGGGTGTATGCATGTAAGTATGTATGTATGCATATGCATATGCATTATGTATGCATATGTATGCATGTATGTGTATGTGCGTGCATGTCTCTCTATGTGTGTGTATGTGTGTATGTGTGTATGTGTGTGTGTATGTGTGTGTGTATGCATCATTATGTGTGTATGTGTGTATGTGTGTATGTGTGTATGTGTCTATGTGTGTATGTGAGTGTGTGTATATGTGTGTGTGTATGTATGTGTGTGTGTCTATGAGTGTGTATGTGTTTATGTGTGTGTATGTGTCTGTGTGTGTGTATGTGTCTATGTGTGTATGTGTATGCATGTATATATGCATATGTGTGTGTATGTGTGTGTATGTGTGTGTATGCATTATGTATGCATATGTGTGTGTATGCATTATGTATGTGTATGTCTGCATGTGCATTATGTATGCATACATGTGTGTATGCATATATATGTGTGTGCATGTATATGTGTGTGTATGCATGTATATGTGTGTGTATGCAACATTATGTGTGTATGTGTGCATATGTGTGTGTATGTGTGTGTGTGTGTGTCTATGTGTATGTGTGTGTGTGTGTCTATGTGTGTGTGTATGCATA
Organism: Ceratopteris richardii; assembly: GCA_020310875.1. Lineage (NCBI taxonomy): Eukaryota > Viridiplantae > Streptophyta > Polypodiopsida > Polypodiales > Pteridaceae > Ceratopteris > Ceratopteris richardii. The sequence continues at coordinate 45,445,526 of CM035436.1, read as the reverse complement.
TGTATGTGTGTGTAAGTGTGTGTGTGCGTGCATACCTGGCTTCAACGATGATCTCTCTCTCTCTCTCTCTCTCTCTCTCTCTCTCTCTCTCTCTCTCTCTCTCTCTCTCTCTCTCTCTCTCTCTCTCTCGTTCTCTTGCTCTCTCACGTCCAAATCCCAGCACAAATGTGCCAGGAGAAATCAATTTTTTTTTAACATTCTAGAGGGTCGCTTATGCGACACTTTGGAACACAGGACGTCGCTTATGCGACGCTAGCCAATTTACCAACGTCGCAAATAACGTCACTAGTTAGCGACACTATTTGCGATGCACCCTTTTGGCATTGCATAAACGATGCTAGCATCACTTATACGATGAAGGCCTGTTAAAAAAAAAAACCCGAAAACAACAACTAGCATCGCATAAGCGATGATTCTCGTTTTTTTTTCAATTCGGGGGTGTTGATATGCCCCCTATTTCTTGTAGTGGGAGTAGCAATGCAAGCAATGAAAAAAAGATAGGTTTTGTTTCTTGTACAATGCTTTGAACTCAGAGTGTCACATAATTGACATCTCTTAGAAAAATGACATCGTCACATAAGTGAAGTTGGTCGTCACTCATACGATGGTCCTTAAAAGTGGTCACTAGAAGCATCGCATAATAGCGATGCTAGAAAACTGCCTACGATGCTTTGGGAAAGAACAAATAAATGAATTATCTCGGATCATTTTTTTCAAGACTCCATGTAGAGAGAGAGAGAGAGAGATGAACGAGAGAGATGTACAAAGACAAAGTGAGAGAGAGAGAGACATGCAAGACACACATAGGTACATACACTCACATGCATACATAAAGAGATATGCAAACACGTGCATATGCATACATTAATACACATGAATAGACATACATACACATACACACACATATGCATGCTCAGACATACACACACATACATACACACATATACATACACGTGCATACACACACATATACACATATATACGTACACACACACAATGCACACATACACACATATACATACACAAACATAGACACACACACACATATATACACACACATACACTCACATACACACATATACATACACATGCATACACACACATACTCACACACACATATACATACACATGCATACACACACAAACACACACATACATAGACACACACATACACATATATAGACACATACATACACTCGCATGCATGCATACACACACATGCATACATATGCATATGCATACATACATACATACATACATACATACATACATACATTCACACATGCATACACACACATATGCATACACACACATGCACATATACACACAGTCACATATTACACACATATACATACACATGCATACACACACATACGTACACATACAAACATATACATACACACACATAGACAATTGCACAGACACATATACATGCACACATACACTCACATGCATACATACACACACACACATGCATACATACATGCACACATGTATACACACATACACATACACACACATATGCATACACACACATAAACATACACACACAAATACGCTCACATACACACATATACATACACATGCATACATACACATGCATACATACACATGCATACACACACATACACATATACATACACATATACATACACATGTACACACATACACATATGCACACACATAGACATAGACACATACACATATATACAAACACATACACACACATGCATAGACATGTATATGCAAACATACATAGACACATGCATACACACATACACATACACATACACACACAGACACAGACACACATACACATATGCACACACCCATAGACTCACAAACACACATATACATAGACAAGCATACACACACATACACATACACACACATATGTATACACACACACATACACACATATATACATACACACACATAGACACATACATACACATATACACACACACACATACACTAGCATGCATACATACACACACATACACTAGCATGCATACATACACACACATACACATGCACACATATGCATACAAACACATACAATTCTATACACACATATACATACACATGCATAAACACACATACACATAGACACACATATACATACACACAATACGCACATACATGTACACACATATACATACACACACATAGACGCACACACACACACATACACTCACATGCCTACAATGATGGGCAATGGGCCAAGGTCCCTATATTATAGTACATATGATATATGAAATACAATATATAATAAACTTATGGATCCTACACCATATGGAGATATATTTCACAAACTCAAATTTCATTATAATTAAAATCTCATGTGTCCTTAAGCCTCTCTCTCTCATTGTTTGCCTTTGAGATTTATCACACGGAACTTGTTTGTGTTAGGTTTCATAGTAGGTGCGAGAAGAAAAGAACAAAATCTTTAGTTAAGTTTGCCTCTAGTGGTGTCTTATTTTGGACATGTGGCAATTACGTTTCCACTAGAGTCCTATGATCTTATAGGGATACCCTAAAGCTTTCGACCTTCGATAAGGTCTCCCAAATCTCTACCTTTCATGAACACATAAGTAGAATGGATCGATTGGCCTTATTCTCAACACCTCAAAAATCAAGTTAAGAAACCAAAGAGCTTGAAAGGTATCTGTGGTCAATAAGGGGAGAACTGCTCAGGAGACTCGTTGAATATCTCTGGCAAGTGAGCCTTCTTTTGGCCTACAATTGACATACCCACATGTTAGTTGTTTGAGAAACGATGATAAGAGGGAATGCCTCTATAAGAGCACATTACTGTAGATATGGTTTGTCGTAGATAGATTATCTTTCTCTGCTTACCTCTATTTCTATCTCTCTGCACTTTCTTTTTCTTTAATTGTCTTCTTGTGTCTCTTCTTACGCTTGTCTCTCTTGCCTCCCCCCTCTTGCCACCTCAGCAGGCTGCTTTAAGATGCATTTTTTCTATACTCTGAACAAATTTGCAATGCGTAGTATACATTTCTTGCTGAAATTATGGGAAAAATGGCTTGCTAAGTAGAAAAAGGATATGGTAATGGGGTTCAGAATGAGGCTTAGAGGCAGATCGCTTTGGTTAGTTGTTCCTCTCAAATGTCTTGCTGCCTTGTCCTATGTAAACAGTGCTTGGATGGGCGAGAGTGATAGAAGCCTCAGGTGATAAATTTTTTCATGCTTTTAACATCGCGCTAAGAGAGAGAGAGAGAGAGAGAGAGAGAGAGAGAGATTGATTGTGATAAAGTGTTTACTCAAGCAAGGAGAGACGTATCAACCTCTCCAGATCGAACTTCGTTAACAAAACCACGTGGAATAGCCCAAATCCATGACTTCGTTTTTACATAGGTGCTGTGCGCGTATCAATACTAAATCTTCAAAGCAGCAACGAAAAACTAAACTAAGTTCTTCACTCTCAATTATCCAGATTGGTCAACACCCTCAAGTGTTCGCTCTCTGCCAGCTTTATCTCAATTTCTCAAGGGGGCGCTGACTTTATTATCACACACAGAGGTATGCCAGCCTCGTTCACGTCCTGAGAGAGAGAGAGAGAGAGAGAGAGAGAGAGAGAGAGAGAGAGACTCAAAATCATAAAATACCCGCTTTTCCTAACTTGTTCGTGAGGAAAACTGCTCGGCATTCCAAGTTCCAACAACGACGGCTATAGATTAGTCAGCAGCTTGAGGACTCTGACTTGTCAACATCCTCACGAGTTCCATGAACTCCGGCGATTTTCCACCGTCTCGTAAGTCAAAGGCAAACCGTAAACCTATTCACATATAAATACCCTCACAGCACGCCTACACCATTCATAGCTCTCTCTCTCTCTCTCTCTCTCTCTCTCTCTCTCTAGCCACTTCCTCCGATTCGCTCCTTAAGAAGAAGTTACCCTCACCAAATCACCTGTTGTCCCAATATGTGCGATCGCTGCTTGTTATGCAATACCTTTGATCACCCGGGGGACAAAACACAGACGGACATGGGTTCCCTCAAGGATCCAGCCAGCACGAAGCTTCTACAGAAGCAGAAGAATGCTCCATACATCCCTCCTCCTAGGGGCTCCATCGCGCGCAACATCTTGTGCTTTTGCTTGTGGGTTGCGCCCGCTTCCAACCGTCCCAACTAAGCGACACAGGCTCTCCAACCTTCCCTGCCTCCAGCCTGCGCACCTATCACCATTATCCGCTACTAACCATCTCGACACTCCACGCCCATACATCACTACTCTCAGGATGATACTCATCCAGTGGCATCTCGTGCACACCCACAGTTTCGTGCCTATGAAATATCTGGTAGCACAAATTCCGTATGTTCATCTTTCATTTGTACATTTTCTGTCTGGATGACTACAAGCTCGGTACACAGCAATTACATCATAAACATACCTTGAATTCCATTTCAGCAAGTACAAATTCATGTATTGTGATAATACTTACTAGCTTACTATCTACTGATGATACATCAGCAGCACCACTATTTTATGGCCTCCAAGTATATTAAGAACAAACTTTTTGCCAAATAAATATTTCATCTGATGTGTGAATCTGTGAGTTTACTTTCTTAAAAATATGCTATTTTCATCGATCTAGTAAATTAATAACAATTTATTACAGATTACTCCGCAGTTTAATGCATGCATACACATATACACAAAGACATTTCCTTTATATATATATATATATATATATATATATATATATATATATATATATATATATATATACATACGCGCACGCGCATTCATGGAAACACACATACATATAAACGAAAAAACGTACATGCATGCCTACATAAGCAAAGGTGTACACATATACATATATTCAAATGCGCATAGATACAGATTTGCATGAATTCGTCATAGATGCATGCATAAATACATATATGCACGCGTCATAGATAGGTTCCTGCATCCATGTATACATACAAAGATACATACATGCAGACATAGAGTGGAAGAAAATAGCCCTTTCTCTATGTAGTTTTATGGTGCTTAAAAGATAAATCATGTGCGGATGTAGATTTTTTTCATCTCTGCAAGTAATGCTAGAAATAAATTATATTTCTTCAATGTTTCAGCCGTTCTTTGGACTTTCCTTTTCTTGAACACACCAAATACTGTCAATGACATAGAACATTGAAATATTTTCATAATCTATTGAAAGAATATTTTCACATTCATCATTATTGTTGACCATTTTACTCCTCAAAGGTGACACGAATATGCGCTCCGAATCATAAAGATAAACCGATTTGTAGCATAAATGACTACAGGAACAACATAATTGCAATAAGATATCTTTCTTGTTAAACACACTTTCTTTGATTGATTTTCTATTTTATAGCTTCTCTACATCCATACATTAATCACGCATGCATGCTCCGTCACACACACACACACACACACACACACACACACACACACATATATATATATATATATATATATATATATATATATATATATATATATATATATATATAGAGAGAGAGAGAGAGAGAGAGAGAGAGAGATAGATACATATTCAAATAGACATACATACATACATACATTGATAAATTCATGCATACATACATACATACATACATACATGCATGCATACATACATACATTCATGCATACATACATACATACATACATGCATACATGCATACATGCATACATACATACGTACATACATACATACATACATACATACATACATGCATGCATGCATACATACATACATACAATCATGTGTGAAAAGTATACTTATACACTTGGATTTTATTCTCGTGCATGAAAGATGATCATCACACTCTTTTGAGTCGTTCATGTACTTGCCTCCACATTGTGGAGTTATCCAAACTCTCATTGTATCATATCTCTATTAATAATACATCTACAATACTTTTTTTATATCTACATTGTTCTCTGTTTGCTACTATAAAAGATGGCTTGAAGTCTATCATCTTGTCTCCATCATTGCACTTCCTATCAGATTTCTTTGCCTAATATATTGATTCGAGTATAAGGTAGGACTCTTTTGAGTATGCCTACAAAGTATTATGGCAGTTGGAATGTACATCTGGAGTTATGAACAATTCAAGCTTACTATGTGTGTGCATATTCAACTACTTGAAAATTCCACATTACCCCCCTAATTCTTATGCATATTGCTTTCAGTATAGTCCTTCTAAATTTATGAACTAAATTGGCACTCCTCACTCAAAACTTCATTTGAAACTTTACAAAAGGTCTCGATTCAATTCCAACTAGTTTGTGAGCTTTGAGTAAAAATATGAGTCCCTTCTTTCATAAACGGAAGGCTTTCTCAAGTTGACGAGTACACACAAGTTATTTGTTTTGACATAGAGTTTTGCGAATGATGTTTTCAAAGTACTATGGTTATATAAATGCATATATTGGAATCTTAAAGATTCTGTTAAAGCTTGCTAGAGTTACTTAGGTTAGTCTGGAGTAGGCTTTTTTTTCTAAGAACCTCTCATCTCTATACATTATTCATCACTACTCGCAAGGCATGATAGGAAACGTCAATTCATAGACTTTGCTTCTCATGTGTATCAGTTTGAGCATGAGAGGAGGGAACTCTTGATCTATGGAGAGCTAGTTCTACAAGAGACATGATTGGTGATTGAAACCAAGATTCTCTAAACTGATTGTAAGTGTGTGTGTGTGTATATATATATATATATATATATATATATATATATATATATATATATATATATATATATATATATATATATATATATATATATATATATATATATATATATATATATATATATATATATATATATATATATATACACACACACAACACACACACATATATATATATATATTTATTTATTTATTTATTTTGTGTATTCATCATGTTTAGAGAAGTTAAGAGAGGAATTTTCTATTTTTAAATGCAATGAATTAGATGGTACGGTTAAAAATATGTACTTAGTTTGTTGGAGTCCGAGTTTGGCATTGGGCTGTATCATAATTATGCTTATTGTCATGACAATTCATGATAAGAAATGATTGTATTTTTTTGTATGTGTATAAAGGTATGAATATATATGTATTCATTTTGTATATATATATATATATATATATATATATATATATATATATATATATATATATATATATATATATATATATATATATATATATATATATATATATATATATATATATATATATATATATATATATATAATCTTAGGCATAGGACTTAGGAAATTCTAATTTCTATCATTTTTAGGACTTTTATCAACAATCATTGTATATAATCATGGATACTTGTATTAAATTAGGTGAAGGGGAAAAAGTCATAATCATGGACACAAAGAGAGAGAGAGATAGAGAGATGGATGAGAGAGAGATACAAAAAATTGCACTCAAAAGGATATGCATACATGAAATGTTGCTCCATCAATGTACCATGGTGGATTTTCCTTCAAGAGAGTTCACAAAGATGCTCCGAGAGTAGAAAATCGAGCTTCAGCTAACATGCATGATGCTTTGCATAGACCAACAAAGGATGAAAAACAATAACACAATACAAAGATACTCCAAACATAGATTTTCTATGTTTTAAATGCAATCAAAATTATAATATATGGCTGACTAGGCCACTATATGTTTGATAGGACATATACAGAAGTGTTTATTGACCATTTGGACTTTCACATAGACATAACAATAATAATACACACATGCACAAATTCATGCATGCATACATTCACACGTGCATAGATGCACACATGTACACTCACACAAACATATGCACATGCACAAAGATGCTTGCATTCACATATACCCATGTGCACACATGCACACATGCATGGATGCAAAAATTTAGACATACACACAAAGAGAAAGACAAACACATGCATACATACACATATGAACGCATGCATGCATGCACACATTAACACATATGGATTCATATGCATCTATATAAGTTTTAAGTTTCATTGTATATTGATCCAATTCTTTTTGTGGTTTCAAATTTAAAGTATACGCATTATTGCAAGGTTGAAATAAACAAAAGGAGACTTTCCATACCACCCAAGATGTGATGATATTTTTTCAAATAGCCACATCTACTACAAAATTTTCCTAAGACAAAGTATGTACAATAGTTAATACTGATATGAACTATAAATGTCATATCTATTTAAGATATTTAAATTTAATCTATGTACTTTTTCCCATTAAATAAACATAGGAAGTTGTAGAATAGAGAACTAAATCAATTCATACATCACAATTAGGTTGTATAGGACATAGAGGTTTGGCTACCACATTGTGAGTATATGTATTATTAATTTTTTCTTTTTATGTTATTGAACCAATAACCGTTTCCATTTCTTTTAACTCAATGTAAGAATTATCGTCTTCTTCTTACAAAGAAAGAATTAGAGTGTGCAACGTATCCTCAATATACGGATTTGGATCATAACATAGAACATTTTCCTTTTTTTTGGTGATTATTACTAAGTTTATTATAGTTTATATTATGTTGAGTATTGTTATAGTTTTTAATCTACATTTATTATATGTAATATAGGAGTGCTATAGCACTATAGATATGGATAAGGTGGAGAGACATACACAAGAGAAACAATGTCGACCTAATTTTGATCATTCATATTAAACATTCGATGTATTGTAAACACATTCGATAGTGCACTAAAAACTTGAGATTGTACACTTGGATTTTATGCATTTCCTTTGCCATTTGATAGTTCATGACTATTGTTTTGATCTATCTAGTAGTGATCCATAATTTTAAGAGTTGATTTGAATTTTCTATTTAAATGAAGTCATGGTATTTGGCTCCCAATGTGTCCATGAGATTATATGAAAATAACCTCTTTAATTTTTACAAAAAATAACTTTTGACATTAACCTTAGTACTTCATCCAAAATATGCATACATATGTATAAGCTTGTGCCCCAAATACTATGTGAAGTCCTAATACATAAGTCAAGCACTTAGGCTTGCTTTGTGTACCAAGAGCTCTCCCTCAAGCCTAGGATGTTTCATTCTTCAATCCATTGATATTTCTTGAAGTCCAGTCATAGATTTGAATCTCTTTTGTTTCACTACATCCAATGCTTTCACTACAAGAATACCAACTGTTCACATGATAATTCTATTGCTTCATCATTGCACATTCTATTGCATAGAGCATGGCTTCGTGATTGCGCATTCTTTCACTTTCAACAACATTTAAAACATGTCAGTCATGCGACACCGTCGCATAAGGATGCTAACAAAGATTCACATATGCAATGCTCCATTAGCGTCACGTGTGCAATGCTAACATAGACTTGCATATGTGAGACTAGATGAAGCCCCATAGAAAACAAATTTATGATCACTTATATGACTCTGTAGCATCTCTTATGCGATGCTTACTTTTGATTATAACAAAAAGCACATCACTCCTCGATCATCATTCTACATGCATCTGATTGAAGAGCGGCCAATGTTTATATATGTGTTGTGCTTATGAGCTCTCTCTCTATCTTTTTCTCTTTCTATCTCTCTCCCTCTTAGTTTCTTTTTCTCTCTCTCACATTCTTTATCTATTTTGGTTTCTTTCTCTCTCTCTCTCTCTCTGTGTCTCTCTCTCTTTCTTTAGTGCACCTTACTAAAGACATTAACTGTGCATACACATATACATACACATGCACATATGCACATGCATGCTCACACATGCACATACACATATAGACACACATACACACATAATTGTACACATGCACATGAAAATAAACACATATACACACACATACTTATACACATACACATGCATATACACACATGCACATGCACATACACATACACTTACACATACACATGCACATACACACACATACACATACACACACATGCACATGCACAAACATATCTACGTACACATACACATACACACATATACATACTTATACACATACACATACACATACACATACACATACACATACACATACACATACACATACACATACACATACACATACACATACACATACACATACACATACACATACACATACACATACACATACACATACACATACACATACACATACACATACACATACACATACACATACACATACACATGCACATGCACATACACATACACATACACATACACATACACATACACATACACATACACATACACATACACATACACATACACATACACATACACATACACATACACATACACACATACACATACACATACACATACGCATACACATACACATACACATACACATACACATACACACATACACATACATATACACATACACACATACACATATCAATACATATGTGCATATGGACATGCACATGCACATGCCCATGCACATGTAGTAGAAATTTTCAAGCCATTTGATTTAGTAGTTTTAGAGAAATCTGAGTTTTACAGTCTTGGGGTCATTGTCTACACATTGTTAAAAAATTGGGATGAGATCCAATTAGTGATAAGGTGATTTCTCTTTCATTGATTGATATAAATTAGGGCTTTTTATACGTTTTTGCAAGACAACCCTATGTATGAGACTCCCTTAAGATGAATGTTTCCAATTGTAATTGTGCTGGCTACTCTCAGTGTTTGAAGTCATATCTTCCATCCATTCTTAGAAGGTTTTTGTGAGCTAGTCAAGGTGCAAGTTATCTCTTTTGCATCAACTTGTCCTTGTTGATGTTCCAAAGTACCTATTAGGTTTTATTGCACGAGCCACAAGCCTATAAAGTCTACTTTACATGTCCAAAGAGCTAGGGTTGGTCCTATGCTAGTTTATAGGACCAACTTCACCACTTGACAACTCAAATTTCCAAGCCTGTCCAAGCTTCTCCAACTTCTTTTAGTGGTATCAGAGCAACTTCAAGATGGGAGATAGATTTCCATAAATGATTGAGAAGCTTGATAAACATAATTATGCTACTTGGAAAATCAGAATGGAGGCTTATTTGCAAGAAAGAAATCTATATGGGATTGTATCAGGTGATGAAGGAATGCCTATTCCAAGATCCAAAGGAGAACCTACTCAAGAGGAAATAGATAAGCTCACACTTTGGTGTGCAAGGGATGCTCAAGCAAGGTCATACATACTCAACTCTATCTCTGATTCTTTATTACCACATATTAGAGGATGCAAGACATCTCAAGAGACTTGGGATGTCCTAATGACTTTCTTTTCTGCTAGTATAAAAGCAAGAAAGAACCATCTTTGCAGTGAGTTCAACCAGATGAAGAAGACTCAAAAACAAACTATCATTGAGTTTGTTAAATAGCTCGAGGAGGTTCCTGATCAATTGGCAGCCATTGGAGAGCTAATTGAAGAAGAGGCCATCATGAGGTAAATTCCCAATGGGATAAGAGGTGACAAGCAATGTCAATATTTCACCACAACCTATGATCTCATCATGGATGTGCAAACCCCCAATTTCAACATCTTTGGACAACTCTTCAATCAAGAGGTTAAAAATAGCATAAAGTAAGGTAACTCTTATCATGGTAATTCAACTAGTGCTCTATATGTCGATAAGAAGGACAAGACGTTGAAAGGCAAGAAGAAGAAAGAAGATGAAGAGGAGATTTTCCAACTTTGTAGGCAAGAGCATGTGGAAAGGGAAGAAGAGGGAAAAAAGTGTAACAAGTCTCCTAATCTTCAATCACAATCCCACACATATATTTTGGCACAACAAGATATAAAGAAGAAAAACAGAGTATACATAGAACAATAAGAGAGAGAACTTTATTATCTGTGCAGATTTACAACTAGTTCTAATTTGTGTTAAAAAATCTATCAAATAGCTTCAATGTGAAGCCTCATTCACCCGATCATCCCTGAGCTGATCTCAATCCCAATCCCAATCACAATCACAATCTCAATCCCAATCTCAATCTCAATCACAATCTCAAATGCTAAAAATAATCGTGATTAATGTACCGACCATCATGCCCCCTATCTCTCAGTCTTCATCTTTTTGGATCTCCACCTTTCACCTACACACGACCAATCATGCCTTCCTAGACATGCACTCTTAGAATCTGCATGCTCCAAGATAGCATCTTTTTGCATGTCTCATGCAAGACTTCCAGACCACCCATCCATCTACTTTTCATGTCCATCTCAAGAATTGTACCTAGAAAAATATAGGCGATCCCTGCAACACACTCACACACATGTCAATCACCCAAAATAACCCACATATCCATGTGCGTTTTCTAAATTTGTGAAGATGAATAAGATGAATCAAGGCTTCTCTTTTATTGTGTCAAAAAATGGCACTTTTTCAAGCCCTGTAACTCAAAAACTGTAAGGAATTAGCTTAAGCTTGTGAGACAAAAATATTTAGTTCTTCAATCTGTACGATAGTGTTAGAGACACCTTAGGTCCAAATTTGCTTCAAAGATATCACTTTTGAGCCCTGCGAAATCAGAAATTCTAAAGAGATGAGAAAACATGAAAAATCTCTTCATTAACCTATCTTCATGTGTCCAAATGAGACATAAAACATAGGAACTACAAAAAATTCAATCTGGTAAAGTTTTTCTACTAAGAGTACTCTACCTTTCTTTCATACAACACTTTTTCAGATTCCTTCATTTTCATGCTTAAATTTAACACACAAATTTCATGCGATAACTTTCTAGAGAGAGAATGTAAAAACTTATTGCTACAATATTTTGGAGACATAATCAAAATATCATAAACATAAAATTTCATTATTACCTACACCTTTTTTTTTGGGGGGGGGATCAATTTGGCATCTTACAATTCTCCCCCTCTTTTAAGAACTTTGTCCTCAGAGTTGGAAAGAAGGATAATGTGCCATAAACTCATCTAAGCCAACCCATGTTGAATCTTCAATAGAATATGCAAACCACTAAACTAAAATTTCCGTTATTTAACGATTCGTAAGATGTCCTATTCTCCTTTCCATTACAACTTTTAGTTCAAGCTCAAAAGTGGCATCTTCCTTCAACTTAGATCTGTCTTGCAAAATGTGATTAGCATTAGGAACATACTTTTTAAGTAATCCAATATGGAAAATTGGATGAATTTTCAAAACACTAGGCAAGTCAAGTAAATATGAAACAGAACTAACTTTCTTTAACATTTTAAAAGGACTAGCATAACATGGAGATAATCAATGATCTTTGCCTAAAACCAGATTTGATTTAGAAGGACACTTTCAAAAAAACCAGATCATTTGTTTGAAATTCCAACGGTATCGTTTTGAGATCATGATATAACTTCTGACTTTTCTATGCATCTTTCATGTTCTTCCTTACCTTATTCAGATCCAAATCCATGTTTTCAAGCATCTGTTTGGATACCTCAACTTGATTTTGTGAATTAAAAAGTGAATGAGGTAGCAAACAACTATAGCCATACATTTCTTCAAAAGGTGTCATCTTAATAGATGAATGCCATGCACTATTATATGCATACTCAACCAAAGGCAAATATTCAGTCCAATTGTTCTGCTTATGATTCACATACATACATAACATATCCTGAAGCACCCTGTTAACCCTCTTGGTCTCACCATCAGTTTGAGGATGAAATCCAATACCCATGCGTAATTCTATTCCTATGGATTGAAGTGTTGCTTTCCAAAAATTAGATGTAAACCTTGCATCCCTATCCAAAATTATACTTTTAGGTATACCATGTAACCTAACAATTTCTTTTATGAAAATGTGTCAATTTACCTCATGGGAAGAAAATGTGCCATCTTTGTAAGATGGTCCATGACAACAAAGATGGTATCATGCCCACTCTTGGTCACATGAAACTTTGCTATAAAATCCATAAAGATGGATTCCCACTTTTTATCAGGTCACATCTAATGGTTGTAACATACCAAGGCTCCTTTTAAATTCATTAATTTGCATTATGAAAAGATTGTTAAACTTAGATATTATCTAGTTGGATGTCTATTTTTGGTGAGTTGGATTTTAATAGATGGTTATGTCGAAGTTCGTGGGCATGTCATAAGAAGAAGAAGATGTTATATCGAGCGCAAGAATTGAAGGGGTGTTCGAGGAAAAGGTGAAACAGGTCTGCAGAAACAAGAGCGCAGCATGTGAGTTGGAGTAGTGAGAATGTTTGTCCTATAAACAATGTAACTTTGAACCATATTCCTGTATTAGCAACGTTAAACTCTTAGTAATAGGAAAGCTCCGACAGAATTTTGCTAAATGTATTCTTTCAAATACGTGAAGTTTGAATGATAAAAGTCTTCTGCGCAGACATGTATGGAACTGTAGAGTGTGATTCTGTACATCGCAAAATGTGTATCCTGGCAATGTTAAGTATTCTGATTCAATAGAAGTACGAAGATACAAATGAAAAATAATCTGATCAATGGTAGAGTCTCTGTAGATGTAGACTAGTGTGAGAAGAGTGATATTTCTGAATGTTCTTCGATTTGTGATGAAGTTTTGAACCCTCAACACAATTGGCGATCCTACTGTACTGCTGAGGAAGCAAGAAATGCATGATGGAAAGAAGGAAACGATTTGGTAAAGTATATTTTACAAGAGCACAGGCAAGAGCAGCGAACGTGGAGTCATCCTCGAAATTTTACTAGTGGTACGAAGCAGAGGAGGAAGGAAACCTCGAATTTGAAGAGGATCAAGGGGAAACAGGTGCAGCAGAGGCAAGGTTGGTGGGCGGTATACTTGGGGCATTATTCCTAACAGAAGCAACTGTAGGTGTAAGAAGACGACTCCAGTTTGACCCACTTGCAGGGGCGACCGGTCAAAGAACTCGGCGTACACCTCAACCACAGCCAATGGCTCAACCACCTCCCAATCCTAAAGTCAAAGTAGCTCATTTCTGGGGAAGTTCTAAAGAAGATGTTGATTGCCATGTGGCTCAATTCAAAATCAAATGGACAGCTAATGGATACCCAGCTATCTATGGGGATGACATTAAGCTCCAACAATTTGCTGCCACGTTGGAAGGACGAGCTATGAGTTGGTTCAGTCAATATGGTATTGCTCATTTTGCTACATATGATTTAAAAATAGCATTTTTTCAACGATTTAGAAAAGAAAAGACTCCTTCCGATGTATTAAGGAAGCTGAGAGCCATCAGACAAAAAACCATGTCAGTGGAAGACTATGCTCAGAAGTTCAGGACTTTAATGGAAAGATTGCAAGGTAATGAATGACCTACTAATGAGATGTTGGTAGGATATTTTCTGAAAGGATTAAGAAGCACAATTAGACATGCAGTTGCAAGTGTATACATTACAAATGGCTTTGATGTATTAGTATTAGCAGCGGCACGTGTGGAAAGAAGGTTTGGACGAGCAAAAAAGAGGCAGTCTGATTTTGGTTTAGAGACTGAAAGTGATTCAGAAACGGAGTCTGGCAAGAGTTCGAATGATCCTGACTCTGATGACCACGATGAAGAAATAGTGGGGAAAAAGCATCGCAAGCATAAGGTCAAGAAAAGTAAAGAGGAGGCATGGATTAATAAGTTAAAGAGACATGGATATTCCATAGTAGCTCCAAAGGAAAAGAGATTTTGTGATATCTGTGACAAAGAGGGACATACAACAAATCAGTGTTGGTATAACCCTAAGCATAGAGGGCAAAGTTCCCGGCAAGATAATAGGAATATCAATGAAGTAGTGGCCAATCAGGCTATTCCCGTCCAAGGGCAGGGTAATTTTCAGAGGCAGCAACAAGTAAGACCTCCATGGAGAGATCAAGGGAATCAACAGGGGAATAACCAACAAGGGAATCACCACGGTCGACCACCAAGGGTAATGCCTTGTGGATATTGTTCAACTCCCAATCATTGGATAGGGCCGAATTGTCCCTTATGGGTAAAGCATAGGGAAGAAAGAGGTATACCCGTTATCAGGTATAATCAGAATAATCAACAGGGACAACATCAACAACAGGGGCAGCAGGCGGCTCAGGCAAATGCCATGCTTATTGAATGGCTAGATCAAGACGATAGAGGGACTGATGCAGCAGGTACATCTGAGAGAATACACATTAAGAAGGATAACCAATGGCAGTGTGATTGTAAACAATGTGGGAACGGCAAAGAAGTCGAAGTGTTGGCAGTTACAAGATCAAAAAATACAGGACCTATTAATTGGCAAGAACAAAGGCATATTAGAGACAAGGTCTTGAAGCAAGTTCAGGATGAGCACCATAAACAGGTAAGGTGTGGAAGTCAGACTGAGCAACAACAAGGCGTGGATTTGATACCTTCAATAATAGAGCGGAATAGGGGTCAGAGCAAGCAAGACCTGGAAAAACATTGGTTTGACGTAATCATTAGCTCACTGTTACAGTTGTCTTCGGATCAACTGTTATCTTTGGTACCAGCGTTTCGAGAGAAATTGTTGAAGAGGTTACTTGGGCAGCATGCAGAGCCAGAAATTAGGTCAGTACCAGCTTCAACCTCGGCCAATAGTATTGATCCAGTAGATATGACTTTGTAGTGCCAATAATTCAGGTGCAGTACAACCAGAGGCGGTTTGAAGAAGTGTTGCTTGATGGAGGATCACGGGTAAACATATTACCTGAGCATATTTTTATTGAAATGGGAAGAGGGGCATTGGCTCCAGCACCTTTTGAGGTCAAAATGGCGGATCAAACTCGAGTATAGCCGGTTGGCATTCTGAAGCAGCAACAAATTATCATTTCAGGAATGACATTTATGGTAAATTTTGTTTTCATTAGAATGTCTCAATCAGCATATCCGTATGAAATGTTGTTAGGGAGACCTTGGTTTCGGATTGCTAAAGTCAAGCAGGATTGGGGTCTGAATGAGGTGATGATCACAAAGGGAAAAAAGCAATTGACAATCCCTATGCGAGGAAGAAGAAATATGTCGGTACAGGAGAAACCACTCATGGCTCAGACAATTAATTTAGCAAACGAGATCGAAGATGATGAAGAGGAAAAGTTTTTGCAAGCAAATCCAACAATGGTACCGATACTAGAGGTTGATGTCGCAGGAGTATTAAGTAAGGATAATCTGGTTGTGCAGAATGTAGAAGCACCAGTTCCAGGTGAACAGGTTGCACGTGCACAAATACAAAAGATATTCGAGCAAAGTATGGAAATTCCGGTACAACAGCAGGTGGAACAACAAGAGAAAGAAATAATAACTCTGGCGGAACGGATATACGATCAGAAGTATGCAGGTTCTATGCGGGTGAAGGAGGAGGAGCTTCAAGAGGTTAATTTAGGAACAGAAGTTGAACCCAAGATGGTGCAGATTGGTAAAACATTGGAAGGAAAGTTTAAGGAGGATCTCATTTGCTTACTCAAAGAGTATGTAGATGTGTTTGCTTGGGATTACACTCAAGTGAAAGGTATAGACCCTGATTTGCATCAACATCGGATTAATTTGAAGACGGATGCAGTACCCGTAGCGCAACAAAGATATAGAATGAATCCTAACTTTGCTAAACAAGTGAAGGAAGAAATAGATAAACTACTGGCAGTCGGATTTATCAAACCTGTGAATTAGGTGACTTGGCTATCTCCTATTATAGTGGTCCTGAAAAAGAATGGGAAGCTCAGAATTTGTGTCGATTATAGAAAGTTAAATGCGGCAATGGTTACAGACCCGTTTCCTATGCCGTTTTGTGATGTAGTGTTGGACGCAGTAGCAGGACATGAAATGTATAGTTTCTTGGATGGATTTTTAGGGTATAATCAGATCAGTGTAGCTGAGGAGGATCAGCATAAAACAACATTTATTACTAATTTGGTGCTTATGTGTTTACAGTCATGAGCTTTGGCTTGAAGAATGGACGTCCATCATTCAATTATGTGGCGCATAAAGTGTTTGAACCTTATCTACAGGATTTTATGCAAGTGTTGGTAGATGATTTTTCGGTCTTTGGTAAGATAATTCAGCATTTGCTACACCTGAAATCATGTTTTGACAGATGTCGGCAGTTTAGGATGGTGTTGAATCCGTTTAAGAGTGTTATTGCTGTCAGAAGTGGTATTTTATTGGGCCATGTTATCTCGCAAGAAGGGATGGCTATTGATATTAAGAAGATTGAAGTTATTAGCACAGCTAAAGCACCGAACAACGTGAAGTAAGTAATGTGGTTCGTGGGTCAGATTAAGTGGCATTCTAGATACTTAAGGTATTTAGCAAATATTTCTCTACTACTGACGCATTTGACCAAAAAGGATGTTCCATTTGTGTGGGTAGATGCTCAAGAGAAAGCATTTCAATTGTTAAAAAAGATGGTGTCGGTAGCACCGATTTTGCAACCACCCGATTGGTCATTGTCGTTTCACATATTTGTTGATGCATCGGATGTGGCTGTAGGAGCAGTTTTGATGCAGCAGAAAGACAAAGGATGGTATAGACCTGTCTATTATGCTAGTAGAGTATTGTGTGTGACTGAAAGAAATTACCCGGTGACGGAAAGGGAAGCTTTGGCAATGGTATATGCTCTTAACAAGCTTTGACATTATTTGTTGGGCAATAAAGTGGTTTTTCATGTGGATCATCAGGCCTTGGTCTATTTAATCAAGAATTCCTTATTAACAAGACGATTAGCCAGGTGGATGCTTTTATTACAGGAATTTGATTTTGTGATTATGCATACTCCAGGAAAAGAGCATGCAATGGCAGATTACTTTAGTAGATTGGATTCGGGAGAAGCACCCACAGGTGTAATTGATGCATTTCCGGATGCTGAGTTGTTTAATGCACAAGTGGTGGAGGCAGATTCTTGGTATGAACAATTATTAGTTTTCTTAATTGAGGGTTCATTACCACAGTACTTTACACCTGATCAGAGGAAGAAGTTTGCACTTAAAAGTAGGCCGTATTTGGTTATGGCTGGGGCATTATACAAAAAAGGGGTGGATCAGGTCATAAGGAGGTGTGTACCAGAATTTGAGCAACCAGCTATTTTACATGAAGCACATTCAGGTCTAGCAGGAGGTCATTTGTCAAGGGATATTACAGGGAAGAAGGTGTTACAAGCTGGGTTGTGGTGGCCGACTGTTTTAAAGGATGCACATGAGTATGCTAAAGGATGTGTCATTTGCCAAAAGTTGGGCCAACCTAATAATTCAGATCGGATGTCTAATCATCTAGTGTTACCATTGGATCCTTTCCAAAAATGGGGCATGGATTTTGTGGGGCCCATTAAACCTACTACTCAGTGGGGAAGTAGATATATACTTGTAGCAACAGACTATTGTACGAAATGGGTGGAAGCAGTGGCTTTGAAGGACAATAAGGCAGCAAGTGTGGAGAAATTTCTTTATCATAATATTATGAACAGGTTTGGGTGTCCGATTGAGTTGGTGATTGACAGAGGTACCCATTTCCTTAATGAGGTGATTTTAGAGTTAACAAGAATTCATTTAATCATGCATAAAAAGACTACAGCATATCATCCACAAGCAAATGGTCAAGCGGAAAGTACGAATAAAACTTTAATGCATTTCTTAAAAAGCTAGTGCATGATAATAAGAAAAATTGGGATTTGTTTCTCGACTCAGCTTTGTGGTCATTCAGAACAGCATTTAAAGTGACAACAGGAATGACACCTTTCCGATTGGTATATGGGTTGGAGGCAGTAGTACCTGTGGAATTTGTAGTTCCAAGTTTGCGAATCACAGTAGAAAATATGTCGCCTGAGCTATCGGTTAAACACAGGAGAAAATATCTTCTATAGATGGAGGAGGATCGTTTGATAAGTGCATATATTATTGAAGTCATTCAAAGGCGGAGACAAGCTTGGGTGAATCAGAATGTGAAGTTTAAGTTATTTAAAGAAGGTGATTGGGTGATGGTGTATAATTCTAAGCTTGGAACTCATCCAGGAAAGCTTACATTGAGGTATAAAGGCCCATATCAAATTGTGCAGGATTTAGGTGAAGGAACTTTTCGAGTGGCAGATGTGTTTGGCACATGGATGGACAAGCCAATCAATGGATTTAGGCTGAAATTATTTCAGGGGAAGCTGCCATATTTGGATTGGTTATCTTCTAATGTTGTGCAAGTGGTCCATGATCCTGAAAATCAAATCATCAATGCTTGTGATCATCATAGTAAAAGAGTTTATTTCTCTACATTTCTATCCGTGGTGAACTGTTTTCTGGCTTCGTGTTGGTCCAAAACTACATTAAGTAATTTCTTACGATTACAATGGGTTTCATGTCCAAAGTTGCAGTACAACAGTTTGCTAAGGGCTATTTCAAGGCCAAAGATTGACAAGGAGATGTTATTGGATCGGATTGCAGATGCAAAGGAGCATTCTGAGTCAGCAAGTAATGAAGTTCCGGCGACAAGTATAACAAGGATTGCAAGTGGGCAGAGGTATGAGGAGCAGATCTATCAGGGGGAACATAAACAGAAAGATAGTGCTCAACCAGCTATTATCTTGTAAAGTAAAGTTAGTCGGAATTTTGTGGTCGGAAGTTTTTGCACTATAAAAAGTAGTGTTGAGGAATCTAAAGATCAGTTTGGTATTCTTGAAGTGCACATTAGTTTTAAGTTCCATGATTATTCAGGCACGTGTCAAAGATCTTTTAAGTGGGTTATGGAAATGCGGGGAAACAGGCTCTTGATGATTTTTAAGGTGATCCATACTAGAATATTATTGCATCACATGAAGTGGTACGTGAGTAAGTACGTCCACCATTGCTGTCAGTGGCAATTCGAACATTTGCACTCATGGAACTGGTATTTTCAGTCCTACTTTATGGGCCCCAAGATAACATCTCTTCCTGTGTCTACTGTGTTGGTGCCTGAACCAGAAGTCATGCGGGGACATATGAGGAAGAGAGAAGCTGTAGTGCGCAAAGAAGAAACCACAACTGAGGAAAGTAATAGTTTGTTACAGGATGATGAAGAGGAGATATCGACGCCATCAGTGACTACTAAGTTTGTGCAAACTCTTATGGAACCATTCACAAACTTTAAGGTGGAAGATGATACACAGTCCACCACGAATGAGAATTGGCTCCGAAGGATTGGTTTATTTCAGTTTGCTACTTTGCCATGGACGAGATGGAGATGCAACTATTACGCAAAGAGTCAGCTGGAAATCATCAGGAAAACGAAAGGTCAGCTGGCACTTCAGGTAAAATTTTCACCATAACTAGTTGCGAAAATATTTAAGTTGCCTATTTACAATGATGTCGTCATTCCAAAGTGTTCGGAGGAGGCCTTGAAGAAAGATTTTGGACCCAGGGAAGGGGGACGGCAGTATTACATGATGAAGAATGTAGGTTGTGTCCGACGAGAGTAGTTAAAATGGTATTTGGAGAGGTTGTGTTTCATCATCAAATATGATTATATGTCCAAAGAAAATTTTGCACCTTTGGCTTATGCAGAGGCAGGTGGACAGGTAAGTTGGGCTCAGCGGCTGTCAGCATATTTGGCAGCATTGTTTGAGTTTGTGCAGCTGGTAGATAGTCAGAAGTTATTATGGCCAAAGGGGATAGATATTCATAGTGACGAGTTGATGGGTAAAGATCAGGAACAACTAGCAATGGAAGAGGTCATGGACAGACCTTCAGAGACGTGTGAGGATCTGCTCAGAGCAGGTTATACTGTACAAGAATTGGAACCGGTTATGCAGATAATTCAACCTGATGTACGAAAAGCAGTGATAGAGGAGGATAATCTCCTGCAGGTGGCATATGAGGTTGAGCATCCGAAAGTACTAGGAACTGTTTTTAAGTTGTCTAAAAAGAGAAGGTTGGAAGAACAGCTGCAAGCAGTAGGGGATAACTTACCAGAGGATGTTATGCACCAATCAATTAAGAATACAGATTATGATGTACTAGGAATGAGAAGAGGTTGCAGGAGATTTCTGATTTTTTAGTCTTGCAAGAGGAAAGATTGACTAGGTACGAGCAGACAAAAGTATTTATTAATATGGAGGATTATCAGTCTTTACAGAGGCAGGTTGAAACACTTCAGGAAGAGTTGGATAAGAAGGTACAAATATTAGAGGAATTCCAACAGAGCAAGATGCAACAAGTAATAGAGTTGTCCAATATAAAGCGGTCTATGCAGGAATTTGAAGAATGGCAGAAGTCTATGCAAGAACAAATTCAAAAAGAGATGATGGATTTTTCAGCACTTAATGCTACTCTACAGAATGAACAAGTGATTCTTCACTCTAGGATGCAGGTCTTACAGGTGTTGGAAAAGTAGATGTTAAAAAATGAAGAGGTGAAGTTGGATGCTGTATTAATGATAGGGTCGGATATAGGATTATTAAAGCAGCAGCTACATAAGTATGTTCAAGATATTTAGACTGTGTTTCAGAGTCGTTGGCAAAGTATGTTCAGGATTCAGTATGAGCATGTGCAGACATGCTTTGTGTCAAAGTATGAGAAAGATTTAGTCTATGTTATTGAAAAACAAGAGAAGAAAATTGAAGAACAGGTACAGATAATTAAAGAATTATAGGAACAGATGTTGCAGAAGAAGCTAGAAGAAAAGGTGGATATGCTAATTGAAAAGCAGCAATTTATTATTGATAGAGACTTTCAAGGAAAGCAGGATTGTTCTGAGGAGGATTTTAATATTCTGCAGAGTCGAAAGGTTGAAGCAGAAGAAGTGGCTATTTCTAAACAGTCGAAGGAAATTATTTTATACGATCAAGGGATTGCTAAATTTGAGTCTAATTTTTGCAAAATTACCCACCGGGCTGTGCCAGGTGTTGAAAGCAGGGAAATCTGGAAGATAAATGATTAATTTGAATTATGAAAAGATTGTTAAACTTAGATATTATCTAGTTGGATGTCTATTTTTGGTGATTTTGATTCTAATAGACGGTTATGTCGAAGTTCGTGGGCATGTCATAAGAAGAAGAAGATGTAATATCGAGCGCAAGAATTGAAGGGGTGTTTGAGGAAAAGGTGAAACAGGTCTGCAGAAACAAGAGCGCAGCATGTGAGTTGGAGTAGTGAGAATGTTTGTCCTATAAAGAATGTAACTTTGAACCATATTCCTGTATTAGCAACGTTAAACTCTCAGTAATAGGAAACCTTTGATAGAATTTTCCTAAATGTATTCTTTCAAATATGTGAAGTTTGAATGATAAAAGTCTTCTATAGAGACATGTATGGAACTGTAGACTGTGATTCTGTACATCGCAGAATGTGTATCCTGACGATGTTAAGTGTTCTGATTCAGTAGAAGTACAAAGATACAAATGAAAAATAATTTGATCAATGGTAGAGTCTCTGTAGATGTAGACTACTGTGAGAAGAGTGATATTTCTGAACGTTCTTCGAGTTGTGTTGAACTTTTGAACCCACAACACTTAGAAACAACTCTCCCCAAATAAGTCACTTCCCCCTTCGCAAAAAAACATTTACTCATCTTACCCTATAGTTTATGCTCTCAGAGTTTCTATAAAGTCTTCCTGGGATGCAATGCATGTTCATCATCATCCTTAGAATACACAAAAATATCATCAAGAAAGACTAATATAAATTCATCAAGATATTCATGAAACACATTACTCATCAAACACATAAATGTTGCAGAAGCATTTGTCAATCCAAAAGGAAAAACAGTGAACTCATAATGACTATATCATGTTCTAATTAAAAGCGGTTTTGGTAATGTCCTTAGACTTTACTCTAATTTGATAATACCCCGATATTAAGTCAATTTTTGTGAATATTGTGGCACCAATGAATTGACTTGGAAATTCATCTATGTGCGGAAGTGGATACTTGTTCTTAATGGTTTTCTTGTTCAATTCCCTATAGTCCATACAAAGTCTATATGAGCCATCTTTCTCTTTCTGAAACACAAGAGGTGCTCCCCAAGGTGAAACACTAGGTCTTATCAATCCCTTATTCAATAGATCATCCAATTGAAGCCCCAAATCTTTCAATTCATTATGAACCTATGAGGTGCTCTAAACTAAGGTGCACTTCCTAGATAGAGGTCTATAGCATGATCAATTTTCCTAGGAGGAGGCATGCCTTGCAGATCATCAGGAAATACATCTGCGTACTCGTCTAAAAGTTTTCTAACATATTCAAGTATTTCTTCTTCTTCTCTTGAAGGTCATTCACATGAGCCAAATGTGTCTCAAAACCCTATCAAATACCCCTGATCAATTTTAGGAGAAAAACCTGAATTACATTTGCCTACAAGATGATGTTCCTTCCCCTCTATTTTCAAAGTAAGGATCCCACTTTCACAATCAATCATGACACTATTATGAATTAACCAATCTATTCCAATGATTACATCACATTCTCTCATTTCAGTAACATGGAAGGTACCCAAAAACTTATGTTCACCTAAGTTCATAAAATCAAGAGTTTGAGTACAGCCTCGAGTATAGTGTATCCTACCATTAGCCATCTGTAGAGGTCTTTTGGTCTACATCTCAATATGCAATCCTAAAGCCTCTAGCAACTTAAGTGAAAGGAAACAATTTGTACTACCCGAATCAATCAAGAAACTAACTGTATGTGAAGGTATGTTGCCCATAATCCTAATCGCTGATGCCCTTCAATGAGAAGAAGTTGTCATGCATTGAAGTCTAGGGTTAGAACACTTACCTTGATCATCCGCTTCCTCAATTGTTATGTTTTCCTCTTGTAGATGAGCTATCTTCATCTGCATAGAATGGTTGATGGCCTTGTTTGGACATTCAAAAGCGCGATGCCCCTGTTCTCCACATCAAAATCAAAGTCCAAATCTTTTAGCCTGCTCTAGGAAATCAGAATCAGGTTGCCAGTGTACAAGTTCTTGCTTCTTAGGTTTATCCATCTGCTTTGGCTTAGTTTTTCCTACTTGAATATTAATAGAGTTAGTCGATTTTTGCCCATTCTAATTTTTTGAAATAGGTCTAGGAGGTCGATGTCCTATTGCGATAAACCTTGATTTGGATGACTTTTCATAGTAAACTTCTCCATCTTCTCAAAGTTTTCTGCTTTTGCAACCGCATCAAGAAAATCTACACATCCTGACCCCTTTACTTGATAACAAAACTCTTCTCGCAAACCCTCAGTAAATTTTCTCTTCAGGGCATCTCCCAAAACTTCTAGTGCATAGTTATGTAAATGCAAAAATTTCTCATTATATTTGTCAACATACAAGTTATGGCTATCATCCTCATGTTTCTTGAAGGAGGAGAATTCCATTTTCTTTTCCATCCAATAATCTGGAGAACAACAATGATTCTCTGCTTGCTTTCAAAATTGTTTCTAGAGGATCGGACCTTCAGGTGTTCTTGTCTGCATGTATGATTTTCACCATAGTCTGGCGACTCCTTGCAGATGTAGAATTTCCACCTTTGCTTTTGATTCATTACTAAACATGCATAGATCAAAGAAATCTTCTAGTTCTTCGATCCATGCTTCAAGATCCTCTCCAATTTTCTTCTCACCATCAAATTCATTTAATTTGTCTCTTTTAAACACTTTCTTAAGTGCAAATTCAACTACATCATCATCGTCTTCAGGTTCACATTGTCATCTAGCTTTACATGCGTTCAATGTGCCCGCACCATTACCACCTTCATCATTGAGGTCCATGAAAGCATTTCTAGTATCCTCTTTTTGTTTGTTGGATCTTTCTTTATGTAATTCTGCATTCAATCTACGGATAAGCTCCTATCTTTTTCTTCAAAGCATACATCTTGTCCCAGAATCCCACTCCACTCTGATACTACTTCTAACAAGTCTCCTAATCTTCAATCACAATCCCGCATAGAGTAATAGACTTCGTTATAATAAGATATAAAAAAGAAAAACAGAGTATACATAGAACAAGAAGAGAGAAAACTTTATTATCTTTGTAGATTTACAAGTAGTTTTGATTTGCGCTACAAAAATATCAAATAGCTTCAATATGAAGCCTCCTCGAACACCCTCCAGCTGATCTCAATCCCAATCCCAATTAGAATCACAATCTCAATCCCCATCTCAATCTCAATCGCAATCTTAGAAGCCAAAAACAATAATGATCAATGTATCAACCATCCTCCCCCCTCTGTGTCCGTCTTTTTCGATCTCCACCTTTCACGAACACACGACCAATCACACCTTCCTAGACATGCACTCTTAGAATCTGCATGTTCCAAGATAGCATCTTTTTGCATGTCTCATGCAAGTCTTCCAGACCACCCATGCATCTACTTTTCATGTACACCTCAAGAATTGTACCTATAAAAATAGAGGTGATCTCTGCAACAAACTCACACACATGTCAATCACCAAAAATAACCCTCTTACCCATGTGCATTTTCTAAATCTGTAAACATGAATAAGATGAATCAAGGCTTCTCTTTTTTTTTAAGTGTAAAAAAACAGCACTTTTTCAAGCCTTGTAACTTAAAAATGCTAAGGAATCAGCTTAAGCTTGTGAGACACGAAGATATTCAATTCTTCAATATTTACAATAGTGTTAGAGATGCCTTAGGTCCAAATCCACTTCCAGATATCACTTTTGAGCCCTACAAAATTGGAAATTCTAGAGAGAGATAAAAAACATGAAAAATATCTTCACTAACCTATCTTCATGTGACCAAATGAGACATAAAACATAGGAACTACAAAAAATTCAATCAAGTAAAGTTTTTCTACTAAGAGTACTCTACCTTTCTCTCATACAACACGTTTTCAGATTCCTTCATCTTCATGCTCAAATTTAACACACAAATTTCATGCGATAACTTTCTAGAGAGAGAATATAAAAACTTATTGCTACCAATTTTGGAGACATAGTCAAAATATACTAAACATAAAAATTTTGTTATTACCTACACATCCTTTTTTTTTGGGGGAAATCAATGTGGCATCTTACACAAAGCATTAGAAGATACCAAAAATGAATGTTAATGAAGACTCTTGAATGGATATCTTTGACACCATCCAAATTATGGTGTTTTATGGAGAGCAAATCCACCTCAAGCATAGTATGAGCTTGATGAAATACCAATATCCACTCACTAGGGCTTACTACATTGTCATTGGATTGGCACTCAACTAGTAGCAAGAAATGATTGCACCTCTAATTGGAGGTGGTTATGGAAGTTCTCTCTAGAAAGGGCTATTTTGGCCATTGCCCCTGTTTAACTTTTGGTCTTTTGGCTCGTGCTTCAATGGTCCCATTTGTAATTCTTGATTTGCATCCATTGAACCTGCTTCACTTACTTCTACCTATGTCTTTTCTTCTCTGTATCTTCCATTCTCCTAATGCATGCCCTTATGGGGATTTGGGGCGAGGGTGTGATTATCCTTTAAAGCTCAATGATCTGTTATTTTTTTCTTTGATCTTCATCTTATTCTTTTCCTCCTTGATTCTCCATCCACATGTCCCTCCTCGTTAACTGTATGATCTTGGACACGCTTTGGTTGATGATGTGCATAAGTATGATATACTTGTTGTTCCTTGGCATTGAGTAGATTTGCTTCAGGGGTCATAAAGTGTTGCCACTGCTCCGACTTGACACCATCATTTGGAACGTTTCTATTGTTGGAAAAAAAATAGTAGCCCATAAGCTACTAATTGGGCATTCAGATTTGATGACATCTTGAGGAACGTTTTAGAGTCCACCTCAAAAACCCTATGAAAAATGCCCCTTCAAAAGCTTGAAGATATGGACTCAACAAAAATGTGATCCTAGAATAGTATGCCATTATGGTACCTCTGCTTGGAAGTTGGAATTACTAACAAATAAAATAAGAGTGGGGCTACTCCTTGGTTGATGTGTATAAAATTGAGGAAGGTATATTCTACAAACTTAAAAACTGTGAAAATCATGCTAAGGATCTTATTTGTTTGCTTGGTGGTTAAATCTGGTATATGCACATGCTTTTGTTGCCAAAATTCAATAGTCCTTATCATATAATGTTCGTTAGGGAGAGATCCATGTGGTGGGCTTGGTAATCATGGAAAACTAAGCCACTACTTATTAATATTGCCTTTCTTTTGCTCTTCCCAAAAACTCGCCACTCTCTTCATCGTGGCATTGGACAAAAAGAAGTCTTTACCTATAACAAATATGGTGCCCCCTGAAAATGTACTCTTAACGTTGGATTTTTCTCCAAAAAACATTTTTGCCAAATAGGATTGACATCATTAAATTGTCCTTGTGTGTAATTGAACATTGTAGCTTTGAAATTTAAGTCATGGTCTAGATCCTTCTTGGTTATTTTGCTAATATACCTGCAAGTTTGTTCCTTCATTACACCATATGGAATGTTGAATGGCTTCATTATTTTGTCAAAATCTTTACTTCTGATTTTTGCTTCTTTCATTACTCGAATCAAAACTTCAAAATCTTGTGCCACGTAAGACACTAGTGGTGCCAACTCTTTTTGATGTAGCTCTATGGTGTATCACTTTAATACCTCATCAGGATCTTCCACCCATTGTCCATGAATAGGAGAATGAACAATGTGAGGTTATTCATTTTCATTTTAGTACATGGTATTAGAGTTTGAGAAGGTATATAAAATTTATAGAGATTGTAGAGGCCAAGGAATTAACTCTAGCATTTTTGGAAGGCTTCGATGTTGGATTTCTTGGCAGGTAAAGGCTTCAATGCTATAGCTTGTGCGAGGAAAAAGCTTCACCACTAGAGTTGAGAAGAGCTAAAGCTTCAACACTAAAGTTTGTGGAAGGTAAAGGCTTCAAGGATTCACGTTCATTTGACACAAAGGATTCAACACTATGGAGGTGTTAGCATCTAGAAATGTAAGTGGAAGTGGAGTTGGTGCAAGGGTTTTGGCAATGCAAACACTATGGATTTATCCACCATCCTTGAATGAAGGCAAGTTAGATGGTACAAACTATTTTCTTTGGAAGTTCACGATTACATTTATCCTTGATTTCTATGCTCTTTTGGTGATGGCAATGGGAAGTGAGCAAGATCGGAAACCTACCCTCAAACCACTAGATCCTAGTATGGTGATTCTCCTAGGCACAGAGCTTCTCCAAGCTTTGAAGATAAGGAATGCAAATGCACTATATGCTATAGTGAACAATTTTGTGGAATCTACACTACCTCTAATTCAGCATACATCCAATGAAAGTGAGGCATGGATAATACTAAGGAGTCCATAGGATGTACATAACCAAATATGCATTCAATTTTTTTAGAAATAAGTGGAAGCAAATAAGATTATAGAGGGAGAGAAGGCTAAGGCATCCATTACTTAGATCAAGAAGCCATGTGAGGGATTGACTTGTGGAGGCATTCAAAATACTTGCAAAGGACTAGCTCAAAGGTGTCTCCAAAATTCTCCAGCAAAGTATGATGGAAGGATAAATACTCTCAACACTAAGGTGAGATCTCAAGCTTTGAAATTTGAGTTATATTCTTCACCAATGCATTAGGAAAATGTGGTTAATCAATCAAAATTGAAAGTAAAAAGAAGAGGATGGGTAAGAATACGTTTGAAGGACTATGCTTCCATTGCAAAGGGAAGGGGAAAACAAATCTAGATTTTCATCTCAAGAGGATAGATGAAGAGTGGCAATAGGTACAGCTGAAGCAACGTTGGTATGCTCCTCAAAACAAGAAGAATCAAATCTGAATTCATGGGTACTAGACATCAATGCATCTTGTCACATGGTTAATGAAAGAGGTCAATCTAGTCTATGCAACCTGAGAAAGAACTCATCATAGTGACACGGACATTATTGATGGAGATGGAAAAGCAAGGTAATATTCCTCACCACTTACCTATAGTGAATGGAATGCACGATCCTTGTAGATATTATATGATGGGTAATCTACAAAGAGAGACATTCCCATAATGATAAGGCTCAAGCTTTTGGTAAGATTAAATAACAACTAGAACTTTTCAAAATGAACCAGGGAAAAGTGTGAAGAAGCTTAAAAATAGGAGTTGGTGGTGAGCTCAACTTAGAGGACATGAAAGGCTTTTGCAAGTGCAAAGGGATAAAGTGTCAATCAATGAACTCCTCACACATCACAAGATGATGGCATTATGGAATGCAAGGTTACACCATTGTTGAGATAGCAATGTGTTAAGATGGGCTTCTACTCACATAGTCAACATAACCACGATGGTTGAGATTATGAAGGAAGTAATGAAGTTGATAACTAAAGATGATGCACTACTAGATCTGGCATGGAAGCAGGTTATGCAAGCCAATTATGTTAGCTTAATGAAGAAAAAAGCATGGGAATTCACTAGAACCAAGTGGGTCTGGCAAGTCAAGGACATGATAGAATGAATCTTGGAATACTATCAAGATACAACGGTAGCACAAGGCCTTTCACTAGTGGTGGGTTTTGTTTTTAAACACTCTTTTTCTCTAATGAACATTATTTGCATCATACTAATGGTAGTAGCTGAGATGAAGTGGGAAGTTTTCATATTACATGTCAAATAAGACCTTTTGAATGTTGACCTGAAGGAGGAGGTACATGTGTTTGAGCCACCATGATTTGAGGGTCCACATGCAAAGGACATATTATGTAAGCTAAAGAAGGCATCATGTGTGATGAAACAAGCCCTAAGATTACTGTACTAGTAGATAGACATTAGGAGCTACATGAAGGCATTTGGTAGTACTTTCTTCTTATGGAGCATTATACATGATATCACCTTTGGAGTCAGACTTTTGAGAAGGCTTGGAATAGACCTCATGAATGAGATTCAAAAGCTGGCAAGCAATTACACTTGAGAGGAATGGTAGAAATAGTCTACTATACACCCAAGAAGAATGTAGCAGGTACCTTCACAAAAGTGCTTACAAAGTATCTACTCCAGATACATCTTGAAAGACTTGGCATTGAGCCAAGGAGGTAGTTTACCTTTGGGTGGACATTGAGGGGGGGTGTGAGACATCGTAAATGATCCACCCTCATGCAAGACTTGGCATTGGGCCAAGCACGTGGTTCACCTTTAAGGGATATTGAGGGGGGGGGGGTGTTAGACATAGTCAATGCTCCATCCTCATGGAAGACTTGGCATCATGCCAAAAAGGTATTTCACCTTTGGGTGGACATTGAGGGGGTGTGTTAGATATGCTCAATGCCTCACCCTTATGTAACAATTGTTCCATGACAATCTATTTTCTAAGGCCACCATTATGAGGAGACGTCATGTGAGAGTGTTGAACATTGGTAAGTTCATGTCTTTGAGGTCAGATGAGGTCTAGAGTTGACCATCGATCGATAGTTATGGGGGTTACTTATAAGCCATTGGATTTGGGATTGATCGTATGTGAGGATAAACCTAAATCAAGGGCTAGAAACAGAAGTAGCTTCCTTAACTTGGTGAAGGGTCTATTTGGTGTGAGCCATTGGATCTAGAATTGATCCTAAGTGTGGATTAAGAAAGATCAAGGGCTACAAAAAAATAGTGGTTGATCCTACCTTTCTACCATTGCTTGTATCCGATAAATCAATGGTGGAGATTATTTTTGGCATGGGTCAAAATACCACCACTATAGAACATGGGTAGGCTGACTTAGGCTTAGAGGACCTTAAAACAACCTATACCCCTTCAGCTAGCTTCTATCTAGATCACCATCTAAGCTCCATATAGGGAGTTCATATGTGGATAGAACCATCTATATCTTGTGTATTGTTTGAGATCCATTTTATTAGTGTTTTGAGTTTGAGTTGAATTGAGTTGAGTTCATCTTCTACTCATCATGTGTGCACATTCCATTACAACCATATATTTTGTGTTATTCCCATGAGTACCAATATCTCTCTGTCTCTCTAACCTTGATCTTATATATGTGTTGTGGTAACTTCTACATGGTATTGGAGTTGCACCACTAGCCCACCACTCATTCATCATTCATTTCTTTTCTTAAAGTATCATATGCTTGACTATAGGTTTCAATTGTGCTGCATCAACATTTAACTATGTTTTGGGGATGGTAGGTGGTTCTCCTATTTCCACCTAGTTGACATAAATTGTATCTAGTGTATCATCCAATATTTTCCTAATCTCAAGATTGAAATATTTTTATCCTCTCTTTGCAATATAGCTACCTTTGAACTCCTTTTGGCAAGGTTTACATCCATGTTTTAAAGTTTCACAAAAACCCAAATAGGGAAAATTAGCTCTTGGTCCTTGTCTTGTTGTTGGGATTCTTCTTTAATTTTTCTCTTCTCCTCTCTAATGTCTAAAGGCACTACTTTGTTGATTTATAGCTTTGTGGTTGGGTTGATTTGGATCATAACATCCATGCATGGCCAAGTCAATTTACATCAGTTTTCAAGTCAGCATTCAATAATGATTGTTCTTTTTCATTTTAAGATCATGAGTAAGAGCTTGAGTTTTCTAATCCCAATTCTACATAATAAGACATTCTAGATAACCTCTTGCCTGCTCTCTATGTTTCCTTGGGTTCGCTTGCTTGGCAATAATGTTGGCCTTGTACATTTAGATGTACTTGGCCTTCTATGAATGCACGAGTGGCCTAAAGTGCTTCCTCTAATTGCTCTTCCATATTTGCTAGAGGTTGAGCCACAATAGAAGTTAGCAATTTATGGGCTCTTTTAGCAGATGATGTAGTTTCTATTTCATCATCTTCCCTTGCTCTTTCTGATCCTCTCATTTGTCCCATGGTACTAGTACCAACTTCATCAATAGAGCTTATCACCTTTTTCTTCTTGGGAACTCATGTAGATTTAACATATCTTGCCATCTCGAATGTAGTAGGCATGGGACAATTGATTGCAAATATTCAATGCATGATGAAATAAAATGGTAAATGCAATGTTTCCATTTAAGAATTTCTTGATTCTAAAGTGTTGTAATCTCTCCTAGACATAACATGTCAAATTGATCTAGTTCCCCACTTGTTTGATAGCATGCAAGTAATTGGAACACAATTTTTTGTAGAGCTTTGTATCCGTTCAAACTTGGGAAGAAGAAGTGTTGATGTACAAGGCACATTTCTTCCTGAATCCCTTTTCTTTGCATCATGGTTTTCATCTCTGAGCTCCACCACACCATCCTTTACCTAGCTGAATGTGTTGGTAGTAGTAGCCAGCATCAAAGAAGAGGAATCATATGAAGAGAGAAGGCACCAATGAGGACCCCAAACAAATTTGCAACATTAATATTGATATGCAAATATCAAAATCATCATGATAAACAACAATGATTCTAATCACTAAACATTGTAACATAAAAACACCATTTTTTGCAATGCAGTCCTCTATTTTGTGCAAGTTGAGGAGTCCTCATGCTTCAAGAGCTTAGGTAGAGTGTACTTATCAAATTTCACATTGTTTGGAGACCATTTGATACCTCAAAAGTAGTTTAGGACATAACTTTCAACTAGGTTGGCCATTAGATGCCAAATGAATCAAATCACTTCAAAAACTATAAAAATATCTAGAGAGATCATTTTTGGGGTTAGCTAGTTTGAGGTGTGAGCATTGTAAGAGATCTTTTGTAATTTGGTTCATGAATAGAAGGATTTCTCCTTTCATTTTTTCTCATATTGTCTCTTTAGTGTGTGTGTGTGTGCATGTGTGTGTGCATTATCTTACTTCTCATGACCATCTTTGCACACATCCCTAATTCACGATCATCATATCATCCTTACATCTCTATGGATTGATAGTCAGGGATGTGCAACTCCACGATGTGATACTCATCCTTGTCTAGAGATACACCAAATTTGGCGCTCTTGCTGGGGAGATTTCTCAAGGAGGAACATGTGATGGTAAAAATGTTAAGAGATTGATGTTGGAAAGTGAGTAGTTAGAGTTTTTTTTTGCACGTCTTTTCACTTGTTTTAGGGTTCTTTTACCTCATAATCACTTCCCATACCTCTACTCTCCATAGCAAAACTTCCTCATCTTCATCAAAATTTGTGAATTTAACCATATTCACCTTCATTCATCTCATTTCCTCCATTTTCTTGTGTAAGTGAGAGAGAGAGAGGGAGTGAGCGAGTGTATCTTGTGCATGTGTTCAAGTTTTTGTGCAAGATTCCACACTAGTAGCAAGCTTAGTAGCCTCTACAAGTGTGATTCTTGTGAATGTTTTATCTTCTTGTCCATCACCTCAACCTATCACAAGATGCCATCAAAGTGCAGGTTTTTAGTTTGCATCTACAAAAATGGAGAGAGCTCCTCAGCATCTCTTTGGAAAACTAGGTGCATCATCAAAACTGTGAGATTTTTAGACCATCAGGACAGGCCACTGAATCACAATAGCACCAACCAATTGTGACAACCTACACCATCGAGACAAGGCCATACCATCACAACAATCCAACCCCATCCCACAATTCATATCATGACAACAACCCAAGCCTTTGTGACAATGCTAGACCATCATGATAGCCCAAGCCATCATGACAACCCAATACATCTGGATGGTGCTATAACATCACGATAGCCCAAGTCATCGCGATAGTGCCAGACCATTGTGATAGCCCAAGACATCATAATGTTGAAGTTTGAGGTCTGCAAAAGCACACGGACAACACAAGGAAGAAGAAGAAGCTTGGAGAACAACACAAAATACTGAATGTGTTACCAAGAGAATGTCCAAAGATAAGTAACCCATTAGGGCTATAGGCGTATATACAAGCTGGAAAAAAAAAACTCTTAAAGAGGGAAAAACATGCCCTGATGATCCTAGTGTGTTCACACACATCAGTACCTGAATATATCAAAAATCCCCCCTAGGAGGGATGTTGTGGACAAGGAGCTTGCACTCATGTATACGAAAGTGCCAAGCTATGTGGAATGAATCCACAAAAGGAAGTAAGCCCAAAGCTTTGCGAAAAGCTTCAAACTTCTCCCTAGGCAGAGCCTTTGTGAAAAGGTCTACACTATTCTCCTCTATGGGCACATATGCCAAACTAATCTCTCTAGTAGAGAGCCTCCCCTTGACATAATGCTAGTGCACCTCAATGTGCATAGTGTGGGCATGGAACACTAGGTTCCTCACAACTTCCAATGCGCTCTGAATATCAATGAAGATGGTGGTGGTAGAAGACTGGCCAACACTCAAATCAGCCATAAGGCATCTGAGCCACACACACTCAATGGTCACTCTGAAACTTGCCCTATACTCATCCTCACAACTAGAAGTGGCCATAGTAGGATGCTTCTTGCTCAACCAAGATATGCATGAGCTACCAAGCATGAAGAAAAAAGGACTATGGACACATGAGTTTCATAGCAACCAACCCAGTCAAAGTCCAAAAAAGCATGCAAATCTGGTGGTAGTAATCCCCCCTTGGGATAAAACAATCCAAGTAGTCAGATACCACTCAAGTAGCGAAAGATGCACTTAACTGCATGCCAATGCTTGACACGTGGGAAATGCATAAACCTACTCATCTGTGAAACAACAAACTAGATATTTGGTCGAGTAATGCATAAGTAAATCAAGCGTCCAACAAGCTGTTGATAGAGAACGACATTAAATGCATCTCGAGCATCATGACATTAAATGCATCATCAATCCTAAACATGTCTCATAGGAGTGGCAATAGGTTTGCATTCTTCAAGGCCGAAATGCTGCAATAATGTGTCAATATATTTTGTTTGACACAAAGCTATTCTGCCATCAAGTTGCATAAATTGAATGCCCAAATAATGATGCAAATGCCCCAAATGTGACATCTCAAATGAGACATGTAAATCAGCCTTAAAATCAATAATATGCTTCTTATGAGGACCAGTGAGCAGCATGTCATCAGCATATGCAACAATGATGAGAAGCACATTATTTGCATGCTTAACATATAAGGTGCTCTCAATTCGACTGTTCTCAAAACCATGCGCAATCAGATAGGTATGTATCTTTTCATACCAAGCACGTGGTGCTTGTTTCAAACCATATAATGCCTTTTTCAACATGCACACTTTGTTTTTATGCCCGTTCGACACAAAGCCATGGGGTTGAAAAACATACACTTCTTCATGCAAGTCACCTTTTAGAAATGCATTTTTAATGTCCAACTAATGTACATTGCAACCATGGTGAGGTGCAAGTGCACATATGCTATAAATATTAGTCATTCGGCATGTAGGAGCAAAGGTCTTATCAAAATCAATGCCTCTTTCCTGAGCATAACCCTTTGCAACAAGCCTAGCCTTATACTTGTCAACTCTCGCGTCAGGCTTACGGTTCAACTTGTATACCCACTTAGTGCCAATGGCCTTCTTGCTAGGAGGCAAGTCACATAAAGACCATGTACCATTCTTCATTATAGAATCATATTTAGATTGCATAAGAGCCATCCAATTTTTTGAATTTTGTGCTTTATCAAACAAAATAGGCTCATTCTCATCACATAGACTAGCGGTAGCCATAGCATAGCAATCTGATGCAAAAGAAGCACTATGAGATCCAAAATGAGTACGATATGAGAGAGGTACATATAATTTGTTGTCACGCAAAGTATGCACCAACCATTTTAACATAGTTTTTTCCTGCTCAATATCAGCTCTCTCATCAACAAATGGATCATGTAAATCTCCATCAGAAATTGAATGGTATGCATCATCACATGAAACCTATAAAGGTTAAGAAGTTGCCTCATTAGGACCAGTAGTAGCCTATCCACCTGTAAAAAGAGGCAGCAAAGTATCATACATGTCCTTGGAGCTAACAGATGTCTCCTTAGTAAATGAAAGTAATGTTCGAATAGCATCTTCCACAAAAACAACATCATGGCTAACCAAAATACATTTAGTATGTGGATGATACAAACAATAGCCTTTACTCTCAGAATTGTGCCCAACAAAAATACATTTCACTGCTTTATCATCCAGTGTCCTACGTTGTTGTTTAGGCACTAATGCATATGCTAGACATCCAAAAATAGGCAGGGAGCAACAAATGGCTTATGACCATGCCAAGCCTCATATGGAGTGATAGACTACAATGCTTTAGCGGGACACTTGTTAAGTACATATGCTGCACACATAATAGTCTAGAGCTAGAAGCTATGTGGTAAAGCCTAACTCTTGACCATACACCTCATCATGCCCATGAGTGACATGTTCTTCCATTCAACAACATTTTGTTCGAGTGTATATGGCATTATACACTGATGTCATATCCCACGTTCAGTCTGAAATGCATTAAAATCAGAAGACATATATTACCCCCCTCAATCACAAGGGAGGGTGCCCATTTTACATGCTAATAGATTTTCAGCCAAAACCAAAAACTATTTGAAGCACATAAACACTTAAAAAAATTCTTTCAATGGATATACCCATGCATGCATGGAAAAATCATCAATGTAAGTCACGAAGTAAAGATAGCTCCCAAAGGAAGGTGCCTGCATAGGACCACAAACATCACTATGTACAAGGTATAATTTTTTAGTAGCTCGAAGAACCATCTTTTGGGAAGGAGGAATGCTGCAATTAGCCCAAAGTATAGGCTTTGCAGACATGTTTACCAGGTGCCTCAAGTTTGGGCAAAGAGGACACCATTTCAAATTTTTGCATGCATGGCAAACTAGAAAAATTCAGGTGAACAAAGCATGCATGCCAAAGCTTTGCATTCATATTCTATGAACTAATACAACCCAGGACATAAAATGGCAAAAGCGATAATGACATTGACATTTGATAGATCATGAACTATACATCTATCATGAATAAATTTAGCAACCAAGCCAATCTTGGCTCAAGCTGAAATTGATAACATATTCTTCTTGATCCTTGGCACAAATAAAGCATCTGACAATGTAAAAGAACTACTGTCAACAATAGTTAAAATGATCTTATCAACTCCCATGATAGGATAAGAGGAGATGTTGGTGCATGTGACAGTATTCCGTATAGGGGTAGGCTCGAGTGAAGTGAAGAAATTGTGCTATCAGGTAATATGTTTGGTTGCCCCCTATCAAAGTACCAAACATCTGAGTCTACTACAAACATACACTATTCATGAGAAGATGGGTCAAAACTGAAGAGAGTGGTAAATGCCCATTCCTCATTCTACACAAGATTAGCAGACTTTGTTTTGAGTGTAGAGCCCTCTACAACAACCATTCTAGCCTCTTTCTTCCTTGCCACTTAAGTAGCCAGTTTTGGACAACTCTTTATGACATGATCATTTCCTTTATAATATTTGCAAAACAATTTCGTCTTTTATGTTTTCTTCTCATCTCTATCTTCCTTCTTTGATTGTGCAATATTAGCAGATTTCTGCTTACTAGTAGAAGAGCTCCATTTACCTTTGCCCTTCTGACTAGCCACGAAGGCTTGATCTACAACACACATAATGGGCCTCTTTTGCCTAAGATTGATCTTCCTACAATAGAACAGAGACTAACTCCTCAAATGTTAAGGCATTTGGATTGCCTTTCATCATCAATTGAAGAGTATAAGCAAAACTCTAATATGGATCTGGAAGACCATTCAGAAAAGATTGCACAAAACTATCATGCAAGACTTCATCAACAAAAATCAGTAGCTCCTTCAAATCTTTGATCATTGTCAAAAAACTATCCATGGAATCTCCTTCATTCATGTGCTCACTCTCCAAATATTTTCAAAGGTAAGCAACACAAGCCTCATTCCTTGCCTGGTATTAAGTGGTAAGTGTATCTTTCTTATTCTACAAGAGAAAATATGAGGAATAATGGTAGGTTTGATAGACAAGGCTATCAATGCATGTGCTTGAGTATCTTCCATCCCAACAAATTTTCTCTACAGTAGGTGCAGCAGGAATTAGAGCATGAATAGGAATGTGAAGAATATCATCATATTCAACGCCATCTGCATCACCTTCAACAACTATGTTTGCAAGTGAAATAGAATGTTTTTCAACACCCTGCACAATATTCCATAGTCCTTTTGCAACCAATACATGGTGCATCATATAAGCCCATAATGGATAATTGGTACCATCCAATTTATCCTCAACAACCAACATACACAATACATCACTAATTTTAGCCATGGCCATTAAATAAAATACCTTGACGCAAAAAAATGTATGTATCTCAAAAATTGAACAGAACTACCCTATAAAGTTATGCTAAACATGTAGCAAACATCGAGGTGCTTGTACTTGTGAACCAAAACCTATATATATCTTTGGCACAAAAAGAGGAAATTGTCTACACAAGCACTGTGATAGTGCGTTCAGAGGCTAAAACGAGCTCATATTGCAATTTTGACACCACAAAGTAAAGCCATTTTGAACTCCTATTCACCTTAGTATACTCACCAATTTTTTGTGATCTTGAGAGTGTGACCATAGGGGTGTACACGATGGACTAGATATTTCGGTGACCTGCTCTGATACCAATTGTTGGGTTTGAGGTCTGCGGAAGCATGCAAAAAACACAAGGAAGAAGAGGAGTCTTGGACCACAACACACAATACTAAATGTAGTAACAAGAGAATGTACAAAGATAAGTAACCCATTACGGATTTATATACAATCTGGGGAAAAAAACCTCCTAAAGAGGGGAAAAAGTGCCCAAGCTGTCCTAGTGTGTTCACACAAATCACTACCTTAATATATCAACACATGATGGTGCCAGACCATTGTAACAACCCAAGCCATCATGTCAGGGCTAGACCATTGAGACAACCCAAGCCATCATGATGGTCCCAGACCATCATGATAGGCTCAAACCATCGTGACAAAGCTCCTATTCGGTAGAAAATAGAGTTATAAATCTTTAGAATAAATTTTCCTTTTTTTGAAATATTTTTGATGTTTTCAAGGCTTCTAGATCAAGCGCATGCATGCACCATAAAGAATCAAGGGAAGAAGTGGTGCCTAGGAGAGCTCTTGGGCCATTAAGGGTATAACAAGGGTACAAAAAGAGCTTGCCTTAAGTTTGGAAATCTATTAACCCTCCTTTGTCATTTTGAGCTTAGCCTAGGACCCAGATCTAGTGCTTGAGCATAGGGTAACACTAAGAATTCAGGTACAAGTCATTTCAAATAACTCAAGTTCAAGGCTTTAACTTATCCCAACCATGAAAACATCAGAGGAAAAGACCTAAATGGACACCATAGGAACAAAGTAAACAACCAAAAGTTACTCCTAACATATATATTTTGAGACAAGCCGATACAAAAAGGGTATTAAAAAGAAAAAGTATTTGGTACTCAAAAGAACATTGTAACATGTTTGTACTTCGTTAAGGATGGGATAGCATCAGGAATCAAAACTCATGAACCTTAGGTCAGGTAGACATATAGGCACAACATATTGATAAAGCATTAGATCATGTGAGGCTAGTGTTAATCATACTACTAGGTCATGGGCTCAACAGTTGAGTGACTACCACTACATAGCGAGCTCAAACACCAGTGATTCGGAGATGTCATTTAGCATGGAGAATCCACTAGGTCGATCATGGCTTTCTTATTTACAAACATCAGAAGGTCCCTACAAGACTCATCTTGAGTACATCCAAACCAACCAATTAAGTGCTTGCATCTAGGAGGATGTTTCATGAAGATCCATTGTCCAACTTAGGAATCCAAAGCAAACCTTTGGAATTAAGTACCTAGTGGTCAAGTTTGAAGATGGTTCATATATAGATAGACAAGGAACCATGTATGTGGTAACTAACTTACCTATTAGAACAAATGAATTCGAATCCATTGTACCTGAGTCTAACAAAGGAGACCTAGATCATGAAATAAAAGAATGAGAACCTAGAACTCATAGAGGTAAGTCGGTCTTATACAGAATCATTACACCATAATAAATACCCCAAGACAATGCAAGCATAGAGATCTTTGTAAATAGAGAAATTGATGAATGTTTTGGAGATGTAGACCTGCCAATCCTAATAACATAATCAGAATCATTATGTAGGAATTCAAAGATTTAGAGGTCATAGAAAACATCATCTACCTGGATAGCACTTCAGAGAGGATGTTCATAGTCACATATCATAGTAGGCAAGCATATACTTGAAAGGCTTAGCAAACTTTCCCTCCTCTAAGTCTACTAACCCCCATAGTAACATCACATAATAATCTTTGAATGTCCTAGAAACTAAGAAAGAAAAATCCAAAGAGCAACCAAAGGTGAGTTTTGTGCACACCATAGGAAGGGAGACAGAAGGAGTAGATGCAGAACAAGCAGAACAAGAAAGACCTAAAGAACATAGACACCAAAGAGGCACAGGTGACTTTCCCTTGCATAGACCTAGAGAACACCTTAGAATTTTGCGACCCACATAACTAGTGAAATCCATGAAAAATTACCTCGATGGTATAGGTGACCCATATGACCATGTAATGGAAGTTAAGTAGGTGTTGATAGCTTGTTTTAGGACATAGGTTTAGAAAATACATTGAGAGATTTCCTATCTGAGAGCTACCTACTCAAGCTAAACAACTTTCCGCATTTTTAGATGGCTTATTGAGCACGAAACTACGATCATACATCTATCTTAAGGATCCCCGAACTGTAGAGAAATGTGTGAGAATGTGCATACATATAAAGGATAATTTGAGTGACTAGTTGAAGATCTCTAAACTCTACAAGGGTTTAGATTGATCCACCAACTTCACATCCAAACCCTCAACCTTCATAGATGAATTAGAGGAACAAGTGGCTCAAAAGGTACGAGTGCTGAGTAGACAAGCCCCTAGAATGGTTTCGATAAAACATTGTTATTTTTGGAGGAGATCACATGGAAAACATGTGTCTATTGCTTGCTTAGAATCCAGATAATGTGAATGCTCAATAATCCACAATTGAGAGAAAGTACACAAACCACACCGCATGATTGTCCCTATAACAAGCAGGTAGTTAGGCAAAACTATCTACAACTTTACTAGCATCCACATAGGTATGAAGGCCAATACCATCAAAAAACTTATTATAGGCCATGAAAAAGCTACCATCCATACTATTAGGCACAAAAAAGACCACATCCTATGCTAGGACATCAACCCCCACCCCTACCAATGTAATCTCACTTAAATATGAATGATAGATGATAATCTCGATAGGGCATTAATGCCAACATCTCCATTGATTTGTGAAAATGATCCTAATACTCAAATCTTTGATTTGACACATGGAGCTACCCCCCTAGACTATTACATAGAATCTCGTGAGCATACTCAAGCTTACCCATACAAAGAGCTAATCATGGAGCCTAATTGGGAGCCCAAATATTTGAATATAATGTACATGAATCCCAAACCTAGACCCCAAATGAGACAAATGAGACCACAAACCTCTAGAGGACCCTATTTTAGATGCTAAGGAGATCACTTTGTAAGCAAATATCCCCATAATCCACCTGCATGATAGCCACACTATCTTGTCATTCAAGGATATTTTTTAAAGTATGGTAAAGCGCATATCATAATTGAGTTCCCCAATCTAGATAATGCATGTATGATAAATCTAATGCCTCTATGACAACTCCAATCAATGTAATAGGTATAGTGAAAGCATCAAATGGATCCCCACCTACCTTAGTCCCTATCTAGATAGTGAGAAGAGCTCATGCTTTACAACAAAATCAACAAGTAGACCAAGACAAACTCACAGAGTTGAGTGAAAATGGAGAGTCCCATACTAAGAAGGCCAAGTCATGTAAAGAATCTCACGAATGAGTTAAGTGAAAATGGAATAAGAAATTAGCAGAACTTGAAGGGAGTTTGAAAGAAACCAAGGCAAAGATCATGGAATTAACAACACAATGATCCCCCTATCAACCTAGGTTGACAGAAGGACCTAATGTTACAGAGCTATACAACTATCCAAGAGTAGAATTAGAAGTC
The DNA here is from genome assembly GCA_020310875.1 of Ceratopteris richardii. Lineage (NCBI taxonomy): Eukaryota > Viridiplantae > Streptophyta > Polypodiopsida > Polypodiales > Pteridaceae > Ceratopteris > Ceratopteris richardii. The sequence goes on along the minus strand of CM035436.1, from coordinate 45,402,732 downwards.
AAAAGAATTAACCTTTCCATGAAAATGGTTGAACTATCTTTGTCCATGTTCAAAGCTTCCCAATATTTGAATCAGATTAACTTAGTAAAATCAGATTTGCACTTCCAGGGAGAGTTAGAGAGATTGGAGAGACTCATGTCTAAACCCAAACATTGAATGCCAAAGGAGTCTCATTCCATATGAAGCACACCAAGAGAATTCTCATAAAATGTATTGGAGGTTCCTTACTCTACCAAGTGTGGAATTTCTCTTTCAATCAATAAGTACTCACAAGAATTTTGGCGAGAGATTCAAGAAGAGAAATGGAGATTGGAGCATGGTAATCCTCCTCTCATTTAGGAGATAGATGATCTTTATCATCAATTTCCTCAAGACATTCCTTCTATATATGGAGAGCAAGAAGATGCACAATCAAGTGAATAATTAGACTTTGAATCCAATTCCTTGCCAGAATTGTCCCATTTTAGAGGCCCATGAGAATACTAGTCTTTTCAGATGAGAGATCCCCCTATCTTGATCACAAACAATGATTGAGTTCTAACCAAGAGCACACACATAGTAAAAAACACCAAGTGTAGTTCCATCACACTTTAGGAGAATTATTAGAAGTCATGTTTGATTTGTGGAAGCATGTAGCAAACCAACTACTAGATGTTGTTAGTTCTGACTCTCAAGGAGGATTGCAAAACAGTGCTAGAGATACCCATAGATAAAATAGGAGATATGAGTGAAGGAGAAGAAGGTAATACCTATCTTCCAATCATCTACCAAGGCTATACTACAAACGAAATTATAGATATAGGAGAAGGAGTTGCTATTGCCACCACTTCCCTACAGAAACATTCGGGCAAGCCAGCTCTAAGACTGACTAGGTTGAAGTTGCAAATGGTATATGGACATATGGAGAAGCCTTTGGGTTTTCTAGAAGGAACTACTCTCACCACCTTGTGGTGTAGAGTTTGCACACAACTTTGCCATCTATGAGTTTGGAAAGAACCATGCTTATCAAATGATTTTGGGAAGACCATTCATTAGACACTTGGAGATAGTGGAAGATTGGGGAACCAGACCCTTGTACTTGCAACACTTAGGGGTTACTACCAAGGTCAATCTCAAGGATTATTCACATAGACATGTACCCCTCTACAATGGAATGCTATCCATAGATTGCTAGAAAAGATCGAGTTGGTACAATCCATAGGATTTGACCCCTCATGGATGCATGAGGACACCCATCTATGGATGTGTAAAGTGGTAGCATAAGAGCTAAAGAGACTAGAGGCTAGAAGCGTAGGTGCCACACAAAACCCTAGATGAGTACACGACCTACCCAATGCACTTATGGTATTCCTAGATCAAGATTCCAAACCTCATGGTTGGGTAGAGATACTAGCCAAGGTGGACATAGTCATGAATGAAGAACAATGGACACCCCATTGTGATGAAGATGGCTATGATATATCCATATTCTTAGTGGAACCTATATATGGACTTTTCATAGAGGAATATGACCCTAATACAGAGGTATACATAGAGCTAAGTGAGGATTCAGAATTCATCCTCATGGAACCCTTCCAATTGTCAGAGGAAGAATACTTGTACTTGGTAGAAGCCAAAACTCATGAACAAGTTGTGCATAATTAGGAGGAAATGATAACTAAGCCAGAAGAATCTTAGAATGAGAAGAACAAAGAAAGAAGGAAGTCAACTACACAAGAAGAAGAACAAGAATCACTCTTTGAAGTGATAAAAAAATTCAAGAAATGTGTAGTAGAGGATAGAAAAATAATGGTAAGAATGAATAAATGAGAAGCCCTCATAGGAGAGGCTTGTGATAATAAAGAAAAAAACTAAGAAAAATGTAGTGACAATTGAAGAAGGAGAAGAGAGGTGCACATATATAGGACATGAATTGAGTGGAGAAGAAGAACAAGAGTTGATAGATTTTCAAAGAGAATAGAGAGATGTGCTCACTTGGAATTACAAGGATTTAAAATAAGTGGATCTGGATATTTGTTCTCATAGGATCCCCATGACTTTAGAAGCCAAGCCAACCAAACAGAAGCCTTACATGTATAATGGCAATTACAGAGCTAAGATAAAAGACAAAATTAACTAGTTGATAGAAGCAAGGTTTATCTACGAAATAGAACATAAAGAGTGGGTATCCCGTATTATTGAAGTCCCCAAGAAGAATAGGAAGTTTCATGAGTGCATTAACTTGAAAAAAGTGAAGTGGAGTTGGTGTTTCCTGCCACTCAGTATTTAGCCCATAACTTGTAGCACGTTTGTCTGATTAGGCTGAAAATATTGTTATTAGATGTGTCTCATCAAGAGCCTCAAAAGGATACCATTATTTACCATGTTCAGACATCAGAGCTGAGAGAATAGGTCACAATTTTCGCTAATTACTATAGTAAGTATCACGACATGCACTTTCCGAGAAACAGGTGGCCTGAGAGCTTCTTCCACCTAAGATTTGCACACATGATTGGTACATTCACTTCATTAGTCATCACGGATGCATATGTCAACATACACTTGATACATCTACATCCACAGATTGACAATTTAAAGCATGTGTGTCAATCCATCACTATATGCACTTGTTCGTAATTGGGGTATAGTTCTAATTATCACAAGTCCCTAAGGCATCTTGGCCTAGGTACACACATTTTTGGCACTCTTGTCGGGGACTAGTCGGATCAAGGAGCCTACGTGATGGTTATAGCTATGAAGTGAAGATATTATGTGCTAAGAAGTGATTTCAGTAAAGTGGCAAGTCATAAAAATTTTGGACTCGTTACTTCACACACTCGAGGTGCGTGTGTAATGAGTTTTCATGTTTAGGAGTGAGGAAGTGAGAGAGTTAGGGTTTAAGAGTACATTCAAGTGTGTAGGGGTAGAGTAGGAAAATCAGCCCCAAAACATTCAAAAAATGTTTGTTCATTTTATGTTTAGGCCTTGGTCACCCTTGAGGCCTAAAATTATGAACCTTTCATTTTCCAGGTCACATGTACTTGATGCAAGTATTGTGAGCCGACTAGTGACAGTTATCGCGGAGCAAGTACCGTAGGCAAGTGCTTGCATAGAGGGAGTTAGGAGCTGAGAGTGGAGCTAGAGAACTCCAGAGGTGAGCATCTTATCCGTCTAAAATTAACAACATGATAGAACAATCCCAAAATGTGAAATCACACAATCCGAGTATTGCAAGATTGATATATAAAGTTTGGAGTCAACATTTGCACCGACAGGTATATAAAGGAGATTAGGAGCACATAAAGAGCACAAATCAACAAAAAAAAATTGAATTTGGACCTTGCTAAGACCAAGTATCATGAATGGTAGAGTTCAGGTATCACGATATCTGAATTCTTGTCTATCTCAATACTTGGCAGATATCGTGTATCGCCGATATCTCAACTCCCTGTCTATTGCGATACCTCACATGTATCATGTATCATCGGGTGAAGTATCATGAGAGATCGTGTATCGCATATCCTCGACACTCATTAAGTGTCATATATCATGTATCATTTTGACATAAGTGTCGTGTATCACGTCTTTACCAGTATCATGTATCGTGAGGCTACAAAGTATCGTATCTTCAAAAAGTAATATCGTGTATGGAGTGTCGTCGGCATTCTTGTATCGTGTATTGACAAGATCATAAGTATCGTATCATCAGAGTTGGTATTGTATATCGCATATTCTGTAAGTATCATCAATCGTGAAAATTTCAGATAGCGTGTCGTCAAAGTTGGAGTCTCATGTATCGTTCAGATCAAATATCGTTTATCATTTAAGATTGAAGTATGGTATCATAAAAAGCAGTATTGTGTATTTTCCATATAGAGATATCGTGTATGGTATGCTTAGCATATCATGCATTGTTCTTCAAAAAGTATCATGTATCATACCACATGTGTATCGCATATCGTGGAAAAAAAACAAAAAAGTGACCAGGGAGTTTGAGGGAGAAAATTGAAGGGACTAGTACTCAAACATTGCCCAAGATTAGCCAATCAAGTTTCCAGATTTCCTAAAAGAACCTAGGGGGGAAACTATGAATGAACTTAAGATCCAAATGGTTATTAGGGAGTTGAAGAAGTGTTGTGTCTTCATTAGGAAGTGTAGCTCAACAGAGGATCCACTGGATCCACTCTATTTACCTGATACTTTTTGTAATTCAGAGAAGGAAAGAACCATGGCCTGTGAACATATGCATAGTTTTGTGCCTATCGTCGGACTCATGTCTGTTCTTGAAGGTGAATATACGACATCCCTACAATATGTTTCTACAAACATACATGGGTTACCCATTTACCTTTATGGCCTCAATAGGTATGTGGCAAGAATGAGAAATTCAACCGAATTGGAGATAGTCTTGAGACCATCTATGAAATATGAAGGAGGTTTCTATGTGGACAAAGTAGGAAAAATATATGCAGTGACTGAGCATTTGGAATAGATAAATGAAAGAGGAGAGGTGGAGGAACCAGAAAACCCTAGCAGATCCAATAGTGGAGATCCTATGAATACTACTAGGGGAAAGTCAATGATCACTAATATACTAAGAGGAGATCTAATCCCCCAGGATTATTACCTAATTAATGTGTATATGGTGAGTAGCTTGGACATATTATTGCAAGCCATCTCACTTGTACAAGGAGAAATCATCAACCTAGCCACTATTTATGAATTGTGAGGTCGTGAAGATTCATCTAGAGTTACCTTCCTAGATCATAATAAGAGGAGATTGGCTAGTTGATGACTTGGACAAGTCAAGGTTGAGATACATGAGGTTTCCAGTATTCCCTCCTCGAGACCAAGCAATCACCTAACAAAACCCCTTTGGGACCCAAAAAAGTATTGAAAACCTAGCTTCTGGACAAACCAATCAATGAAGTGTGCTAGTTAGAACACATGTGCACTTTTCCATGCCGAGAACTAACCCCAACAATCAAATGAGCCCAAGAATTGGAAGTAAGAATAGACTACCCTTCCAAATGAGACCACCTCAAGGAGTAAGACCAGGAGTACATCCAGTACATCTTGCTATCCCCATGACTCTTCGACCACCAAAACTTGGCAAAAGGCTCATGTCAATTTGGGTAGCCAAGTGTATGAGAAATCATTATGATGGTTCAAGAGAACCATACAACCATATATAAAATTTAAGCAAGTGCTATGAGAAAAATAGGTGGATGATTTTTTTGTTCAATATGAATCCTTATGGGAACAACCCTGACCTGGTTCCAACCATTTGACCCAAACTGTTTTGGAAACATTGAACAATTCTTCCAAGATTTTATTGGTGAATTCACCAAGAGGGAAATTAACACAACTCCTCTTCATTGATGCATAGTTTTAGGCACGCCCCTAATGTAAAAACGGTTGTCAAGAGATTTGATCAATATGTACACAAATATCTTGTGACTGAAAAACCCTCTTAGTAGAATATGATATCTCTGTTTCTAGATGGTTTAACCCACATTACATTCAGAAATTTGGTTTAAGTAAAATGCCTATAGATATTGTGTGATTGTCTACAAGAGTGTATATATTTGGAAGACAACCTAGCAAATGACCAAAAATTTTTACAGAATTCCACTAAATTAGAAGATACGACTAGCAATGCTAGCTCTAACACTAGCAATGTAGAAGAACTGGTAGACTTAGTGGCCAAGAATCTAGGTGCTTAGGGACAGAGACACTACCAAAATCCTCCTTTGAGAATACCCATGTTATAAAGATGCATGCATTGTGGTGGAGATCATCCATCTCATACTTGCGTAAGGGGAGGACCAGTGCCCCCACAACCTTTGTAGTACGAATTGGCAAGTAGCCTAGGGACCCAACTTGTATTGTCACATTGAATAGAAGTACACAAATCACATTACTGAGAATTTCCCCCTTAATAGACAACCTAGGCCCTCTATACCACCACAATATCGACCTTATGGATCAAGGCAGAGAGGTTCCAAGATATAACCCATCCCAAGGACCACCAACATCACAAAGACCATTTCAGTACATAGGATACAACCCACCTCAACCAATCTTAGGGCAACAACCCCCACAACCTCAAAATGTAGTACCAATAAAGTATGCACAAATAGGAGAAAATATGGAGAGAGCAATCGTACCAGCTACACCATTGACAAGCTCAAAAAACTTAGGCCAAGGATTTGACCAGAGCCAAGGGGATTACTACTACTATGACACCTACCTTGTGGAATACCACCAGGCCTATGAGGCATACTATTATGGATATGAGTGTTATGAGAACACATATGGCCCAAAGTATGCTAATCTCATGTACACCACTCCTAGGGCCATAGTTCCAAATAAAACTCCAGTAAGACCACCCGTACCAAGAGGCTCATGCTATAGGTGTGGAAAATACCATTTTATTAGGGAGTGGACTTTGCAATAAAGTCCCCCACACCCCCATTTGGGTAGGATATTGTAATGAATGTGGAAAAGATCTCCCTAAGAACCCCAATAAAGTCACAACCACCACTTAATCCTCTGGAAGTGACAAAGAATACATTGCCTCTAAAAGTCATTACCCCAGCTAGGACTAAAGAAATCTTAGATAGAGGAGCAATGAACAACTCCAAAAGTAGGGAGGAGGTAGAATCTGAAGTCCAAGTTGTTGTAGTCTCAGAGGAACCTGAGGATACCTCCAAACTTAAGAGAGTTCAAAGATGGAAAGCAAGACAAGAGAAAACAAAAAACAAATGGATTAAAAAGAGAATTGAGGAGAAAGAAAAAAAACCAAAAAAGACTAAGACTAGAGAGAACCAAGTGGCAGACAAGAAAGCCAACATAGTGATGAGGAAACTAGTGGAAGGAATAGGTAGGATCAATTCTAGCAGATTCCATACCCAAAGATCTAAATATGTGGCTAAAAGCCTATTTAGTCCAAGATAGAGATAGGATTGAGTCTAGAGCAGCATGAGAGAATCTACCCACGAGAAGATCTTGAGAAGGAATGACTTGAAATATGCAAAAAAGTAATCGAAATCACCCAAACCATGCTAGAGAGACCTATACCAACCATCCCGGGATCCAGAATATCTGAAGCAATATTTCAAGGATTGTGGAATCTTTTAATCCCCAATAAGATAAGAAAGGGCAAAAAGAGGAATAGAAGGAAGACTTGAGTGAAAAAAATGAGGAACAACTCTCCTTAGTACGTGAAATGGAGGCTAATTGGTCCCACGGTCTTTGGGTGAAAATACAAGAAGAATGATGGAAGTAAAATGAAACTAAAGAACACCTTTAGTAGAAGTAGATGCCTATGGAGATCAATTGACATGGAACCTAAAGCGATCTATGAGGAATTATCAAATCTTGACCATGAAAGGAAGGAAGGAATGATCTTAACAAAACTTCCTAATTATACGTGAGAATATGAACAGAAGTCTGAACTTTTCCATGCACCTATGTTAAGGGAAAGAGGAAAGAAACTAAGAGATGAAGCCTCAAGCACACTGTCAAAATTGAAGAGAACAAAAGTCCAATGCTCCTTAACATTGGAAGAGTTGTTGCAAGTCAAACCTCAGTTGTGGAAGAAACTACCTCAACTATTGGACTTAGAAGAAACTAACCTATCTATGGAAAAAGACAAGGCGGAGACCACACCCACAATAAAAATACCGTTGATAAAATGGAGAATCTAGCAAGGGATGTGAGGGAAACACATACCTCCTGATCACATTCAGAGGATACATGACCGAAGAAATTTAGACATGGGAGTAGGAGTGGGAATAGAAACCAAAGAAATATGGGAAAAATGGGGAAAACCATCAATACGACCCACTCAAATGAAATTACAATTGGAGGATGGTCATGTCAAGAGACCTTTAGGAATCCTAGAAAAGGCCATTTTGACTACTTGTGGAGTGGAGTTTGAACACACTCTGGAATTTGCTAGTTTGGAGAAGCATGTAACTACAACATGATATTAGGACAACCATTTATGAGACAATCGAGAGTAGTGCAAGATTGGGGAAGAGATGCATTATACCTCCAACATCAAGGTTCCACAACAAAACTCAATTTGCATACTTTTGCATATAGAGATCTACAACAGAATCCTATACACAAAGAGAAGGATTCTGCATCCGTTCATAGTGCTGGAATAAGTGACCCATCTTGGATGAATGAAGATGCTCAGTTGTGGATGTGTAAAGAGGCAAAAGAGGAAGAAGAGAGACAACAAGCGTGGTTGGTGGGACATAAAAACTATAGGCCCATAGAAGACCCATCATACATGCCACAAATAATTCTAGATGAAGCCTTTGAGATGGATGGAAATATTAGCAACACTAGACATGTGTGTGAACAAAGAGGTGTTAACGATGAATGAATGTGCCGATGAAGAAGGATACAATGTAAATTTATACATGGTAGTCCACCAAGAAGTAGAAGTAGGAGAATTAGTAGAAAAAGAGTGGAGCGATGAATATGAAAGCATTGAAATGGAACTAGAATTTGATACAGAAGAAAAATACTTACAAGAAATAGAAACAAATGAAGATCAAAGGAATACTAAAGTGCTAGCCATAGAAAAATATCAAGGGAAACCCCAACATGAGAGAATCAACAATCAGGACATGCTACAAAAAGAATCATTTGAAGTACCTGAACATTTCAAGCAATGTGAGGTTGAAGAAAGAAAAATAGCCATTCAAATTCCAAAGAGAGAAGCTCAAGAAGGAATAGCATATGACAACAAAGAACAAACAAAAAAAGTAAAAGTAAACATGGAAGAAGAAGAAGAGGAGAGATGTATGTACATAGGCAAGGATGTGGCGGTGGATGAAGAACAAGAATTGATAGAACTAATTTGAGAATATAGGGACATGTTTGCTTGGACATACAAAGACCTCAAAGGAGTAGATCCCTCTATTTGTTCCCATAGAATTCCAATGACTCTAGAAGCGAGACCCTTGAAACAAAGACCATACACCTACAATGATGTGTATTCCACCAGGATGAAGGAAGAGATTGATAAGTTATTGGCAGCGAGATTCATATATGAGATTGAAAACACCGAGTGGGTATCACCTTTAGTAGTCATGCATAAGAAAAAAAATTAGGGTTTGTATTAACTTGAAAAAGGTCAATGCAGCCACAATTCCTGATAGTTACCCATTACCCATAATGGATCACCTCTTGGAAAGAGTAGCAGGCAAGGAAGTCTAAAACTTTCTTGATGGGTTCTTAGGTTACAACCAAGTAACTATTGCTAGTGCGGAGTAGCATAAAAGTACTTTTTCTACTGAATGGGGAGTGTACATCTTTAGAGTTATGCCATTTGGGTTGAAAAACACCCCAACAACCTTTTAGAGGTTGATGTATCATGTGCTCAAGGAATTTTTGAGGAAAATCATGGAGGTCTATGTGGAAAACCTATGTACCTACTCTTCTCAATGCCTATATCACATATCGAGATTGAGGAAAATCTTTGATAAATGTAGAAAATATTGAGTCTCTCTCAATCTAGAAAAATGTGTCTTTATCATCAAACAAGGCAAATCTTAAGACACATAGTGTCCAAGAATGGCATCTCAATCAATGAAGATAAAATCAAAGTAATTTTGGAATTACCAAGACCTAAGACTGCAAAGGAAGTGCAAGCCTTTATGGGACAGTGTGGATATTACAGACGATTCATCCACATGTATGCCTTAATCGCTAAGCCTCTGTATGGGTTGTTGAATCAATTTGTTTGGACAAACGAGTATGAAAACGATTTTAATGAATTGAAAAGTAGATTGATTTTAGCGCCAATTTTGAAAGTACCTAAGTGGAATAAACTATTCCATATCCATGTGGATGCATCCAACTACGCAATCGGATGCATCTTAGCAAAACCAATTGATGAAGGAAAATTAGACCACCCTATAGCTTATGCAAGTAGACAACTAAACCAAGCGGAATGCAACTACACTATGACTGAATGAGAAGGATTAGGGATGGTCTACACGGTTAAAAAAATTCAAATGTTACCTCCTAGCCAACAATTTTAAATTCTTCATTGATCACCATGCACTACTATACTTGGTCAATAAACTCTACAATATAGGAAGGCTAATGAGATGGCTTCTACTACCAATTGAGTTTGACTTCAGAGTAGTAGTAAATAAGGGAAAATTTGATGTAAGAGTTGATCACCTATCGAGAATGATGCATGGAGAACCACCCACGAGAGTAGGTGATGAGCTACTTGATACCTATTTGTTCAACTTAGAGGTATGTACAAAATGGGCTATGAAGTTGATTCCTATACTTATGGACCACATCATAAGATCAATACAAGCATCAATAAGGAGTTATGGCAAACAAGAAACCTCCACATTTCGGCAAGGCATTTGTACTTCGAAGACTCGAATGGAGTGCTTCTAGGATGCATGGAAGATGAGGAGCATAAGAGTTTACTTGAAAAAGCCCATGTAAATAAATGGAGAATTTACAAGGACATTAGTGGAACAACACAAGAAGAAAGATTAGGTGTGTATTGGCCAGACATGCAAAAGGACATGCATGAGCACATCACTGACTATCAAATGTGTCAGGAAAATACACGTGATGAATATTCCTCATTATTTAATTCCACCATTTCCCTAGAATGGAGTAAAGCATTAGTTAATTTTTTGAAATCACACACTTAACATGAAGGAACAAGCTTAGCTAGGAAGAGAGCATTGGAAGAACAGAGCAAAGATTAGGACATTCTGGGAAAGCAATTATTCAAAAGAGGAAAGGATAATCAATTATGATTATGCATGCATGAATGAGAATACCTTCTTGTTCTAGAGATGGCTCATGTAGCAGCAATTGGAGGACATTTTTCAGTTGAAAAAGTTGTGAAAATGATTCTCTTCTTTGGCTTATGGTGGCCTAGTTTACATATGGATGCAAAAGCTTACGTGCGGAGTTGTGGCATATGTCAACAAACAAAGCATCCTATAAGAAGAGATGACATGCCCTTGAGACCCATGATTAGTGTACGAGCCTTCTCAAAATGGGGTATTGATTTTATTGGACCAATAAACCCCCAGCAAAAGGATTGCATGTGCAATATATCATCATATCCGTAGATTATTTGACAAAATGGGTGGAAGCAAAAGCTACAAGGAAAACTGATGCCCAAAATACAACAAAATTCTTGTTTGAAAATATATTCACTTGCTTTGGACTACCGATAGTTATAACTAGAATCTATGTGGCAAAAAGGAGAAAAAGTTCTATTATGATGCATACATCAAGGATAAATGACTTAGAGAAGGAGAATTAGTGTTGGTGTATACACTTAAGCAACATGCAAAGAAATTACAACAACAAGGATATGGACCACTGTTGGTAAAAAAAAAATTCTACAAGTGGATCTATCAACCTTGCTACACTTGATGGATAAATTTTGCCCGACTACATAAGTAGTTGTAGGGTCAAACGGTATATGGAACCATTAATCAAAATCATGTTAGCAAGACTCTCAAGAGTGCAAAATAGAAAGAAAGAAGAGGAAAGAATACGAGAAGAAGCCAGAGTGGAGGCATTAGAATGAATATGAAAACGAAAGGAATGGATACAATAATGTGATGAAAGATATTTACAAAGAGAAGAACCTATCCCCATGGAAAACTACCGAACTAATCAAACAAAAACCCTAGGAAATTTTATCAAACAACCCTACTTAAAGCTAGGTATTATACCTCGACTTGATATTCAATTTGTTGTCTCTCACATGAATAGGTTTATGCATTGCCTAGGTGTTAAGCATTGGAAGGTGGTTTAACACATCTTTTGCTACTTGAGTGGTACCCAGTTACTTTGATTGTTTTATCCCAAGGCGAGATCACTACCTCCAAATTCACATGCTTTTTTAGACTCTAATTGGGCTGGTTGCTATGACACTCGTGTGTCCACTAGTCGTTTTTGCTTCATGCTTGGTAGGTCATGCATATCTTGGTTGAGAAAGAGGCAGCCTATTGTGGCCACTTCTAGTTTTGAGGTTGAGTATAGGGAAATTTTCATAGTGACTATTGAGTACATGTGGCTCAGATGCCTTTTGATTAATTTGGGTGTTGGTTAGTCTTTCTCCTCCACCATCTTCACTAACAGTCAGAGCGCATTTGCAATTGTGAGGAACCCTGTGTTGCATGTTCACACAAAGCACATTGAGGTGCATTATCATTATGTCTAGGAGAGGTTAATATGTTAGAGAGATTAGTTTGGCAGATGTGCTTGCACAGGAAGGATCTACCTTGAGAGAAGTTCAAAGCTTCCACAGCCTTGGGCTTACTTCATTTTGTGGATTGATCTCTTTCCAAATAGCTTGCAACTTCCTTATACATGAGTGCTAGCTCCTTGATCACCACATCACTCCCAAGGGGGATTTGTTGATATATTTCAGTAGTGATGTGTGTGTGAGCACACTTAAGACCGACATGAAACTTTTTCCCTCTTTAGGAGGTTTTTTTCCTCGACTTGTATATGCACCCATAACCCTAACAAGTTACTTGTCTTTGTACAATCACTTGATAATTAATTTAGTATTGTGTGTTGTGCTCCAAACTACTTCTTCTTCTTCCTTGTGCTTTTTGCATGCTTCCCCATACCTCATACTCCAACAATGCTACCAGTACCATTATGTTTTACCTTGTAAACACATTTAAAGTTTATGGGTTTCTTTCTTTCTATCAATGGAATGAGCTTCCTTCTTTCATAGATAAGATAAGAAAAGAAAGATTACTACAATCAAAAAATCCAATTTGGATATGTATAATGTGAAGCTAGATATATGAATGTGTTTTAGAATTATAATATCACACACATGTAGATAAATAATAATGAAATTAATAAAATAATAAAAGGGGAGAAAATATGATGCAACAGATATATGAAACACAATTTCCTTCCTTAAGTGATTAATTATGTAATGAATCAAAATGAAGCTCTCATGTATACTCCTAAAGAGATATTTACTAGGGGAAGAAGTCAGTTTCTAACACACTTAAGTGGTCAAACCATTGAATATGTGACATATATTAAAATAGAAAATACCAAAAGGTAACAATAATAATTCAACTTATCAAAAGGGGTTTCTTTATTCATAGGAAGTTTTTAAAAACATAATCTAGAGGCACAAACCCCTTAGATGAACAAAGGTATAGGGTTCATTTATTAAGGCTTTTTCTTCCATAAATGTGTAGGAGACATTATTCGAGATCCTAGACCTATCAAGATGAAGAGAACCACCCTAATCTACCTACAAACAAATCCAAACAATAATGTGAGTAAAAATGAACATATTGAGAGGGGTGACATGTACAACAACCATGCTCACTTTTTATCCAGGTCACACCTTGACATGTCTATTAACTCAAAAAGATTTACATATCACCTACATATAAGTAGATAAAAGCAATTATAAGCACTCCATCCCATGCAAAAGGAGTTCATACTCAATATTTTTGACACATGGAATAAAACATAAAGTTACCAGGCATTCCTTTGAACCAAAAAAAGTTAATTTTCATTTATCAAGCCCAAACTAAAGAGATTGTATTTTAGCTATAAGCTCTATAACTAGAAAATTACTTAAGAATGTTTCTTTATGCTTACTAGTTTATTTATTCAAAACTCCAATGTTTGCATGAACTTATCAAGTATATCGTAATACACTATTGAAGTCCACATTAGGAATAGGTAAGTTGAATATCGTTTATTAAAAAATAGGAGTGAAGATTTTTTGGCTCCCATATCATAGTTTGTGATGTTATATTTGCAAAAAACCATGTGGCCAGACATTTAAGAAAATGTAAAGAGTGATATTTGAACCACTTAGAGTCTATTAAAGTTCCAAAAAAAAAATCTTAACCTTCTAGAGGTTAAAGGTAGTGACAAGCATTTATGAATTTTTCTTACTACTCCTTGCCAAGCAAAAAGTTCCATCACACATATCCATGATGTAAATAAACCCTTCTTATTTCGTTGAAAAATTGTTTGGAGCTATAGTTGTGAACTTAAAAGCATCACATCATTCTAAGATTAGTTCACTTTATATGATATTGTCAATAATTTTTCCATTCATATAAATATTGAGAATGCACTATCACACAATTTTTATGAAAAGCAATCATGGTCACTTTTTAGGCACTTAGTATTAATTCCAAGCTCGTTTTAGATTAGCCATCAATAACTTCATCCCATCCGCAATCTAATATTCAAAATCATCTTTTGGATCACTTATTTCATTGATTATGTTAAGGAAATCTTCACAATGCTAATGCTCCCAAACAATCCAAAATCAATACTTTCTTAGGTGAACATATATGAAATACTAACTATCTCAGTATTTTCTTATAGAAATTTTCCATCTTTATTGAAGGCCGGTGTTTGCAAATTCAAAGCATAATCAACATTTTATAATCGTGGCTTTTGTTGTATCAATAGAACCTCATATGTGATGGAAAAAGGATAGGAAAACAAAATGGCTCTCATTAACATGAACCAAAACTCTCTTCCTTGCTTTTAAATACTAGAACCTTGTGTTGATATAATATCCCATAGCTTCTAAACTATGTGGCATCCTATTCAATATTACAAATATACAAATTCATTTTTTTGACAGTAGTACAAACTAGTTAGCATGCAACAGACATCAAACATCATATGACAAATACTTGAATGCAACAATAGCATAAGAATCATAATCCATGTTTCATATACACTAATAAAAAAATACTACTTTTACAATAATTAAATAGTCATTATGTTGGACACTTCTTTGAGTTTCCATACAATACTATTGAAAAAAGAGAGGGAAGCCTAACTTTTCCTATAAATAATAGCTAGATTCGCTAAAACTTGAAAAAGCCCATGCTATAGATGATTGTAGGACGATCAAGACATTTGCTGACTTAGAAGAGGACTTTCCAACACTCTCAAGCAAAAATGTACATACACTTGAAACATCATGAATTAGATAATGATCAGAAGATTGCTAGGTAGTATTCAATTCATGGAATTCCAAAGGAAAGGTCAAGATACGAGAGTTGAAGGATGTTGTAGAATCCTCTCAACAAACCATCAAAAGATTTAATAGGGAGAAGAAGAATCTAATGATGTATGTTTATGATAGATCACAAGTGACTAAACATTCTATCTATTTAGTGGACGACTTAAAATCCAAAGAGACATCATCTTATGAGGAGGCAAAGAAGAAACTAGAGTGGGTGAATGCTATGAAAGAATAAATTGAAGCCTTACAAGAGAATCACACTTTAAAATTAGTGCCCGAGACTAGAACCATGAAAATCATTAGATCCATATGGATATACAAAGTGAAGAAGAACTTTGATGTAGCCATTAACATGTATAGAGCTAGAATTGTGGCAAAAGGGTACACTCAGATACACTCATATACAAAGATACACTCACATATACACATATACATACACATGCATACACACACATACACATACATAGATATACTCACATACACACATATACATACACATACATACACACACATACACATACATACATGCATATACACACACATATACATGCACATATACACACACATATACACACACATATACACACATACACACACATATACACACATACACATACACATATGCATACATACACACACATAGACACACATGCATAGACACACACACATACACATATATACACACACATATGCTCACATGCATACATACACACATGCATATATAAATAGGCACATGCGTACACACACACACATGTACATATGGACACACACATACACTTAGACACACACCCATACACTCACATACACACGTATACATACACACACATATACATACAAACACATATACATACACACACATACACACATACATACACAAATACACATACACACACATAGACACAAACATACACATATACACACACATACACACATGCATATAGACACATATACATATACAAACATAGACATATAGACACATATACACACACACATACACTCACATGCATGTATACACACAAATGCATACATACACACACATACACACACATGCATATGCATACATACATGTACACATGAATACACATGCATACACATGCACACACATGCATACATACACATACATACATACACATGCACATATACACACACATATACTCACATAAACTCACATACACACACATACATACACATGCATACACACACATACACATACATACACACACATAGACACATACACATACACACACATAAACACACATGCATACATACACACACATGCATACATACATACAGACACACGTGCACACACACATACACACATATACACATATACACACAGACACATAAAATCACATACACACATATCATATGTAGACACACACATATGCACATACATATACATACATACACATACACCCATACACATACACACACATATACATACACACACATACACATATACACGCCACACACATACACATATACACAAACACATAAACACGTGCATATAGATGCATATGCATACATACATGCAAGCATGCATGCACACACACACATGATATAGACACATATGCACACACATACGGATATACACCCACACATAGACTCACATAAACACATATACATATGCATGCCTACACACACATACACTTATACACACATATACATACACATACACATACACATGTATATACATACACATACACATACACATGTATATACATACACACACATAGAAAAATATACATGCAAATACACACACATAGAAAAATATACATACAAATACACACACATATACATACATACACATACGCACACATACATACACATATATATACACACACATACACTCAAATATACATATATACATACACATGCATACAAACATATACATAAAAACACATACACACATATACACACATACACATATACACATATACACATACACACACATGTACATACACACACATGTACATACACACATATACATATACACACATAAACTCAAATGCATACATAGAAACAGTGTTACAGGTCAAACTTCAAACTAAAAATTCATGGGAAATCAATCATGGACATGTGGAGCAATCTAAAGAAGCCAAAAGCCATGAGATTCCATCAAGAAAAGGTCACTGAACCACTCCCCAAGTCATCTCAACTAAGTCCTCCAATTTTGGAGGCTAATTTGGAAAGGTAGTTCCTAGATTTTAGGGGCACACTTCTCACTATAGAAGGAACATGTACCCCAACTTCTTTCGGGGCATCTTCTTGGAGTTTTATTTCATGTAAATTGAGCACTAAGTTCTGGAGTTGTAATAAGCAAACCCCTTGCTTAAGCTAGTCCCTTGCTTGCTTGTTTTTTTTTTACATCATTTTAATGAGACCATTCTAGGGGTATGTTTGCTTGATACTCTTAACTTCTTAGATACTCTTTCAGTCAAGTCATCAATTGAAGTTGATTGTTTTGAAGTGAAACTAGTAGAACATTTCAAATATTTATAGATATTTGAAAGTTCTAGCTCATTGCCTAAGTTATCCTTGATATCTATGCACATGCGTACACATTGTTCTATGCTCCTAGGCTCCTTCAGGCAGACATAGAATCGTAATTTTGCACTTAATAGACCATCCAAAAATAGTGCCACTTGTTTGGCCAGTGTGGGTAGCTCTAGAATGGGGCATCTCTCGAAGTATTTTCTAAATCATTGTCCTGCTAGCCTAACTATCTCTTGAGGTGTTTGCTTAAAGCTATGTATCGAGGATTAGGTATTGTGCTTAATCCCACTTCTTGATGCAATGGTTGAAACCACTTCAAGGTTATATTCTTCAGAGTTAGACCAAAAGCATTCTATTGAGTGAACAAATCATCACCTTGTTCCACTCTCAACAGTTGTCTAAACTCAGCTACATGATCATATGGGTCTCTAGTGCAATCGAATTAATTTTTCATGGAATTTAGCAATTGAGTGGGTCTCAATATCCTAGGGTGTTCTTTGGGTCTTGGCAAGGGAAACACATCCATACCTTTCTAATGTCTTTTCCCTCTATGTGTCTCCTGATCTCCTCTATCTATCTCCAATCCCAATCTATCTCTTCCTGAGAAGTTTGCAAAGCTTACCTCTGGTCTTGTCTTTATGGCTACCATGAATCTTAGATGATCCAGCTCCATGTTGACCATGTAAATGTTAGATCTTGTTGGAGGGAAAATCAATTCACCCTTCGAGGTGTACACATGCTTGCCATGCTCCATTACTAAAAAAATTATTTTTGAAGTGTTATCTAGGTAGACAACCTTGCCTCAAGTCTTAGGGTCTTTGAACTCATATATGGTGATTCTACCAATCGTGCTAGGTTGATATGGTTTAAATCTCTAGAAAGCTTCATCCGTGTCTCTCCAAAAAGAGCTTGATACTTTTTTTGTCTTGAGGAACCCATTCCGGTGTAATTATCCTAGATAGGATTGACTTATCATGAGGTGCTCTAGGTTCTTTTCTAATATTCTCCTAGTCTACATCTCCTATTTTAGACTCGGGCACTATGATTTTGAACTCATCCATCCTACCTGGTGAGCTAGTAACCACACACATGGTTCCTTGTTTATCGATATACGAACCCTCTTTGAATTTGTCTATCTCAACCTAGGTGCCTGCCCAACCTAAGGTTCATATGCTTTGTGAATTAACCCAAACGAAGCACTTGTTCTTTTTAGGTTTCTATGAATGTGTTTTCTTGTCTCAAAGTAGCATCATAAGGATCACTTGAGTTTACCATATTTTCAATTATTTTTTATCAAGTTATGTCCTTTCCCTCTTATATTATCTATATTTATTTAAGATTAGCCTTGTACTTGAGAATTTAGAGAGTATTGAGTACCTCCATTCTTATCATGATCCTATGTGAATCCAATTATCTACTCACTCTTAATGTATGCTAGATAAGTGCTCCAACGCCCAACAAGCATGCTCCCAAATGTACTCTGTATGCTAGCTGGATATTGCTTTACCAAGGAGCTCTAGTTCCCTGCAAAGATGTCAAATTTTAGGTTTAAAAATAAATAATTAACAAACCCTAAATTTTGGCCAAAAATGGCTCTCTATCACAATTGATAGAGGTTGTTCTTCATGGTTGTCCATCGTGATGGATAGTGTCTATCATAATGGATAGTGTTTATCGTGTGATGGATATCTGTCACGATGGACAAAGGTCAACAATGGATTTTGTTTGTCATGAAGAGTGTATATCATGGTTGACTGAATTTTTGAAAAGTCTATCGATCATGGAAAGTGTCCATTGCGATTGATACATGTCTATCCTAATTGCCTATCTGTTGTGGAGGGTACCCATCACGATTGACACCTTATCGATTGGTTTCTGCTCATGATGATGGACAATTTCTATCACAATTGATACAAAAAACAAGAATTTGTTGGAATGTTTTAGATATTTGTGATATATGCAAGTTCTCTACTCTACTATAATGCAATCTATTTTACAAAATAGTCACATCTACTATCTATCGTGATTGATAGAGACCTTCACCCCGAGGTGAGTGAATGAAGTATGTATTGTGGTTGTTGCTATTGCTATGGATGTCGGTACCCATTAGGGCAAAAAACGCCCAAAAAAGGGCGGTTTGCTAATGAAGGATTAAGAAAATTGACAAATAGGATCTTTCCACATGTACAAGAATATAAGATACCTATCTCTTTTAATCCTATGAAGAAATGCTTTTTTAAGAAAATATTCTTAAAAGTGATGCTAAAGTGATGGAGTTTCTTGTATTCACTGTACAATTTTTTTATTTCATACGAAAAAAGATATTTTTTTGCACACCACACAATGCGAATCCTTACATTTCCAAGAGAGAAATGATTTTTGAAGATACAATTTTTTTTTGGGCTCACAAAATTCAATGATGTTTCGGTCACATCCTCTACGTGTAGTCCTCTACACTCCCTATATATCATATCTGCAATATCACTCATATTTGGATACATTACATTGAGTACGTTATTTCTACATTTTGCCTCGATATTTTAATGTACACAATAAACTTTTTCAGGAAATTTCTCTATGTGTACGTATTCATTTGCTATACTTTAACTTGGGATAGTTAGGGTGACATATTTAGTATGTATATATCCAATGTCATCAAATTTGGCTAAGTAAATCGTGAGATATGAATCTTAGAAGTTGACTATGCCTACACATCTTCTAGATCCTGAAAAGTCGAGGTGACCCCCATACTTGCTAGATTTATTTCTCCTTGTATGGTGCAGCTAAAATCATCAAATAACTTGATTTAGTTAGCTATTCACTTCAATTAGATGTGTGCAAAATATCTATAGTCAATTCATACTAGGTTGTGATCACTGAGCATAAACTTGAGACCCTCTCATTTGAAAATAGAAGGTTCTTCACATTCTGTGCACATAGGAGTTATCTGTTTTGATGCAAAAAAATCTCCATCTTCCTTGATGTAAGGGTTACACCGTGTTAGGGTGGTATTCTTCACAATTAATCCAAAAGCATTGTATTGAGTGAACAAATCCTTGACTTTGTTCTGCTCGCAACAACTTGCTTGAATATCGCTACATGATCCTATGGGCCACATAAAACATTGAAGTAATTCTTCATGGATTTCACTAGTTATGTGGATCTCAAAATTCTAGGCTTTTCCCTTGGTCTAGGAAATGGAAAGTCACCCATGCCTCTTTGTTGCCTATTTCCTCTAGGTCTTTCGTGTTCAACTCGATCTATATCGAATATTGGCATTTCCCTCCTTGTAGCGTGCAGAAAGCTCACCTCTTATCACTCTTTGGACTTCTCCTTCTCAATTCCCATGACATGAGAATATCTTGCTCTAGTATGACCATGAGGATTATTAGACTTTTACAAGGAAAAAAATGGCTCACCCTTCCAAGTCTACATGTGTCTACTATGATCCACAACAACAAATACCCTCTCAGAAGTGTTATCTAGGTAGATGATGTTTTCTCGGATCTTCTGATCCTTGAATTCTTATATCATGATTCATGTTACATTGCTAGGTTTGTCAAGTCTAAACCTCTAGAAGGCTTCATCTATTTCTTTGTTAACAAAGAGCTCTATGTTCGCATTATCTTGGGGTATTCCATCTGGTTTGATAATTCTTGATAGGAATGACTTACCTCGAGGAGTTCTAGGTTCTTGTTTTTTGATTTCATGATCGAGGTCTCTTATGTTAGACTCAAGTACAACTGATCTCAATTTGTTTGTCCTATGAGTTAAGTTGGTCACCATGGTAAACCATTCTCATAGATGGGAGCACCTAAATGGTTGGTTTGTATGTATTCTACTTGAGTCTTATAAGGACCCTCTGGAGTTTGGAGATAAGTTAATTCTATTCCACCTAAGGTTTTCTCCATGCTAAAATGCATCTTCGAATCACTAGTGTTTGATCTTAGTACATTGGGGTAGTCATTCAATAGTTGAACCCAAGATCTAGCCATATAATTGACACTAACTTTAGATGATCTAATGCTTTGTCGATGAGCTCTGCCTAAATGTCTACATGATCTTCTTTTCTACTCAACCCTTGTTGAAAGTTGCAATATTCATTAGAGTACCAATTACTTGTTCTTTTTTTATGTCCTTTGGTATTCATCTTATCTTGTGAGATATTCATCAGGAGTAACTTTCATTGGTTCACTTAGTTTTGTGATGTGAGTTAAGTTTCATTCCCTTAATGTTATTGCATCCGTGTTTAGGTTAAAGTCTTGTACTTGAATTCTTTTGATTGCCTTGGACTTGAATTCTTAGTGTTATCCTCTACCCAAATACTTAGCTTATTTCCTAACCTCAACTAGAATAGAAAAAGGAGGCTTAATGGATTTTCAACCTTAAAGCAATCTCTTTCTATGCCCTTTGTATGTCCTAGATTGCACAGGAACTCTCCCAAGCACCACTTCTTGCCTTAATTCTTTGTGGTACACATTTTTGCTTGCAGTCAAAGCTTTGTAGATCCTAAAAACACCCAAAATATTTCAAAAATTTATGATAATTTGGCCAATAATTGCAAAACCTTAATTTTTTTGAGTACTGGCCTTATTATGACTAATGTTCTAGGGAGGTGCTCAGGTGGTCTCTACTGGAAGTTAAGTTGCATTTCAAGCTCAAGAGTATGGGAACATGCCCCAAGCTTCAACTTCCACATCATCTAGAACCAAAGTAGGATGATTTCCATGAGTTGGAGGCATAAAATCATGTCAATAATGTAAAGGTTTTGATTACAAAAGAAATACATCACCTCTTGATGTGATTGGACCTCACTTTTTGACATGTTTATGCTTTTTATTGGTTAAAGAGGCTACTATGTGATCTTTAAAACCTCTAATGAGTTTTAATGTGACTTAGAGTCGTGGAAATACATTACCAAGCTGCCCCTTGCTCAATCACACCCCCTACTAGCTGTTATCTACATATTTTGAAGAGATTTCATTTTACATACTCTATCTCTCTAGATGATCTTGGCAAAGCCATGTTCTCATAATCGTTGTTTCGCCTTGGTTTCAAAACCATTTCTAGTGATTTTTGTCTTGGTGGAGAGCTTATAAGTTCTAATTTGATTGATATCATTCTCAAAATTAGTGTTTGCATAGATTTAGAGAAATTTCTAGAATAGTTTCTATGTACTTACCTAATACTTTGTGAAGTGATGAAGTTATATATTTTGCCTCAGCTGGTTGAGTCACCATCTAGAGTCAAAATGAAGTTCTTTTACTCTCATTTGAAAGCTCTCTAATTCCAATTTCAGGTTCCAAAGTTTTATGTTCATTATTTGCATGTATTGAACTATAAGTTTTCACAAGAATACACAATAACTATAAGCCCTCCATGCAAGGACACATCTTTTCATGGCCTTTTTATATAGTTGACTTCCATTCAAGACCAAGTTCTCATTTGATGCACTCAAACATTGCGGCCAATGATAATTCTCACTCTAGCATAGTGGGAGTACTTTCATGGTGAAGATCCACTACATAAATGTCAATCTATGAAAACATGAGGATGGTATGATGACTATGAGAAATGGGAGTGCTCAAGTGAGTGAGTGAGAAGCACAATGACATGCACACACACACACGTGCACGCAAGGTAAGAACAAAAGTAGCACAATGGAATCCTCTATAATCTGACTCAAGTTAGAAGAATCTCTTACAATGCTCGAATCTCTAACAAGATAACCCCAAAGATGAGCTCTCTAGTTCTTTTTATAGTTTTTCGCTAACTAGTGGCCTAGTTTAAACCTAGTGTTCGGCCTAGTTAAAAATAGTTTCCTATGCTATTTTGATGGCTCAAACAAGCTCCAAAAATTATGAAAATTAAAAGGAACAATCTTTTAATAATCTTGAAGCTTGAGGACACCTTAGCTTCCACAAAATGGAGTTGAAATTACCAAAATGTGGTTATGTACAATGATATGTAGTGATAAAGATCACTATTTGATGAAATTAAAGTTTGAAAATTTGATGACACCTATTCTCTACCACATTCTCTTTGACTTCCTTGCTTATTCAGTGTCATATTCGAGACTTTCCCTTCTCATTTACCTTCTTCTTTGAGGATACCTTGTCTGATCAATCCACTTTGCCTTCCTCTACCACTAACACTCTCCCCCTCTTGATTTTGTCATCCTTAAGAGAACTTTGTTGAACGGGGTCATCAACGTAATACTCAATGACATTAGTGGCTTATTCATTTTCTTGCAAACAAAGTCCATCTTTGAGATCTAGCTTAGTCCATCTTTAGTATGTGGCATTCTATAATTCTTAGAGTACAATTCTTGTTCGCATGCAAAGAGTTGGAGCACGTGGGTCAGTTTCAAAATAATCACTTATGAGTGATACTCCCAAAATCCTTTTGTGAACATATGTTCCAAAGTCTGATTATAATAGGTTGGGAGGTACTTTATGAGAGACTGACATGCGTAGATTGTTCAGATGGAAGGCGTGGTGCTGAGATCATACCAAATCTAGATTGCCATTTTTGAATCTTGGTGCAAAAACATATGGAGCTCATACGTTTTTGAAAGTTTTGAAAACTTCCTACATCAAACCAAAAATCTTTAAGAGAATGGGTTGCAACATCTGGCATTGGTTTCAAACAAGGCATACAATGTTGGTAGCAATCATAAATGAGACTATCAACAGTCCCTCGAATGTTGCAAGATATGGGTAGTTAACCCAATATTGTGCATTGTTCTTGACTTTAATCGCACATATTATCCATGATATTTTCCTTGGGACTAGTCCATATCATGGGTTATATAAGATGAAGAGTGGAGCATTGGACCACATGTGCAACATTTTTGGATATGTGTCTAATGGGTGTTTATGCTAGTTGGGTTGGAAGATGGTACCTCTCCTTGCTATCATTGGTAAATCCTCGAGCTCAACTGAGTGGTGAAGGTAGGTGCCTTGTCAATTATCCTTGTCACTTCTGCATTATACTCCACGAGGATCATGAAATTTGGTATGTATTGCAGCTTGGAGATAGTGATCAGCCTTCAATGCACCAAATTTTGAAAATATTCAAACTTTAAAACTTCTTCTTCCATATTTTCCATGGGTAAGATATATATGGCCATGCACTCTTCATGGGCTCTTCCAATGTCTTCTATTTGCTTTAGCCAAGGTGGCTTGGGTGCTTGAAATGTGTCTTGTCCTTCTTTTGTAACCTGACCTCCTAGTACTGGCTCAAGCCCATAGGGCAGTTTTGCTTGTTGTTGTTGCTGGAGTTTGCTTACTTCCTTGGTTAATTTATCCTATGCTTCCAACAATGTTGCATAATCCTCTAGAATTATTTGATTACTTTTAGAATGCATAGCCTAGAACTTAGAGGGGCTAACGAGTGCACTTGGCATGTTTTCTATGGCCACCTCCAAGTTCTCCTAATTTTGTTGTTGCAGTATCTTTGGTTTTCCTCCTTTGTAGTAGCCATATGCCATCTCAAGAGTGCCACATTGTATATGAGTTTTGCATTTCACTCCATTTGTGTTTGTAGATGTCCTTCCATGTCTTTGATTGATTGCATGTCCATGTCCACTCTGCTTCTAGTTGGTTATGTGATATTTGTAAGGTGGAAAATTGATCTTGCAAGAGAGTGTTCCTAGACACCAAATCCAAAATCCTCTCCTAAAGATGTGCACATTGATTTTGAAGTGTTGTGTTCCTTTGTGCCAATAGAGTGTACTCTTTTTGCAATTGATAGCATAGTTTATCATCGTTGGTTATGTTGAGTTGATGGTTAAAGTGTGTAATGTGATGTTGGTTGGGATCTCGTTGATTGTTGTTCTTCTTTCCAGTGGACATGGCGTTTTGTAGTACATTATTATGTGTCAGCCTATCATGATTGTCCAAGTGTGCCTTTTGCTTTTGAATAGATATCTACATCTTATAATGGTAACCCCTATAGAAATTTCTCAAAGTAAAAAATGCCTAGGTTATGAAGTCCATCTATGATTGGAAATTCAAAATGAGGTGGTGCAATTGGTTGAGTTGTGGAGGCTTCTCTTGTACTATAGGTGGATTGTGAATGGACGGATAGTACCTATGGAGCTAACATAATGTCTTGCTTACACTCTTCCTGTTGTAGAGTCTTAGCCTCTACCAAGTATAGATATTCCTCTTCTGAAGCACAAATGGGATCCATATTCATTGATTTTAATTCTGTGGTGCTTGCTTCTTCTTGTACATCTATACTAGGCTCGCGTTCTTCCAGTTTAGGTTCACACATGAATATTGAAATATCATAGCCACCTTCATCACAATGGGGAGTCCATTGCTCTTCATTTATTGCTATGTCCATCATTGCTAAAATATATACCCAACCATGGGGTTCAAAATCTTCATGTGGGAAGATCATAGGCGTGTATGTTAGGTCTAGAAGAGATCTATGGTCTCTTGTGGCACCTATTTTCCCTACTTCTATTCTCTTCTCCTCTTCTGTTGCAACTTTACACATCCATGTGCATATCCTTGTGCATCCATGAAGGATCTAATCCTATAGAATGCACCCATTTAATATCTCCTTGAGTCTTATAGATTGTGTTCCGCTATAATGGTGGTACATCCCTATCCATATAGTCTTTGAGATTGACCTTGGTAGTTACCCATAAATGTTTTAAGTACAAGGAATTGTTTCCCCAATCTTGCACATATCTACAACTATCTCATGAATGTTCTTGCCAAGAACATATCACTAACATGATTCTTTCTTAATTCACATATGGAAAATGTGTGCTCAAGCTCTGCACCACAAGTAGTGAGAATACTTACTTTGAGCAATCCTAGTGGCTTCTCCATATGTCCATCTGCCATCTATAGCTTCATCCTTGTCAGTCTCAAATTTGGCTTGCCCCATCATTTCCATAAGGAGGTCTCATTTGTCTTATTTGGAGCCTAGGGTTTGGGTTTGTGTACATCACATTGAAATAATCCGGCTCCCAATTTTCTTCTAACAATGGTGCCTCATATGGTAGATATCATTATGCTCAAGGAATCCATATGCATTGAATCAAAACTCTAAGCATTAGGATCACCTTTTGAAATCAATGGGGATACTAACACTATTGCTTTGTTCAAATTATCATCTACTACTGCATACTTGATTGAAGTTACATTGGTAAGTGGTGGCAGTTATTGACCTAGCATTTGGCTATGGTCAAGATTGTGCCTCATATTGTGGTTGGTACTGTTGTTGTAGCTTGTAATATGGTTGCTGTTGATACTGGTTTTGTACCTTGTTGTTGGTATGATTGTTGGTAGCCTTGCCTAACTGCATTTTTGTTATAGGGACAATCTTGAGCTATGTGGTTCACGTAATTTCTCCCAATTGTGCAATATTGGGCATTCAAGTTTCCTATGTTCTGAGTTTGCATCAAACACACGTTAGCCATGTGATCTCCTCTACATGTATAACAATGTTTTGCTGGGCCCATTCTAGGGGCTTCTCTATTCTTGATGGCTAACTTTTGTGCTACTTGCTTGGCTAATTTGTCCATATATGTTGTGGGTTTGGACGTGAAACTGTGGAAAAATATAAATCATTGAAAATTTTTAGGTAGTTCCAGGTCATCACCCAATATCAATACACATCCTTAGGCATTGTTATATGGTTCAAGGTTCCTTCCGATAGATGTATGATCTTAGCTTTCCACTCAATAACACATATGAAAACAAGGAACTTGTTTAGTTTGAATAGGAAAATCTAGGATAGAACATCTCTCAATTTATTTTTTGAATCTACACGCTACTAATGTGACAATTTCCTATGGTGTCTGATTGAAACTATGAATCAATGATGATGTGTTATTTCTAATTCCACACTCTCATAAGGGTTGAAACCAAGTTAGGGCTATGTTCTACAAGGTAAACTCAAAAGCCTCATATTGAGTAAAAAAGTCATCGACTTGTTCTACTCTTGATACTCGCTTGAATTTGGAAAGGTGATCATATGGATCTCTCATCCCATCAAAGTAGTTCTTCATGGACCACTAATTGAGTAGGTCTCAAGATTCTAGGATGCTCCCTTGGTCAACGCAATGGGAATTCATAACTACCCCATTGATTCCTAGGCATTCTGACTCTTTCTCGTTTTGTCCTATCGATGCCTAATCTTGATCTTTCTCTTCATATTCTGTGTACAAAACTTACATCTGGTCATTCCTTGAATTTCTCTTTTTGTGCTTCTAGGACATGACAAGATCCTACTCCATGTTGAATATGAGGATCAATAGAATTGTAGGGGAAAATTCATTACTGAATGTATTACTAGAGAATGTACAAAGATAAGTAGCCCATTAGGGCAATAGGCGTATATACAAGCCAGGGGAAAAAACCTCTTAAAGAGGGAAAAAAGTACCTCGACAGTCCTAGAGTGTTCACACACATCACTACCTAAATATATCAAAAAATCCCCCTAGAAGTGATGCGGTGAACAAGTAGCTGGCACTCATGTATAAGGAAGTGCCAAGCTATGTGGAAATCACTCCACAAAAGGAAGTAAGCCCAAAGCTTTGCGGAAAGCTTCAAACTTCTCCCTAGGCAGAGCCTTCGTAAAAAGGTCTACAAAGTTCTCCTACATGGGCACATATGCCAAGCTGATCTCCCCAGCAGAGAACCTCTCCCTAACATAATGATAATGCACCTCAATGTACTTAGTGCAAGCATGGAACACAAGGTTCCTTGCAACTGTCAATGCACTCTGATTGTCAGTGAAGATCATGGTGGAAGAAGACTAACCAACACCCAACTCAGCCATAAGGCATCTGAGCCACACACACTCAACAATTGATGTGAAAGCTGCCCTATACTTAGCCTCACAACTGGAAGTGGCCATAGTAGGTTGCTTCTTGCTCAACCAAGATATACATGAGCTACCAAGCATGAAGCAAAAGCCACTAGTCGACACACGAGTGTCATAGCAACCAGCCCAATCAGAGTCAGAAAAAAGCATGCAAATCTGGTAGTAGTGATCCCCCCTTGGGATAAAACAACCCAAGTAGCCGAGTACCATTCAAGCAGCAAAAGATACGCTTAACCGCCTGCCAATGCTTGACTCTTGGGCAATGCAGAAACCCACTCATCTGTGAGACATCAAACTGAATATCTAGTCGAGTAATGCATAAGTAAATCAAGCATCCAACAGCGTGCTCATAGAGAACAACATCAAATGCATCTCCAGCATCATGAAGACTCGATCATAAACATGTCTCCATAGGAGGGCAATAGGCTTATAGTCTTCAAGGCCAAAATGCTGCAATAATGTGTCAATATATTTCGTTTGGCACAAAGCCATTCCACCATCAACGTGCATAAACTGAATGCCCAAATAATGATGCAAATGCCCCAAATCAAACATCTCAAATGAGGCATGCAAATCAGCCTTAAAATCAGCAATATGCATCTCATGAGGACCAGTGAGCAGCGTGTCATCAACATAAACCACAATGGTAAGAAGTACGCTTAACATATAAGGTGCTTTCAGTTGGACTGTTCTCAAAACCATGTGCAATCAGATAGGCCTGTATCTTTTCATACCAAGCACGTGGAGTTTGCTTTAAACCATATAATGCCTTCTTTAACCTGCACACCTGGTTTTCATGCCCTTTCTGCACAAAGCCACGGGGCTGAAAAACATACACTTCTTCATGCAAGTCACCATTCACAAATGCAGTTTTAATGTCCAACTGATGTACATTCCAACCATGATGGGCTGCAAGTGCACAAATGCTCCGAACAATAGTCATACGACATGTAGGTGCAAAGGTCTCATCAAAATCAATGCCTCTTTCCTGTGCATAACCCTTTGCAGCAAGCCTAGTCTTATACATATCAACTGTACCATCAGGTTTACGCTTCAGCTTGTATACCCACTTAGTGCCAATGGCGTTCTTGCCAGGAGGCAAGTCCAATAAAGTCCAAGTACCATTCTTCATTATTGCATCATATTCAGATTGCATAGCAGCCATCCAATTTTTTGAATTTTGTGATTCATCAAACAAAACAGAGTTGCCTCATTAGGACCAGCACTAGACTGCCCACCTGTAAAAAGAGGCAACAAAGTATCATACATGTCTTTGGAGCTAACAGATGTCTCCTTAGTACATGAAAGCAATGGTTGAATAGCATCCTCCACAAAAACAACTCTATCAATGCATGTGCGTGGGCATCTCTGCCATCCCAATGAATCTGCTCTGCAGTAGGTGCAACAGAAACTGCAGCACGAACAGGAATGTGCAAAATATCATCATCTTCGACACCCTTTGCATCAGCTTTAGTACCTGCAGTTGTAATAGTTGCAGGTGTGATAGGACGTTTTTCGGCACCCTGCACAATGTTCCACAGTCCTTTTGCAACCAACACATGTCGCATCATATAAGCCCATAACGGGTAGTTGGTATCATCCAACTTATCCTCAACAACCAACATATGGAATACATCACTCCTTTCAGCCATGGCTAGTGACTAAAATACCTTGATGCAAAAAATTGAGTGTATCTCAAAAATTTGAACAGAACTGCCCATACGAATTCCGCTAGACCTGTAGCAAACTTCAAGATGCTTATATTGGCGAACAAAAACTGGTATATACCTTTGGCACAAAAAGACAAAATAGCCTACACAAGCGCTGTGATAGTGCGTTCGGAGGCCAAAAGGAGCTCAGATTGCCATTTCGGCACCACAAAGTGAAGCAGTTTTGATCTTGGAAACACGTTGAGTATGCTCACCAAAATTCATGTGATTTTGAGACTGCAACCGGAGGAGTGTCGACGACGCCCTAGATGAAGCGACGACCTGCTCTGATACCAATTATTGGAGATAGACGTATGCGGAAGCACGCGAACAACACACGGAAGGAGAAGAAGCTTGGAGCACAACACACAATACTGAATGTATTACTAGAGAATGTACAAAGATAAGTAGCCCATTAGGGCAATAGGTGTATATACAAGCCGGAGGAAAAAAACCTCCTAAAGAGGCAAAAAAGTGCCCCGACGGTCCTAGAGTGTTCATACACATCACTACCTAAATATATCAATAGTTACATCATGCAAACCTTTCACAAGGCTTTTGGGCAGAATCAGTATTAACTATACTTCATGTGATTAATCTTTGACTAGTACTGCCAAAGGTATGAAAGTGGCACAAGAATTATGGACAGGAAATCTGCCATATTATGATCATATTCGAGTTTTTGGGTGTGAAGCGTATGTTCATATACCCAAGAATCTTAGATAAAAGTTGAACCATAAGTAAAAGAATGCACTTTTTATGGATATGGTCAAGAATGCCACTTTGGATATCATTTATGGGATCCTAAAAAATAAGCAATGATAAGAAAAAGTGATGTCATTTTCAATGAGTATAAGATGCATAGACAACCCATGAAGGAGGTTAAAGTGAGAGGAGTGGTGTTTGAGGATACCAGACCTCCAATTAGCATGCATAAAAATTCCACAAATAGAGATGTTCAAGATAAGGTCCAATCATATCAATGTGCAAATGTTCCTATTCAGCAAACATTGAGGCATCCTACACGTGTCTCACATCCACCTAACAGATATGTTCCAAGTTTGGATTTTGTTATGCTTATAGATGCTGGTAAGCCTTCTTATTACAAAGAGGCTATGCAAAAGAGGATCATGTCAAGTGGGAGCATGCCATGAACACAAGAATGGTACTTGGGATTTACTACAAGTAGTCAAGATGACCACACTATGCTTGTTGCTTGGATTTGTTTCAATTAAAGACTCTGAGCTCAATAGATGTGAAAACTTCTTTCTTGCATGGAGATGTTATAGATGAGATCTACATGGAACAATAAGAGAGTTATGTAGTTCTTGGAAAAGAAAGTATAGTTTCAAAGCTCAAGAAGAGCATCTATGAACTTAAACATTCTCCTAGACAATGATGCCAAAAGTTTGATGCTTTTATGAAATCTCAACGCTATGCTCAAAGCAATGAGGATCATTGTCTCTACACAAAGAGATGCTCGAATGGAAGATTGATATGCTTGATACTTTATGTCAATGACATTTTGATTGTTAGGAAGTCCTTTGATGACTTGTCATTGCTCAAAAGGAAGTTCAGTGAGACATTTGATATGAAGGATTTGGGGGATTCCAAACATATTCTTGGCATGTTCATTACTCGTGATAGGAGCAAAAGATGCATATACCTGTCTCAAAGTGAGTACATATCCAAAGTACTTCAAAAGCTCAATATTCAAGGTGGCAAGGCATTGAGTACACCTTTACCTACATAGGTGAAACTGAGCAAGGATTATTACCCCAAATCAGATGAGGGAAAGGAATTCATGATAAAAATTCCTTATCAATCTGCTATTGGTAGTCTCATGTATGTTATGGTAGCTATGAGACCAGACAATGCATTTTTAGTGGGGGTTGTGAGAAGATATATGTCTAATCCTGGCAAGAAGCATCGAGAAGAAAACAAGAAGATTTTGAGATATCTGAGTGGAACTAAGGAAAAGTGTCTATGCTTGGGTAGAGGAAAGACATCCATTATTGGTTACACATATTCTGATTATGTTGGTTGTGTAGACAAGCAAAATTCTACATCAGGGTACATTTTTCACTTTTGTTTCAGGTGCCATCACTTGAAAATCTCATTTGCAAGAATGTACAACTGTTTCCACTATAGAAGCAGAGTATGTCATAGCAAGTGAGGCATGTAAGGAAGCAGTGTGGCTTTCTCATCTTGCTTCTAATATGGTTCTACCTTAGCATGTACCTCATTTGTTTAGTGATGTTAGAGGGCCATTGCTTTTGCTACAAATGTGCTCTATCATGCAAAGACCAAGCATGTTGAGATGAGGTACCACTTCATTAGATATTGTTTAGCCACTAAGTGCTTTTGTGGTGTACAACTATTATAAGACCACAAGTACAATTTTTGGTACCAAAGGCATTATGCCCCTTTGTACAAGGACATAATATCAAGATCACTTTTGTGGTTCGTTATGTTTGGGATTTTTGGGCTACTCTTAGAATCTAGCTTATCAACTCTAAGTCTTGAATCCAATTCTTCATCACTTTGGAAGTGTTTTTGTGTACAATTTTTTCCACCTTTGGTTATTATTTGTGAAATCGATTTGACATTGACTTCACTTTTACAAAAACACTAGGATAATCATTTTTCACTTTGAGGGCATGGGTGACATGTACTTAGATGCCCTCCTTGACCTCAATGCACACTAACAATAGGTGTTTGTGCTTGTAAATGTCCCTCCACACCTTGTTATGCAAGTAGTGTTTTTATTAGCATTACTTAGTTACACTTCATATCATCAAAGCACATCATGTGGTGTTTTGGGTTTCAAAGTTAAAGATTCAAGTTCAATCTTTTTATGAATTTTTCTCTATCTTGGCTTGTACAAGATGTCTACAATTTCATGTGGGAACCGCTCCACTTCTTTTAGTTCATTCTATCTATCTTCTTTAATCCCCATCATGGATAAAGGATGAGCACCCAAATGGTTCCAATTAAAATCTTTGGAGAGATTTGATGAAAGCCTATCTATAGATGCACAATCTAATAGGAATCATGAGCCTAATGCTTCAAATATCTAAAACATGGAACAATTGCTAGCAGCCAAGAATGCAAATCCACAGTTTCTAGTTGGTATACACACCTTATCAGAAGCTATCAGCATTATCAGTGCCATTGATCACATGCTCCAAAGATCGAGAGTACAATATGATCAATTACATGTCCTCATCAGACAAAATCCATCTAAAAACATTTGAATCCCACTGACTTCCATGGAGAAAACAATGTCCTCTCCAATCATAACCAAAGTCACTACCACATCCACTCCATTAATCCCTATAGGAATAATTGATCTAATTGCAGAAACCCATGTATAAACCCCTTTTATTTTGGCCCTCCCTATTTCATCCCCCATTAGAACCTATGATCCTCAACCCACCACCATCTCTGAAGTAGTCACTCAACCTATGGCCAACATGAAAGAAGCAGTGCTCAGATCAAAATACTTTCAAAACTTGGCACATAAAAAATTGATCACAACCTCCAAGCTATAGTATCGGCCATACTTTTTCATCCTCCTTGGTTATAACACTTAATTAACATGCATCATTGACAAAGATGTGACTTTTTCCACACAATTTGTGCCTAAGGGTCTACTACAAACACTAAGGAGAGGTAATATCTTCCAGCCAAATTCGTGCAAATACTTACTTGAAACATATCCCGAGATACTGCACACATGGTATGATGCTCAAATGCATTTATTATACAACCCGTGCTATGGCCTAGTACTAGAGAGATATTCTCATGGTCTGCATTCGCTATCAAAATAAAGAATAATCCACACTACTTGAATTGGGTGAATTACCCATATCTAGCACCACCATAGGATCCAACAAGCATCCAACAAGCTGTTGTCAAACATTGTAGCCTAGATGCTTTAAGAAGATATTTGACATGATGTGAATTGTATTCAAGACCTTCAAAAATGTCAAGGTGCCACAATATGTGCACCAAGATTTGAGAATGGTAATTATGATTTGGTATACGATATGAGCACTACTCCATACATTTGCATTGCATATGCATGACATGCATGTATCAAGTATCTCCTAGCTTGCTATAAGCAAAAATTTGAAGATATGTTCATGAGACGCTTTTGGGAATAGCATTTTGAGGTGTTCAACTCTAAACCCACCCATCTACTTCAGTTATTTGCATGTGAGAGCTCACTTTTGGGTGGACTTTTGATCAAACTATGTGCTAAGATCTCTTGAATGAAATATTCCCTTGTTCTACTCTTTGTTCTACTTTGTGTGTGCATGTGTATGTATGTGCATGTTGGTGTGCTTCTCACTCATGCACTTGTACATTCCTCTTGCTCATGGTCACCATATCATCCTCACATCTCCATTATTCACATCTCCATTATTCACATTTACGTGGTAGATATCCTCAATGTTGGTACTCCCAATGTGCTAGAGTGAGAACTTCTCTCTTTAGGGCTTTTAGGAGATAGGGATAGGTTTGATCTATTGGGTTACCAAACTCTAGTCATGCTTCATCATGATTGAGCATCAATTAAGAGAATGGGTGTTCATATATGTAGGTAGTGATGTGTGTGAACACACTAGGACCATTGGGTCACTTTTTTCCCTCTTTAGGAGGTTGTTTTTCCCTCGGCTTGTATATACGCCTATAGCCCTAATGGGTTACTTATCTTTATACATTCTAGTGGTAATACATTCAGTATTCTGTGTTGTGCTCCAAGCTTCTTCTTCTTCCTTGTGCTGCTTGCATGCTCCCGCAGATGTCTAACTCGAACAACTGGTATCAGAGTAGTTCACTGCTTCATCTTGTTGGTGCATTTCAAGCCTTCACACTTGGCTTGGAATCTTGGAAGATTAGCTTGGAACCATTGAAGGATATCTTCATTTGAAGCAAGGACCATAAGAACTTATGCTTATAAGTTCTTACCTTTTACTCATTGTAAAAAGTCTTAGTGACTTGGCATCTACTTGAAATCAGTTACCTACTTGATTAGTCGTGGAAATTGAATGATGTAAATGGAGAGAATATCTCCCTACTTTTAGTAGAGATATTCTAGGGAGCCTACATTTGAATTTCAAATTCAAATGATGACTCAACTCATATAAAAATGGAGAGAAAAAACTCGCGATTAGTCCTGTCACTTCAGCTCACTCCCCGAGGCATTTTGTCATTGTAATTGTGTGTGTGTTAGTGCTACTCCATAGCCTACACCACCACACCTCAATTAGCCATGCTTGCCATGCTAATGAGCTTGTATAATCATATCAATCAATAGATATATACACATTCATCATATCTGGTTCTCTGTGTTTTCTACTTCAAGTCTGTCAACTTCCAAGGAGCATTTCTCAGTCCTCCCTGAACCAAAACAAGAGTTTAATAGCTCGTTGGAACCAGCTCAAGGTCTTCTACAAGCATACAAAATTTCAGAAGATTCCATTCAGCCATCTCGGAGAAATCTTGATCGAAGTGCACACTGGTCTGTGTCTGGAGAGTTCCTAAAAAGTCGGGGGTAATCATAATTTTGCTAAAATTATTTCTCAGTGTATGATTTATCAATTTGAGTGATTCCACTTGCAATTGGTAGCTTATTAAGGTACTTTAATACCTCCAAAAGGAATTGTTTCAATTTCAAGTGTGCTGGTCACACTGAGCATAACACTGAGCAGGTATCATTACAGAAATAGCAAGTTTTTTGGATTTGTGAAGGAACCAAGTTATCTGTTTTGGTTTGATCATTACACAAACCATTTGCAAAGTACATATATGGTTTCTTTGTGTCATTTGGAAGCTAAGCAAGTGTACTAAGCATATCTGGAATCAAAGGAGGGCTGGTGTGAAGCAGGTATAGCAGCATCAACTCATTTCTTGAGTGCATCCAACCATCACTCCCAACACATCTAGGGCGTCATCCATACCTCTCCGGTTGGAGTCTCAAAATCACACGAATTTTGGTGACCATACTCAAGGTGTTTCAGAGATCAAAACAGCTTTGCAATGTGGTGCCAAAATCACGATATGAGCTCCTTTTGACCTCTGAATGCACCATCATAGTGCTTATGCAAGCTATTTTGTCTTTTTGTGCCAAATGTATATACTAGTTTGGGTTTGCTAGTATAAGCATCTCAAAGTCTACTATAGGTTTAGCGGAATTTGTCTCGATAGTTCTGTTTAACTTTTTGAGATATAGTCAATTTTCTACATCAAGGTATTTTAGTCATTGACCATGGATGAAAGCAATGATGTATTCCGCATGTTGGCTATTGAAGATAAGTTGGATGGTACCAGCTACCCATTATGGGATTATATGATGCAACATGTATTGGTTGCAAAAGTATTGTGGAACATTGTGCAGGGTGTTGAAAAACTTCCTATCACACCTGCAATTGTTACAACTGTAGGTACTGAAGGTGATGGAGAAAGTGTCGAAGATGGTGATATTCTACAGATTCCTATTCATGCTGTGGTTTCTACTACACCTACTATAGAGCAAATTTGTTGGGATGGCAAAGATGCCCAAGCACATGCGTTGATAGCTTTGTCTGTCAGATGTGCCATTATTCCTCACATTCACTCTTGCAGAACAACTAAGGATGCTTGGGATACACTTACCACATTGTACCAAGCTAGGAATTGTGAAGAGAGATGGTGGATGCAATCCAAAGATGAGTTGGTGCTGCTACAACCAGCTTCACACCAGCCAACTGAGACTTCAGAGTTGATTAGTAGACCCTTTGAGCTTCCTAAATCCACCAAAATATCAGCCAAGTACTTTGGAACATGTATCCCAAAAGTTTAAGTCAAGACAGACAAGTTGCGAAATGACTAGCTCCCAAAACTTGCTATTTTTGGACATACACCTGCTGGAAAAAATGAACAGTGCTCTCAACCTGGAAGGAATTAGAAAAATTCCTTTTGGTCATAGCAAATAGACTTAGCAAGCTTCCCAATACAAGTTAAAACACTTCAAATGATGGACTGAGCACTGAGAACAAGTTTCAACAATTTCTGGAACCTCCCCACAATTCTCGGGGCTCTGCAGAGATAGACCAGTAAGCAGTAAAATGCATATATCTCCAAAAGTATAAATCCAATGACCTTGAAAATTTATATACACAAAGTAGACATTACAGCTATCCAAAGCAAGTTAAATCACTGAAAAAGGTTCAGTATAACTCGAGATATGACCTTCTGAAATTACTGCTCTAAGTGAGTATAGCAGAGAACAAAACAGAGAAGTAGATGATGATAAATGTATAGATTCACATATGATTACAACCACATTGGCAATGAATCTTTGCACAATGGGAGTAGAATGATAGAGCTATGGAGTAAGCTCTTCAATCTCTACAAAATGACATGAAGTGGTCACGTACAAGGCTTGCTAATCGCCTCTTCCTTCTTGCTCCTTTTATAGCTATTCTTGGAGGGAGTTTTGAATTCGAATTCGAATGGCTCCACCTAAAAGTGATCCCCAAAAGTTAGGAGAGATTCCCTCAGCTCAAAAATTCGTGATTTTGATAGTTGGAGCCATGAATTTGCTTTTACATCATGGATGAGGTAAGCCATCCTTTTCCTTTTTTCTTTTTCCATTTACAAGAGATAAAATGTACTCTTTTACAAGAGGTGTTCACATGACTACTCATGTGACTTACAAATGAGGATAATACCAAATATATCAAGCATGTAGGCTTGGGTAAAATGCACCAATAGCTCCCCCTCAAGCCTAACATGCTTGGCCTTCAAATAAGTCGTCAATTGTCCTTGATTTCTTGCAAGCCAATCATCAACTTGAATCTACTTAACTTCATACCATCAAGAGCTTTAGTCAACATGTCGGCACATTGCATATCTGTAGAGACATAGGATAGTTGAATATCCTTGCTCATTAGCTTCTCCCTTACATAATGGTAGTGGACTTCAATATGCTTGGTTCTAGCATGGTATACCGGATTAGCTGCTAGATGTAGTGAGCTTGTGTTGTCACCAAAAATGTGAGGTGTTGAAGAATGAAGTCCAAGATCTATGTACAAAGACTTTAACCACATGATTTCTTGAGTTGCATTAGCCAAACCTCTATATTCAGCTTCGGTAGAAGATAATGCCATGGTTGGTTGCTTCTTCGATGACCAAGAAATGATTTTTGAACCTGGAAATGATATATACCCTGATGTGCTTCTTCTATCATCTTTAGATCCGGCCCAATCTGCATCTGAGTAGACCTTTAGCTCAATATCTGAAGTAAATGAATAAAATAAACCTTCATTCATGGTCCCCTTTAGGTACTTGAGGACTCTCTTGGCTGCTTCCATATGTGGTCTTCTCGGCTTATGCATAAACTGACTCAATATGCTAACACTATAGCATATATCCACTCTTGTGAGTGTTGCATAGTTCAAACTTCCAACCAAGCTTTGATAGGTTGTGATGTCTTCAATTGGCTCTCCTTCATAAGCACTAAGCTTATGATTTTGCTCCATAGGTGTACCTGCACACTTGGTATTTTCCATCTTGAACTTGACGAGCATGTCATGGACATACTTCCTTTGTGTGATGTATATACCTGAATGTGTGTAGATCAACTCCAATCCAAGAAAATAAGTGAGTGGTCCTAGGTCACTTATTTTGAACTCCTCCTTCATTTGACTCTTTACCTATTTGATTCCTTCAAGATCATTGCCTGTGATAATAATATCATCAACATACACACATAAATAGATCACTTCAGATCCATTCCTCTTTATGAACAAAGAGGTATCCGCCTTGCTAGCTTTGAATCCTTGGTCCTGCAAATAAGTCACCAATCTGAAATTCCAAGCTCTTGGAGCTTGCTTCAATCCATACAAAGCTTTCTTTAGTTTGCATACATAGTTAGGATGATGTGCATCCTCATATTCAGGAGGTTGTGCCATATACACTTCCTCAGAAATCCATCCATTCAAGAAAGCATTCTTTACATCAAGTTCATAAAGATTCCAATTTCTAGATGCAGCAAGACTAATGAGAACCCTAATTGTAGGCATTTTTGCAACAGGAGAGAAAGTCTCCTCATAATCAATACCATGGGTTTGAGCAAACCCTTTAGCAACTAACCTTGCTTTGTGTCTATTTATACTTCCATCTGGATTCCTCTCGATTTTGTATATCCATCGAGATCCAATTACCTTCATAGATGGCTTGTTAGGTACAAGCTCCCAAGTGGCATTCTCCTTCAAGGCTTCCATTTCTTCATCCATTGCATCTCTCCAAGCTTTCTTGCTTTGTGCTTCTTCGAATGTCGTAGGTTCTTCATTGGTTGAATCCTTTGCAATGTAGATTGAGTGCTTGGTGACCAAAGAAGTATCATAACCAAACCTTTCTGGTTTCTTCTTCTCCCTTGAAGACCCTCTAAGTGGTTGATGTGAGCTCTTGGGTCCATATGTAGCATCCTGCATCTTTGCTTTACCTTTGTTCTTCATAGCTTTAGTCTTTCCAAGTCTTCTAGGTCAATCTCCGAATCACTTTCTTCAATCTGCTTTGGCTCCTTTGGTTGAAGTGATGGAAAATCTTCATCCAAGTCATATGGCAGCTTCACTTTCCTGTCATCATCAAACCATGATTTGTTTTCATCAAAAATTACATCTCTACTCATAGAAAATCCTTTATTGGTTGGATTGTACAATCTATATCCTTTTTGGTTTTGGTCATAACCAATAAATACGCACTTCTCTGCCTTGGGATCCAATTTCCCTCTTACTTGAGAAGGAATGTGAGCATAGGCTAAGCATCCAAAGATTTTGCAATGCTCTAGACTAGGTCTTCTTCCATTCCACACTTCATATGGAGTGGTTCCATCTAGTGACTTAGATGGAAGTCTATTTATGAGATATGTGGCTGTAGACACAGCCTCTGCCCATAGGTAGTTCGGCAATCCCTTTTCGTT
This sequence comes from Ceratopteris richardii, assembly GCA_020310875.1. NCBI lineage: Eukaryota > Viridiplantae > Streptophyta > Polypodiopsida > Polypodiales > Pteridaceae > Ceratopteris > Ceratopteris richardii. The sequence continues at coordinate 45,362,660 of CM035436.1, read as the reverse complement.
GAGCATAGACCTTGCAGCTTCGACAATAGCTCTGTTCCTCCTCTCTGCTACACCATTGAGTTCGGGTGTATACCTTGTAGTGACTTCCCTTTTAATGCCTCTTTCATACAAGAAGGCATCAAATTCAGAAGAGAAGTATTCTCCTCCACCATCTGATCTGAGTCGTTTCAAAGTCCTACCTGTTTGGTTTTCAACAAGAGCAATATACTTCTTAAAGCAATTAAACACTTCATCCTTGTGCTTCATGAAAAACAGAATGGTCCACCTGCTACAATCATCTATGAAGGACACATAATATCTTGAGCCTGATATAGATGGCTCCTTACTTGGACCCCACACATCCGTGTGCACTAGATTCAAACGATTTTGATACATATATCCTTTCTTATTGAAAGGTTGTCTATGAGCCTTGCCGAGTTGACAAGCTTCACACTTATAAATCATGTCTTGCCTTGTGATATTAGGCAAACCAAGTACACTTTGGTCCCTGCAAATCTGTTTGAGTGTCCTCTCACCAATGTGAGCAAGCCTTTTGTACCATATCTCCAACTCTGTTAGAGTTTGAGATCCATAGCTAAACAAAGCTATGTTCTTTGTATCTTCCACTTCAAAAGTGAAAAGCCTTCCCGTCTTTTCTCCTTTGGCGATCCTTCGAAAGCCTTGCCTTGGGTCTTCAACATATGCTCCAAATCGATTGAATCTAACCTGCAATCCTTTTTCAACAATCTGTCCAACACTTATTAAATTTTTGGTAATTGTAGGGACATACAAGACTTTGCGTAAGAGGTTCATATTCCCATCTGATGTCTTCACATTACCTATCTTCTCCACTGAGTGCTTTGTGTCATCTCCTGTCTGCACTTCATGCTTGTTATGAGGATCTTCCAAATCAGAAAGTAAAGCCACATTTCCTGCTACATGGTTCGAGCATCCAAAATCAATGTAAAATATGTGATCATCATCCTTACCCTTCTTCGCTGATAGATTCATAATCAATAATGAATCTTCTTGACTTTGGTCCTCTGCATAGTTATTGAAATCTCTTCTTCCTCTATGGCCACTTTGATAGTTGTTGTTGTTGTTGTAATTGTTGTTGTAGTAGTTGTTGTTGTAGCCTCCATTGTATCTACCTCTATTTGATCCATAGCCACCTCTATTGAATCCTCTTCCTCTTGAGTTCCTCGGGTTCCTGAAACATTCTTCAGTAGTATGGTTAGATAAGCCACATATGTTGCAAGGTTGAGATGATTGGAATCTCCCCCTGCCTTGCTTTCCACCTCTGCCTCTTCCTCTAGCTCTTCCTCTACCTGCAAAGTTTGCTTGGAAAGAGCTTCCTTCATCTTCATTCTTCCTATTCTTTGACTTGTCCTTGACCTTAGCTTTATCAGAATATAAGGCAGAAGTTTGATTACCTCTTGAGGACTCACCACCTTTGCTAATCTTTGCTTCATGAGTGAAGAGTTGGCCCATGAGTGTGTTGAGGTCGGGTACATGCATATCCATGTATAAATCCATGGCTGTTGTGAATGACTCCCACTTTTCGTCTGCTTTGATTCCATTCATGATTTGTCTTATGATTTGCTCCTCTTCAATTACCTCTCCAATGCTTCCAAGTTGGTCGGAAATCTCCTTCATCTTTGTGACATAATCAGTCACATTTTGCTTCGGGCCTTTCTTCATTGTTGTGAACTCCATCCACAATTGGTTCTTCCTTGCTCGAGTGTTGGAAGAGAAGAACGAAGCAAGTGCATTCCAGGTTTCTCTTGATGTCTTGCATCCCTTGACATGAGGTAAAAGAAAATCAAAGATTGAGTTTAGAATATAGGACCTTGCAAGTGCATCCTTCGAACACCAATTCGAAAGTCCTTCCACTTCTTCATGTGATGGTTGCCCTTTGTTCCTCATGGTTGGCATTGCTTCATCTCCGGATATGAATCCATATAGATTCCTCCCTTGAAGGTAAGCCTCCATCCTTAGAGACCATGCTGCGTAGTTGTTTCGATCCAATTTGTCAATTGTTGATGGAAATCCATCTCCCATGTTGCTTGACTATGCTCTGATACCACTGTGAAGAGAGATGGTGGATGCAATCCAAAGATGAGTTGGTGCTGCTACAACCAGCTTCACACCAGCCAACTGAGACTTCAGAGTTGATTAGTAGACCCTTTGAGCTTCCTAAATCCACCAAAATATCAGCCAAGTACTTTGGAACATGTATCCCAAAAGTTTAAGTCAAGACAGACAAGTTGCGAAATGACTAGCTCCCAAAACTTGCTATTTTTGGACATACACCTGTTGGAAAAAATGAACAGTGCTCTCAACCTGGAAGGAATTAGAAAAATTCCTTTTGGGCATAGCAAATAGACTTAGCAAGCTTCCCAATACAAGTTAAAACACTTCAAATGATGGGCTGAGCACTGAGAACAAGTTTCAACAATTTCTGGAACCTCCCCACAATTCTCGTGGCTCTGCAGAGATAGACCAGTAAGCAGTAAAATGCATATATCTCCAAAAGTATAAATCCAATTACCTTGAAAATTTACATACGCAAAGTAGACAATACACGCTATCCAACGCAAGTTAAATCACTGAAAAAGGTTCAGTATAACTTGAGATATGACCTTCTGAAGTTACTGCTCTGAGTGAGTATAGCAGAGAACAAAACAGAGAAGTAGATGATGATAAATGTATAGATTCACATATGATTACAACCACATTGGCAATGAATCTTTGCACAATGGGAGTAGAATGATAGAGCTATGGAGTAAGCTCTTCAATCTCTACAAAATGACATGAAGTGGTCACGTACAAGGCTTGCTAATCGCCTCTTCCTTCTTGCTCCTTTTATAGCTATTCTTGGAGGGAGTTTTGAATTTGAATTCGAATGGCTCCACCTAAAAGTGATCCCCAAAGTTAGGAGAGATTCCCTCAGCTCAAAAATTCGTGATTTTGATAGTTGAAGCCATGAATTTGCTTTTACATCATGGATGAGGTAAGCCATCCTTTTCCGTTTTTCTTTTTCCATTTACAAGAGATAAAATGTACTCTTTTACAAGAGGTGTTCACATGAGTACTCATGTGACTTACAAATGAGGATAATACCAAATATATCAAGCATGTAGGCTTGGGTAAAAATGCACCAACAGGAATGAGGCTCGTGTTTCTTACCTCCAAAAACAGCTGGAGAGTGAGCACATGAATGAAGGTGATTCTATGGACATTTTTTTGACAAAGATGAAGGGTTTGAAGGAACAATTGATTTCTGTTGATGAAGTCCTTCCCGACAGTTCACTTGTGCAAACTATTTTGAATGGTCTTTCTCACTCATATCAAAGTTTTGCTTCTACTCTTCATTTGATGATGAAAGGCAATCCAAATGCCTTAACATTTGAAGAGTTAGTTTCTGTTCTATTGCAAGAAAATCAGTCTAGGCAAAACAGGTCTATTATGCATGTTGCAGATCAAGCTTTCTGCATAGTCGAAGAAGGAAGACAAAGATGAGAAGAAATCAGAAAAGCAAAAATTGTTTTGCAAATACTATAAAGCAAATGATCATGTCATTAAGGACTGTCCAAAACTGGTTGCTAAAGAGGCAAAGAAGAAAGAGGCCGGAATGGTTGTTGTAGAGGCCTCTACACCAAAAACAGAGTATGCTAATCTTGTGCAAGATGAAGAATGGACATTTACTACTGTTTGCAGTTTTGACCCATCTTCTCATGTGAAGTGCATGTGTATAGTAGACGCAGATATTTGGTACTTTGATAGTGGGGCAACCAAACATATTACCTTGCAGTGCAGTTTCTTCTCTTCACTGGAGCGTGCCCCTATAGGGAATACTGTCACATGCATCAACAACTCCTTTTATCCTATCATGGGATTTGGTAAGATCATTTTGACTACTACTGATGGTAGTTCTTTCACTTTGTCAGATACTTTATTTGTGCTAGGAATAAAGAAGAATATGTTATCAGTTTTGGCTTTAGCCAAGATTGGCTTGGTTGTGAAATATGTTGATGAGAGATGTACATTTCATGATATGTCAAATGGCAACATGATTATTGCTTCTAGCATTTTATCTTGTGGGTATATAAGCTCATAGATTATGAAAAATCTATGAATGATTTAGCATGTGCAGTACATGATTCTCAGGCTATGTCAGATGCAAAGCTTTGGCATGCACGCTTTGGTCATCTAAATTTTACTAGTTTGCTATGCCTGTAGAAATCTCAAATGGTGTACTCTTTGCCCAAACTTGAGGCACCTGGTAAACATGTATGTGAAGGCTATTTTTAGGGCAAAATGTAGCGTTCCTCATTTCCAAAAGATGTTTTAGTTCGAGCTATGTAGAAAATTGCAGCTTGCTCATAGTGATGTCTGTGGTCCTATGCAGACTCCCTCTTTTGGAAATTATCTTTAGTTCATGACTTTCATTGATGATTCTTCCAGGCATGCATGGATATATCCATTGAAAGCAAAGTCCAAAGTGTTTATGTGCTTCAAACAGTTTTTGGTTTTGGCTAAAAATCTGTCAACATGTAAAATGGGCACCCTCCATTGTGATCGAGGAGGGGAATATATGTCTTCTGACTTTAATGCATTTCTAGTTGAACGTGGGATAAAACATCAGTTTACAGTGTTGTATACACCTCAACAAAATGGAGTTTCTGAATGGAAGAACATGTCACTCATGGAGATGGCGAGGTGTATGGTCAAGGGTCAAGCGTTACCACATATAGTTTCTGGCTTGAGGCTGTTATGTGTGCAGCATATGTACTTAATAGGTGTCCCACTAAAGCATTGTAATCTATCACTCCATATGAGGCTTGGCATGGTCGTAAGCCATCTATTGCTCATCTGTGTGTTTTTGGTTGTCTGGCATATGCATTAGTGCCTGAACAACATCGCAAAAAATTGGATGATAAAGTAGTAAAATGGATTTTTGTTGGGTACAGTTTTGAAACTAAAGGCTATCGTCTGTATTATCCACAGACTAAACACATTTTGGTTAGTCATGATGTTGTTTTTGTGGAAGATGTTATTCATCCATTGCTTTCGTGTACTAAGGAGACATCTGTTAGCTCCAAAGACATGTATGATACTTTGCTGCCTCTTTTTATAGGTGGATAGTCTAGCGCTGGTCCTAATGAGGCAACTTTGCAACCTTTGCAGGTTTCATGTGATGATGCAGATCATCCAATTTTTGCTGCAAATTTACATGATGCACTTGTTGATGAGAGAGCTGATGTGAGGAGCAAAAAACTATGCCAAAATGGCTGGTGCAGACTTTGTGTGACAACAAATTAGATGCACCTCTGTCATATCATTCTTGATCAGGCTCTCATAGTGCCTCTTTTGCACCAGATTGCTATGTTATGGCTGCATCTAGTCTCTGTGATGAGAATGAGCCTTTTTCATTTGATGAAGCACAAAATTCAAAAAATTGGATGCCTACAATGCAATCTGAATATGATGTTATAATGAAGAATGGTACTTGGTCTTTATGTGAGTTGCCTCCTGGCAAGAAGGCCATTGGCACTAAGTGGGTACACAAGCTGAAGCATAAGCCTGATGGAATAGTTGACAGGTCTAAGGCTAGACTTGTTGCAAAGGGTTACGTGCAGGAAAGAGGCATTGATTTTGATGAGACCTTTGCGGCTACTTGCCGAATGACTACTATTCATGGCATCTGTGCACTTGCAGTGCATCATGGTTGGAATGTACATCAATTGTACATTAAAACTACATTTTTGAATGGCGACTTGCATGAAGAAGTGTATGTTTTTCAGCCCTGTGGCTTTGTGCAGAAAGGGCAAGAAAACCAAGTGTGCAAGTTAAGAAAGGCTTTGTATGGTTTGAAACAAGCAACACATGCTTGGTATGAAAAGATACATGCCTATCTAATTGCACATGGTTTTGAGAACAGTCCAACTGAAAGCACCTTATATGTTAAGTGTGCTAATGATGTAATTCTGATCATTGTGGTGTATGTTGATGACATGCTGCTCACTAGTCCTCATGAGAAGCATATTGTTGATTTTAAGGCTGATTTGCATGCCTCATTTGAGATGTCTGATTTGGGGCATTTGCTTCATTATTTGGGCATTCAGTTTATGCACGTTGATGGTGGAATGGCTTCGTGTCAAATGAAATATAGTGATATATTATTGTCGTGTTTTGGCCTTGAAGACTGTAAACCTATTGCCACTTTTATGGAGACAGTTTTACGATTGAGTCTTCATGATGTTGGAGATGCATTTGATGTTGTTCTCTATCAGCAACCTATTGGATGCTTGATTTACTTATGGATTAATCGGTCAAATTTTTAGTTTGTTGTCTCATAGATGAGCAGGTTTATGCATTGCCAGGTGTCAAGCATTGGCACGCGGTTAAACAGATATTTCGCTACTTGAGTGGTACCCGACTACTTGGGTTGTTTTATCCCAAGGGGGATCTCTACCGCCAGATTTGCATGCTTTTTCTGACTCTGATTCGGTTGGTTGCTATGACACTTGTGTGTCCACTAGTGGTTTTTGCTTCATGCTTGGTAGCTCATGCATATCTTGACTGGGCAAGAAGCAGCCCACTGTGGCCACTTCCGATTGTGAGGCTGAGTATAGGGCAGCTTTCACAACGATTATTGAGCATGTGTGGCTTAGACGCCTTACGATTGATTTGGGTGTTGGTCAGTCTTCTACCACCACCATCTTCATTGAAAGTCAGAGTGCATTGGTAGTTTCAAGGAACCATATGTTCCATGCTTGCATTAAGCACATTGAGGTGCCTTATCATTATGCCAAGGAGAGGTTCTCTATGGACAGATCAGCTTGGCATATGTGTCCATGTAGGAGAACATTGGAGACATTTCCACAAAGGCTCTGCCTCGGGAGAAGTTTGAAGCTTTTCACAAAGTTTTGGGCTTACTTCCTTTTGTGGATTGATTCCACATAGCTTGGCACTTCCTTATACATGAGTGCCAGATCCTTGTTCGTCGCAGCACTCTCAAGGGGGATTTGTTGATATATTTAGGTAGTGATGTGTGTGATCACAGTAGGATTGTCGGGGCACTTTTTTCCCTCTTTAGGAGGTTTTCTCCCCCGGCTTGTGTATATGCCTATAGCCCTAATGGGTTACTTATCTTTGTACATTCTAGTAGTAATACATTCAGTATTGTGTGTTGTGCTTCAAGCTTCTTCTTCTTCCTTGTGTTGTTCGCGTGCTCGTGTAGACATCTAACTCCAACAATGGGTACTTATGGATTATCTGATTCTCCTGGAATTTTTTTTGCATTCATATGGCAAACTAAGAGAAAGAGAAAATATTTACCATTAGATTTCGAACTAGTGTCATAGATGCTCTTCCAATGGAACTTAGTCCAACTTGATGGATAACAATCTAAGGACTATGTCCTCAAAAATGTAGGCGAAATGTATGTCCGTAATGGTAGAAGAAAGTGCTCAGATTCCCTTGAACCCCATGTAGTACTAGTACATGGTCATGTCCATGTGTGTTGTTTCCCCATACCTTACCCTTAGGAAGTCTCATATGAGATCATGTTAAAGGTGGGAAATTGTCTGCATGGTGCCTACTACTTCCCATGTACACGTGACTTCCAAAGTATCACTCCCATAACCTCTAACATCAATAAAGTGACATAAGTCCATATGATGTATCCTTTAGGGAGTAATAGTATGAAAAGCAAGTGAAAAGTTCCAAGTTTATAGGCTTGACCAAACCATAACAGAGATAATAAACCATAAAATATTATAAAATATAGAACAAAGTCTGGCATAAAAATGACTAATGACTCCAAACCCATCTAGGACTAAATGATACATTCACCCTCATACCACTATAGGTCTCCCTAACCTAGAGTGTACTCACAAGTAATAGTTTAATCTAAACTACCATGTGAACTATGTAAATGCATCATCCTAGCTCACATATAAGACCGTGTAGTAAAACGACATCTATACATTCCATAGAATAAGGTCATTTTTATGTCCTTTATGTGGTTGATCCATGTAAAATCTTTTATTTAGGAAGGTAATCGTGATCATTAAAAGAAAAAATAATCCTATTTGATGTTGACATAGTTCAACTCCTTGGCCCAACCACCAATCAATTCATCCCAAAAGGAATTAAAGATAAAGAACTTTACAAAATTCCATGCTTCTTCACTAAGGATTTAAACTTAGAACTTTAACATGAATGGTTCCTATACAAGAGATCGTATCCAAACTTTTGTCTGTTCTTCTTAAAGAACATTTTATAGTAAAGTCCACCTTGATCTTTGTGGAGCCATGAACACTCCATCGTTAAGTGTATCACTCTACTTTCTTCTCATAGTTAATGATTACTATGCTCATTTGGGTTTATTAATCAAAGGAAAAAAATCAAATACTTTCACCAAGTTCCCAAAAAGGAAACAATTTTTTTTAGAATAAGGATCAACTACTTCGAAGGCCATTGGATGTGATGGAGGTGATGGATTCATCAATTACATCTTCATTAACTTCTTGACACAAAAAGGTACTTAAAATGGAATTTTTGGACAAAAAGTTAGAGAATATGGTATGGACATTCTCCATCACAAAGAAATTCCTCAAGTTTTCTAGGTTGAAGCAGTTCACATGGCAATGCACGTACTATATCAAAGTTTCAGAAGTGCACTTCTCAGTATTTCTCCATTTGAAGCTTAGTATGGTAGCATGTCATTGGTTTAGCTATTTCAAAGACTTTAGGAGTTTTTCTTATGTATGTGTGCCCAAATAAGATCAGCACAAACTTGATTGAAATTCCAAGAAGTATGTTTGTATATGCTATAATAAATATTTCATAACATATCAATTGTCCAAGAAGTATGTTTTATATGCTACAATAAATATTTCATAACATATCAATCGTATGATCCTCACAATCAGTCAATCACAATTTGAAAGGATGTCCATTTCAATAAATACACTCAAAAAGCTTCATAGAAAGATCAAGCCAAAGATTTGGGTCGACCTATGTATTCTTCAAAGGGGGATCATTCTATGAGTATTCTAGATAGTGATCTCCACATCCATAGTACCCATGAGATCTTTATGATTCCAATCCTTCGTGGCATTTAACCCTTCACTTTACTATATCTTTATATCTCCATTTCTCAATGTGACTCATATTCATGGTGTCCCTTTTCTTTTTCATCCTCCTAGGCTCTTCTTTATGGCCAAATGTTAAATAAAAAGGTTTTTTTGAAGCTTGTAAGCTATTATTCATGTAAACGCAATGATGAGACACAAAAAGATCTTCTTCTTTATTCCACTAAATCATGCCTCAGCCATTTGCATGAGTCTCTCACCCTCAATCCCTCGTCTTCTATCTTCTACCAATTTGGCCAAGGCTCTTAGCCTTGCCATGTGGCATATATGCTAATGAATCCTAGAGGTTGTTCAAAACCATGTAAGGTGATAGTACCAACTCCATTTTACCACACATGCATTGGATAGATAGATGCATTCAAGCCACAAACCCCATTTTCATGATAAGATGGGTTCTCATCCAATTGTGCACTTGTTAACTCTTCCACTCTCACACATGCATAGTCAAATATACTCATATTAAACTCTCACCTCCAAGAACATATACACTCCCTACCATATACACTCACTCATGCTCAATATTAACACTATTTCCTTCACACCCACACCATCACCCTCTTACAAGCACACACATCCCCACACTTCCTTCCATACACACTCACCCATCCTCACACTTTCACCCCATCATACACACTCACTCGCACTCATCCTCATTTAGACACACTAAAACACACATAGGCATACTCTCACACTCTCTATTGCTCACACACACACAAACACTTTCTCTCTAATCATCACACACGTTGTTCTCTCTCATGCACATTACCACACATATGCACTCACACTCTATCTAACCCTCACACATACTTGCTTATACTCTCTCTCACATATTAACACACACAAACACATTCTCTGTAACCCATATACACTTTCTTATTCTTTCTCTCACACATTAACATACACAAACCCACTTCTCCTCACTATCCTCCCCTACACATTACTAATCTCTCTCTCTCTCTCTCTCTCTCTCTCTCTCTCTCTCTCTCTCTCTCTCCCCCTTGTGGTGGGCCTAAATATGACCTCTTATTTTTCTCTCATGGACATGGAGAATCCACCAAGGTGAAATGATCTAGCCATAAAGTGTTGAGGAGCATGTCCAATCGACCTTTGACCTCACATGCACTAAAAATGAGCATAATCTCTTCTCTCTCTCTATGTTTGTATCTCTCCCTTGTTGAGATATCAACCTCAACATGTGATGATTGAGGATGATATGTATCATTTTTTCATTTCTCTAACATGTATAGTGGTCATGGTAGTATATGTCAGGGATACTTAGTGAGATTTACTAGATTTATCTACCGAGAGTGATGGAACATCTGTTTCTTGCCATCTTGCTCATTTGCATACATTAGGATTTTCCTTATGTACTATTATTTATGTATTGCACTAGTTGTATTGTTGTATTAGGTCATTTCTTATATATTCTCTTTATGTAATAGAAGAAGAAGAAGAAGAAGAAGAAGAAGAAGAAGAAGAAGAAGAAGAAGAAGAAGAAGAAAAAGATCATTCTTCCTTTCCTCAACCTGTTTGTGCTTCCTTCTTTATGTGTGAGAGTGTGTAAGAGATCTCTTCTTTACATGGTATCAGAGCTAGTGTGCCTATAGAAAGCGTGTGGAGAAGGTTGACAATGAAGAGTACATGAGAAGGTGTGGAGAATGCATGCTTCACAAATGATCTCAGATTGCTACAAAATTTGGTGTCAAGTTAGAAGGAGTGAAAATATTTTTTTAAATGATCCCTTTAGGATCACTCCTTTTTCTCAGATTTCAGTTTCGAAACAGATCTCGACCTTTGTTTTGAGCCCACAAGGTGGGGCCCATAGAAAAAACAAGTCATTTTGGAAATTATAACTTGTATTATGTTCTATAATACTCAACTATTCTAGATCGAGAATTTCAAGTGATTTGGTGTACCGTTTATACAAAAAAACTATGTTTTTCTCAAATCAAATTGTCACATCACAGTGGGACAGCGTTCACGAAGAGGTAATACTTCTAGTGTTTTTGGAGTGTTGTGAATTGTTGCAGAAATGGAAAATGATGATGGAATGAGTCAACTTATGAGCGATAAGTTGGACAAGAATAATTTTCATGCTTGAATATTCAGAATGATGAATTTTGTGCTGTGAAAAGGCTACTTGAAGTACATTGAGGAGAGAATGAAAAAACTCTATAATTACTTGAAGTACATTGTAAAAGTAAAGCTGGAAGCTTTTACAATGGTAAAAGATCCATGAAAACTCTTTTAAAAATACAATAAGTGAGCATAAGAAAAAGAACTCTCCAACGGATATTCTTTCTACGCAATAGCCTTTGATGTAGATCAAATCCACCTCAAGCATAGTGTAAGCTTGATGTTCCAACAGCTCCCCCTCAAGCTAAAGTATGCTTGCGTCTTCATTCTCTGATAGGTTGAATACCTTCCATAGCTTTGAATCTACAAAGCTTTATTCCATCAAGTGCCTTTGTCATCATATCTGCTACCTGATTTTCAGTAGGAACAAAAGAAATGTCAATCTCCTTTGCCATGAGCTTCTCCCTGATGAAGTGGTAATGAACCTCTATGTGTTTGGTTCTTGCATGGAAAATAGGGTTTGCTGCTAGATGCATGGAACTTACATTATCTCCAAATATGTGAGGTTTAGAACTCACAAGTCCCAAATTTGTATACAATGCCTTTAACCATATTGCCTCTTGAGTTGCTATGGTCAAGCCTCTCTACTCTGCTTCAGTTGAGGATAAAGCAACTGTAGGTTGCTTCTTGGAACTCCATGACACTAGCTTTGAACCTGCGAATACTAAGTAACCATAAGTACTTCTTCTATCATCCTTAGCTCCTGGCCAATCTGCATCTGAATAGATTTTGATATCCAAATCTGAAGAGTAAGGATAGAATATACCTTCATTGATTGTACCTTTGAGATACTTAAGTACTCTCTTAGTTGCATCCATGTGTGGTCTTCTTGGTGAGTGCATGAGCTCACTAAGCACTCCCACACTATATGAGATATCTGCCCTTGTATGAGTAGCATATATCAAGCTACCTACCAAGCTTTGATACTCTTTAATGTCTTCAATTTTCTCACCTTCATAAACACTAAGTTTATGATTCATCTCCAAAGGTGTACGTGCAGGTTTAGTGTTCTCCATTTTGAACTTGAGAAGAAGATCCTGAATGTATCTTCTTTGAGTCAAATACATTCCTTCATCTGTGTATATCACCTGCATACCTAGGAAATATGTGAACTCACCTAGGTCACTACTTTTGAACTCCTCTTGCATGTGTGTCTTGATCCTTTGAATGCCATTTAGATCATCACTTTTGATCTCTTTTGATGAATAGAGAAGGATCTGAGCTGCTAGGTTTGAACCCTTGATCTTGAAGATATGTAACCAACCTATAATTCCAAGCTCTAGGGGCTTGTTTCAATCCATACAATGCTTTAAGTCTACAAACATAAGATGGATGATTATGGTTTTCAAAACCTCGTGGTTGTGACATGTTTACCTCTTGACTTATCCAACCATTTAAGAATGCATTTTTCACATGAAGTTGGAGGAGTCTCCAATTCCTTGCAACAGCTACACTTATCAATGTCCTGATTGTAATAATCTTTGCAGCTGGTGAGAATGTTTCCTCATAGTCTATACCATGAGTTTGAGAGCATCCTTTGGAAACTAATCTTGCCTTGTACCTGCAAACTAATCTATTTAAATTTCTTTTAACTTTATAAACCCATCTGAAATCAATTACCTTTTGATTCGATGACATTGGAACCGAATCCCAAGTGTCCATCTCCTTCAATGCATCTATTTCTTCTTTCATGGTCTTTTCCTAATTAGGGTTTCCCTTTGCCTCTTCATACATTGAGGGTTCCTCTGAAATAGAGTCTTTTGCCAAGTAGATTGAATGCTTCGTAACAAATGTGGAATCATATCCATACCTTTCTGGTTGTTTCTTCTCTCTTGCTGATCTTCTAGGTGCTTGTTTGGAGCATTCTCCAACCTCTTGCATCTTTGCTTTGCCTCTCGACTTCCATAGATTGTAATCCTTTTCCCTTTCATCTTGTTCATTGTTTGTATCACTTCTTGGATCCTAGACCTGTGTATCATGCTTGCTTCCTAATTGATGATAATCAAAATCAAAATCATATGGTAGAGTTACCTTTTGCTTGTCTTCATCATACCAAGACCTGTGTTCTTCAAACACAACATCTCTACTCGTGGTGAATTGCTTGGTTGAAGGATTATAGAACCTGTGACCCATCTGAGTTTAATCATATCCAATAAACACTACCTTTAAATCTTGTAATGTCCAAGACTAGGTTTTCTTCCATGCCATGCTTCATAAGGAGTCATACCTTGAAGTGATTTGGATGGTTGTCTATTGACAAGGTACACAACAGTTGAAATAGCCTCTGCCCATAGGTAATGTGGCATCTTCTCTTCAAGCATTGTTCTGGTTGATCCAACCAATGTCTTGTTTCTCCTCTCTGCGATTCCATTTAGTTGAGGAGAGTACCTGGTAGTCACTTCCCTTTTGATACCTTTTTCCTGCAAGAACTCATCAAACTCTTTGGAGAAGTATTCTCCCCCTCCATCAGATCTAAGCTTCTTTAGTGATCTACCTATATGATTCTCCACATGTGCTAGATACTTTTTGAAGCAATCAAACACTTCATTCTTACTCTTGATAAAGTATAAAACAATCCATCTACTATGGTCGTCAATAAATGAGACATAATACCTTGAACCTACCAATGAAGGTTCTTGACTTGGTCCCCATACATCTGTATGTACTAAGTCCAATAAGTTGTTGTGGATGTAGCCTCTGTGGTTGAATGGTTGTCTTTTTACCTTCCCAATTTGACATCCATCACACTTGTTGATCATGAGTTGCTTTGATATGTTCGGCAATCCTAGAACACTTTGATCCTTGCATATATCCTTCAAGGTTCTTTCATTCACATGAGCAAGTCTCGTATGCCACACTTCAACCTCATTTAGGGTTTGAGACCCAAAAGTGATTAGAGTTATGTTCTGGTTTCTCCTACTTCAAAAGTAAAGAGCCTACCATGCTTCTCACCTCTGGCTATCTTCTTGAAGCCTTGACATGGATCTTCTACAAAAGCTCCATGTTGGGTGAACCTAACTTGCAAGCCTTTTTCAACTATTTGGCCTACACTTATTAGGTTTTTAGTGATAGTGGGTACATAGAGAATCTTACTCAAAATTTTTGTCCTGTCATTGGAAGCTTTGACATTACCAATCTTCTCCACATTGTGCTTTGTATCATCCTCTATTTGTACTTCATGTCTATGCTTTGGACTTTCCAAATCAGATAGAAGAGCAATGTTGCCTGCAACATGATTTGAACATCCTGAATCTATGTAGACCAAATGTGTAGTCCCTTCTATTATAGCCTCTATTATTATTGCTGAAGTTGTGTCCACCTCTGCCTCTATTGCTGCCATATCCACCTCTTCCACTTCCTTTCTGGGTCTTCCCATTGAACCAACAATTCTGAGTGGTGTGATTGGTCTTATCACACATGGCACAAGGTTGAACATTATGATCTTTGGTTTTTTCATGCTTTGTTCCTTTCTTCTTCCCTTTCCACTTGCTTTTGCTTGCGAAGTTAGCTTGCGAAGTCTCTTCTTCATCTTCTTCCTTCTTCTTGCCTTTCAGATTCTTATCCTTCTTATCTGCATATAGAGCACTAGTTGAATTACCATGATAGGAGTTACCTTCCTTTACGCTATTGTTGGCCTCTTGATTGAAGAGTTGTCCAAGAAAGATGTTGAAGTCTGGAGTCTGCACATCCATGATGAGATCATAAGCCGTCATGAAGGATTGCCATTGTTTATCACTTCAAATGCTGTTGAGAATTTTCCTCATGATAAACCTCTTCTTCAATCAGCTCTCCAATGGATGCTAACTGATCTGCAACCTACTTGACCTTGGTAACAAACTCTGTGATGGTTTGTTTAGGCGTCTTCTTCATTTGGTTGAATTCGTTCCAAAGATGATTCTTTCTTGCTCTGGTACTAGCAGAAAAGAAAGTCTCGAGGGCATCCCAAGTCTCTTCAGATGTCTTGCATCCTCTAATATGTGGTAATAGAAAGTCAGAGATAGATTTTAGTATGTACGACCTTGCTTGAGCATCCCTTGTGCACCAAAGTGTGAGCTTATTTGTCTCCTCTTGTGTAGGTCCCCCTTTGGATCTTGGAATAGGCATAGCTTCATCAACTGCTACAATTTCATAAAGATTTCTACCTTGTAAATAGGCCTCCATTCTGATTTGTCAAGCCGCATAGTTGTGTCGATCAAGCTTCTCGATCATTGAGGGAAAGCCGTGACCCGTCTTGATCTAGGCTTGATACCACTGAAAGAACTTGGAGAAGCTTGTAGGAGGTGGAAAAGTGCGTTTCAAAGTGACGAAGTTTGGTCTAGCCAAATGACACAAGATTATCCCTTGAGCTTATGGAGACTCAAATAGACCTTATAGGCATGCAATAAGTGCAAAGAAATGCACTATGTACTTTGGAGCATCAAGGAGAAGGAGTCGATATAAAACAGATAGGTTGGCTTGTCGACTAGCTAACAAAACTTACTATCTATGGAAGAGACAATGAACTTCAAATGCCCATAGCAACCAGCGTGAGTACAATTAGAAAAAATCCTTTTATGGGAGTGATACAAATAGGTTTGAGTGTATATAATGCGCAAAAGTATAAGGAATAAGAAAAATATGCTATAGGATTGAATCAGACACTCAACAATGGTACCTCCTATTTTTCAAGAATACACAGAGATTGAACCCAAGACATAAAAACTAAGCTTTCTACCAATCTACTACACTAAATGCTATGAAAATTCATAGGCTAGACTAGACACTAATACCTTTCCAATGAGTTGATGATGTAGAGAATTGAAGGAGCAAGACAATGATGGTCACAAGTGTATGTATATTGCTTTCATGTATTGTACAAGTGATTTCAAGTCTTTATATAGAATCTAGAAGTGCTCCTCGAGTTCTAAAAGTGGATTTTGAATTCAAATGAAGGTGGGAATGTTGTTGGAGGGAATCAATTCACTTTCCTACAATCTAGGAAAACTGAAGATCTAGTTTGATCTACTTTTAGGTGATTGATTGCTTGATTGAATGCAACTCAACCACCAAAAATTCGTGGGATTTGGGCTTGATCTTTCTATTTTTACATGTGTAAAGCTCAAAGCTTTTAAGATGGTAAAAGATCCATGAAAAATCTTTTAGAAATACAATAACTGAACATAAGAAAAAGAACTCTCCAACGGATATTCTTTCAACGTGATAGCCTTTGATGTAGATCAAATCCACCTCAAGCATAGTGTAATCTTGATGTTCCAACAATAAATGCTACAAACCACTCACATGACAGGTGACATCCATATCTTCTACCTCTCATCCTAATCTGGTCTATCATAATCCCTCTCTCTCTCTCTCATCCTCTCTATCCCTTTCTTCACACTCTCTCTATCATATTGATTGTTCTATCCATGCCAATGCAATTTAATCCAAGCAAAAAAATAAATAAAATGTAAACCCAACCAGGTTGAACCATTGGTCAACCCAAAGTAGTCTACTTCATCAATCTCTATTTTTTTTAATTTATTTACTTACCTTACAAACAAATGGATTTTGCAATAGTGTGACCACAAGGGTGTAATCAAACTTTTGTGGACATTTACCTACATATAGTAAGAGTCAAGGACACACTTGCATCCACTCAGACACATATTCATCCACACATATGCATCTACAAACAAACACACATTGGCAGTCATACATACATACACAAAGTCTCACACTTTCTCTCAAAAACCCATAGACCTATGCACACTACAATTGTATATTAGCCACATGAAATCATATGGTTGCATAAGATAATTAATTTTCCACTATATAGTAAACCTATAGTAGATGTGGTCTACTTAGGAGAAAATGGTCTAGTGAATATAATCCACTTTGTACTTGCATCATTATGCACGACTAGAGTGGAATTCACCTTGGTCAATTAGGAAAATTATGGTCCATTTGGTACTACTTGGGTGACTAAGCATTCACATGTATAGATGATGATGCAACATTTTAGGTTAATCTATCAATCATTATGGGACATTTCATTTTGGACTTTTACAAAACAAGTTAATTGCATGTTGGAGTTTGATATCTGCAGAAGCACGTGAACAACATAAGGAAGAAGAATAAGCTTGGAGCAAAAGACACAATCTTGAATGTATTACGAAGAGAATGTACAAAAACAAGTGACCCGTTGGTGTTATAGGCATATATACAAGCCAAGGAAAAAAACCTCCTAAAGAGGGAAAAAAGTGCCTTGGTGATCCTAGTGTGTCACTACCTAAATATAACAACAAATCCCCCCTGGGAAAGATGCGGTGAACAAGGAGCTGACACTCATGTATAAGAAAGTGCCAAGCTATGTGGAATCAATCCACAAAAGGATGTAAGCCCAAAGCTTTGCATAAAGCTTTAAACTTCTCCCTAGGTACAGCCTTTGTGAAAAGGTCTACAATGTTCTTCCGTGTGGGCACATATGCCAAACTGATCTCTCCCAATAGAGAACCTCTCCTTGACATATGATAGTGCACCTCAATGTGCTTAGTGGGAGCATGGAACACAAGTTCCTCGCAAATACCAATACGCTATAACTATCAATGAAGGTGGTGGCAGAAGAGTGACCAACACCCAAATCAGCCATAAGGCATCTGAGACACACACACACACACGATAGTCATTATGAAAGCTTCCCTATACTCAACCTCAAAACTACAAGTGGCCAGAATACACTGCTTCTTGATCAACCAAGATATGCATGAGCTACCAAGCATGAGGCAAAAACAACTGGCAGACACACGAGTGTTATAGCAAACAACCTAGCTAGAGTAAAAAAAACCATGTAAATGTGGTAGTGATCCCCCCTTGGGATAAAACAATCCAAGTAGTTGGGTCACTCAAGTAGCAAAAGATGCGCTTAACCACCTACCAATGCTTGACACCTAGGCAATGCATAAACTTGCTCATTTGTGAGACAAAAAACTGAATATTTGGTTGAGTAATGCATAAGTAAATCAAGCATCTAACAGCCTGCTCATAGAGAACAACATCAAATGCATCTCCAGCATAATGAAGAATCAACTGTAAACTTATCTCCATAGGAATGGCAATTGGTTTGCAATCTTCAAGGCCAAAATGCTACAATAATGTGTCAATATATTTCATTTGACACAAAGCTAGTCCACCATCAACTTGCATAGACTAAATGCCCAAACAATGATGCAAATGCCCAAAATCTGAGATCTCAAATGAAGCATGCAAATCAGCCTTAAAATCAGCAATATGCTTCTCATTAGGACCAATGAGTAGCATGTGATCAACATAGACAACAATGATCAAAAGCACATCATTTGCACACTTAACATATAAGGTGCTTTGAGTTGGATTGTTCTCAAAACCATGGGCAATCAAGTAGGCATGTATCTTTTCATACCAAGCACATGGTGCTTGTTTCAAACAATATAATGCCTTTTTCAACCTACAAACTTTGTTTTTGTGTTCTTTCTGCACAAACCATGGGGCTAAAAAACATACACTTCGTCGTGGAAGTCACCATCTAGAAGTGCACTTTTAATGTCCAACTAATGTACATTCCAATCATGTTGAGCTGCAGGTGCACAGATGCTACAAATAGTAGTCATTCGGCATGTGTCACTCTCGCACAACGGCAAGTACCAACATGAGGCAATCCACCTCATAATTGTCAATCAGGGAAGATGTGAGAAGGGTATGATGACCGTGAGGAAATGAAGTGCACAAGTGAGTAAGTGAGAAGCACACAAGCATGCACACACATACACACATGTGCACACATGGAAAGACAAAGAGATGGAGCAATGGAATCTTTACTTATCCAAAAACAAGATTACAAGATCTTTTCACTTCAATTCCCAATTTGCTAACCTCAAAAATGAGCTCTTTAGCTCCTTTTATAGTTTTTGACTGGCTTTTTACCCTATCCAAACCTAATGTTCAACCTAGTTAAAAATTAGGTTCTAAGGCTTATTTGAGGGCTCAGATGGAGTCTAAAAATCATGAAAATTGGTGTGTAGATACTTCTAACACTCCTCAAGCTCAAGGACTCCTCGGCTTGAAAAAATGAAGTTGCAAAAATGTTAAATGATTTATACAATGGTTTTTAGTGATCAAAACTGTTTTTTTAGGGGTTTCTTTCGAAAATTTGATATACTTATTGGAGCTCCCTACATGCTCCCTCTTCTTATGTGCCCACAACTTTGAAATGTTCCTGCACCTTGTGCTTGACCTTGAGTGCCAACACTCCCCCCCTCTCAAGTATATCATCCCTAACAGACCTTTTTCCGAGTGGGTGTTCCATGTAGTACTTTGAGAGGTAGTGTTCATCATGTATCAGCAAGAGTAGTTTGTCTTCCAAATGTAGTTGGCTGGGTTGTCATGTTCTTCATTTTATCATTGCTAGCCTTTGCAAGTTTTATCCCATTGTATGTACTACTTTCTTGGATTCTTGCATGATGGTGTATTTTTGAGCTTTCACGAATTGCAAGTTGCTCAAAAGGTGTTATCAATGTTGATTTTGAGCAATTGGTGGCTTTGAATTGCTTCATAGGTACTGCTATCATAAGCTTGATGTCCTCTCGATCTTTCAAACATATGTTTCATAGTTTTCATGCCATGTACTTGTAATCCATAATGAATGATGGGTAAGTGTGTTAGTGCATGAGTTTAAGAAAATATGTGCCTTTTGCACAACCTTGTAATGTGTCCCTATACATGCTTACTTGGGGAATGCATGGTAAGAATTATGGTGCAAAAAATTGGGGCTTGAGGTAAGTGCTCAAGGATATGCTGAGGAAGAGGTTTCCTAATCTATCATTGTTATAGTGTTGTCAAAGTAGGGGATTCTTACCATGGTGAATGGCCGATCCATGTTTATCTCTTTGTGTTGTACTCCCCTCATGGTGATTCACCATTGGCTTGTCTTGCATTGTTGATGTATGTCCTTGTGTATGATAGTTGATCAGTTAAAAAGTGTTCTCTCGGAGTTATGCTAACTCGGAATTTTGGTGACTCCGAATTTTATTGAATCGGACTTTCGTGAATCGGATGTTGTTAGAATCGGATTTTTAATGAACAATTATAGTTAGTTAGTTTTTTGGGCATCGCACGAAAGTATTTCTTATCTGTTTTTTGGTTCATAAGAAGGAGAAGAAGAAGAGGAAGCGGAAGCATCTGAGAAGAAGAAGAGGATGCAAGAAATCAAGAAGGTTCTTGTGCAGAAGAAAGAACAGTAGTCTAAAAAGAATGAATCTGATAAACCAGTACTGACAACAAAAGTCTCAATTGGAAATTAAATCAACCCCTATTGTTGTGTCCAAAAGTTGTAAATCTTGACGTTTCTAAAGAACTTAATGAAGTTTTCTCTTATTTCTGTGTATGCGCAAATTTGTGAATGAAGTTTCTCTTGAGTAGATTATTCTGTTATGTGAAGTCTCTCTTGAGTAGATTATTCTATTTAGTGAAGTTTCTCTTGAGTAGATTATTCTGTTCTGTGAAGTTTCTCTTGAGTAGTTATTCTATTTTGTGAAGTCTGTAATGCCTGAGGAGGTCAAATCTCATTCTTCTATTCTTCATGAAAAATTACCTACATTGTCCGTTCATTTGATACAAGAGTAGATTCTGAAGACAAGTTTATTTTCCTGTGTGTGAATTGGAACTAGGAAGTAGTTATGTGTTGAGCTCGAACCCCAATAATGCTCTCGGATGAGATTCTTTGAGCGTATGGTCCTATCCCTTCTCTTTTGTTCTTTTTTTATTGTTCCTCTTTTTTCTTTTTTTCTTTGAACAGTGTCACAAAACAAGAAGAAAGAGGTTAGTATAAAAAAAATAGATTACATATGTCATCTCATGTGCCTAGGATTCTGAACTGTGTCTATGCATGACCTTGTACTGTGGCCCTATATTAATGCATACTATGGAAATGCATGACCTGAATGGTGCAAAAGATGGGTTCAAAGGTTCAAAGTGTTTTTAAAAGTGTTTGGAAGGTTCAAGTGAACCCTCTCTTAGGTGCACATTTGAAGAATTAAAAGACAAAATCTGAAGGTATGTGAAGCGGCAGGGTACGTAGAAGTGAAAGTATGGTCCCCCCAATTAAAATTTTTGTTTTAGTCTAAAGTCACTACAAAGACAAAACAGGGATTTGTTGGTTGCCCACTTTTGGAGACAATCTTGGGACATCAAAGTGAGCACCAAGATACTCTAGCAGTTAGGATCGTACATGAACCGACACTCAAATCAAGGCAAGGCATTATTCTTGAAGGACTAAGCAAGGTGAGCATATTCTAGACTAAGAGTGTGCAAGAGACATACAATGAGTGTGCGACGTAGAGAAGTGAAGTGCAAGGTGTGCATGAAGAGTGACTTAGAAGTGTGCCGAGAAGTGTGAAGCCATAAAACCAAAGGTTCCAAGGTCTCATTGAAGCTGCACGCGTGTTGATAGAAGGTGTCCATCCCTCCTCCTATTGGAAGCTTGAGTGCAAGGTGTGCACAATTGCAAGCTTGGAGAAGGTGGAGGTCTGGCACAGAGGAGGTCCGCAGCAACAAGAACCTTGGGTATTTTGTACTCTATGATTGTCCACTCTTTGGTATTTTTGCACAAAAAGCATTGGATTGTATTGTACATCACCATTGTACTCTTCCCCTTATAATCAATCTACAAAAGCTTCCAGTGTCTGTCTTTTTCTTTTTATCTTTCTCCCTTCTCCTACAAACACTCAAATCCCTTTCTACACAAGAATCCCCCAACATATGCCCTTTGCATGAAGGACACAGATAGTGTTGTTGCTCATCTAAATGAGTTTGATGCTATATTCTCATAGTTACAAGCTCAGAAAAGGGATATGGATAATGAAATGAAAGCAGTCTTGTTGTTCTGCAGCTTGCCATCATCATGGGATACGTTTTGCACAGCTATTAGCAATAGTGCACTTGGTGATAAGCTGGTCTATGATGACATATGTGGAGCACTCTTGAGTGAGGAGATTTGTAGAAAATCTATGGTTGGCACTCAGAGTTGAGATGCATATAATGTTCATGATTCTTACCAAGGAAAGAATCAACAACATGGAAGGAGCAAGAACGAGGAAAAGAATGGTCAACAGGATAAGAGTAGAAGTAAATCAAGGAAGAGGGATATCGAATGCCATTATTGTCATAAGTAAGGGCACATGAAGAAAGATTGTTATGCATTAAAGAATACTAAAGGTAAAGGACATAATGTTGATGGTCATGTTAAACAGTTACCTGCACCATCTACTTTGACTATGAAGATTATCAATGCTATTTTTGATGATGCTCATGTGTTGACACTTGATATTACTATGCCAACTGAGGCTCTTATGGTTGATTCTCTTTCCCACACTTGGCTGTTAGATTCTGTCACTTTCATAGATGATGCTACTAGAAAAGTTTGGGTATATCATATCAAATCAAAGGATGTTATGCTAACAGATGCCGATGAGCCTTCTTGCTACAAAGAGGCTATGCAGATGGAGGATCATGTCAAATGGGAGCGTGCCATGAAGAGTGATTTGGATTCTATTCACAAGAATGGTACTTGGGATTTAGTACCGTTGCCAAAGGGCAAGAAAAATTTACCATGTAAATGGATATATAAGCTGAAATTCACATCAGATACTGCTTCTCCAAAGTATAAAGCACATCTTGTTGCAGTTTTTAAGCAACAACATGGTGTTGATTTCAAGGAAATCTTCTCTCCAATGGTCAAGATGACTATCCTATGCATGTTGTTTGGATTGATTGCAATCAAGGACTTAGAGATAGTACAAATGGATGTGAAAACTACTTTCTTGCATGGAGATCTTACAGATGAGATCTATATGGAACAACCAAAGGGTTATGTAGTTCCTAGCAAGGAAAGTCTAGTTTGTAAGCTCAATAAGAGCTTGTATGGACTTAAACAGTCCCCAAGACAATGGTACCAAAAGTTTGATGCTTTTATAAAGTCTCAAGGCTATTCTAGAAGCAATTAGGATCGTTGTCTCTACACAAAGAGATGCTCAGATGGCAACTCAATATGCTTGATACTTTATGTTGATGGTATGTTGATTGCTGGGAAGTCCTCTTATGTCTTGTCAATTCTCAAAAAGAATTTGATTCAGACATTTTATATGAAGGATTTGGGGGATGCCAAACATATTCTTGGCATGTACATTACTCGTGATAGGAGTAAAAGATGCATATACTTGTCTCAAAGTGATCACATATCCAAAGTACTTCACAAGTTCAATATGCAGGGTGGAAAGGAATTGAGTACACCTTTACCCACATATGTGAAATTGAGCAAGGATGATTGCCCCAAATTAGATGAGGAAAAGGGATTCATGACCAAAATTCCTTATCAAACTACTTTTGGTAGTCTCATGCATGCTATGGTAGCTACGAGACTAAACATTGCATTTGCAGTGGGAGTTGTGAGCAGATATATGTATAATCATGGCAAGAAACATTGGGAAGCAGTCAAGATGATTTTGAGATATCTGAGTGGCACTAAAGACAAGTATCTGTGCTTAGGTAGAGGGAAAGCATCCACTATTGGTTACACAGATTTTGACTATGCTGGTTATGTAGACAATCGTAAGTCTACATCTGGGTACATTTTTCATTTTGTTGGAGGTGCTATCTTTTATTGATCTTGGTTTCAAGAATGTATAGTTGTTTCCACCATAGAAGCATAGTATGTTGCAACAAGTGAGGCATGTAAAGAAGCATTTTGGCTTTCTCATCTTGCTTTTGATATGGGTTTACCTCATCATGTACCTCAATTGCTTAGTGATAGTTAGAGTGCCATTGATTTGGCTAAGAATCCAGTCTATCATGCAAAGACCAAGCACATTGAGGTGAGGTATCACTTCATTAGAGATTGCTTAGCAAGCGAGTGCATTATTCTTGAGAAGGTTCACACTCAAGATAATGTTGTAGATGCTTTGACTAAAGATCTACCACAAGATAGCTTTCGATAGTGTTGTCACTTGATGGGGGTTACTTGATTCATGATCTTACACAGTCACTTTATACAGTGTAACATGCCCATAAGGTGGGAGGTATAGTTTGTATACTTACACTCAGGTATTCTTTATCATTCTTTATTTTTCTCCCATAGTTACTTTGGTCGTATTGGCCTTTCTTGGGAGATTGTTATCATTAGTGTCAATGTGAAAGGTCAAATGGCCATCGGACACTTCTTTGTATATGTTCTTTAATAAAACATATAGTGGCCTGGTCAGCCACACACTGTAAGTTCGATCGCATTTTTAACACCTAAGACTTCTATGTTCGTGCTCCCTATGTACTGTGTTTTTTTGTGTATTATGTAGCCTCTGTTTAGAGTACCGTGTGCAGCACTTGGAGCTCAATTTCTACTTCGAGGATATCATTGTGGAGCTCTTGAGAAGGAGAGTGCACTGTGGTGCATCGCCAACAAAATACTTCAGTAGTGGTAGAGAGATTGAGCAAGATGGATCATTTTATACCCACACAGGAGACAGAAGAATCTCCACATAAAGCGGATCTATTCATCTAGCTTGTCTTCATATTGCGTGGGTTAATGACATCCATAGTTTTAGATAGGGATGTTAGATTCACAAGACACTTCTAGAGGTTGGTCTTTTGACAAGCTTAAAGTGTCATTGAAAATGAGTAGTGGTGACCATCCACAAAAAAATGGTCAGATCAAGAGGGTCAATTAGTCTGGAGGACATGTTGAGAGCATATGGGTCTTAGATACAGACAAATTGGGATAGTTGTTTTCCATTAGTAGAATTTTCTCTTAACAATAGGCCTCATAAAGTGAGTGGAATGTCTCCCTTTGAGATGAATTATGGCACGAGTCCTACTGCGGTGAGTACCACATGAATGGTAAAGAAATGTCCTAGTGCTTCAAAGTTCTTAGAAAATATCCAAGAAAATTTAGAAATAGCTAAGCCAAGATGCAACAAGCAGTTGATAGGGCCAAAGAATATGAGGACAGGAAGAAGACTCCTATAGTCTTTGAAGAAGGAGATAGAGTTTTTGTCAACTTCACTATCCACAAGAAAGCCAACTAAGCTTTCACCAAGATTTTTGGGAAGATTAATGATGTTGCATATCAATTAGAGCTTCCTAAAGATTGTAGAGTCCATCCAGTGTTTCATGTCAATAAAATTAGAAAGTACATTCCTAGGGAGGATAGTCTAATAGAGGGTATTATTTCATTGCAAGAAATTGATACCAAAAATCACTCTCCAAATAGGATACTAGATAGGATTCATAAACAATTAAGAAAAAGTGTCATCTAGAAGTATCTAGTATCTTGGAAAGTATTTTAACACTTACAAATTCTACTTGGGAATTAAAAGCTTTGGTTTGTAAGTAATTTCCCTCATTGATCATTACGGACAATGATTTTTAGAAGGGGGAGACAATATCAAACATAGGTCTATGGAGACCATTATTTATATGTGTGGGACAAGGGCTAAGCATACACAAGGTCGCTAGCTTAGGGGATATCTTAAGGTACCTAAGGGGAATGAGGTGCATGATGGCCACATGCCCACACTAGAGCATTCTAGATCATCACTATTTTGGGGTGTAAAAGGATATAGAGGATGGGAGGTGAGCTTCACACAAAAGCATCTTGAGTCATTTTGAATGCTCATTGTGAGAGACTTGAGTTCAAAAGCAAATATATGCAAAGAGACTTAGATTCTATGATTAACATTCTTATTCCATCCATTATGGTAAATGATTCATTTGAACAAATTTATTGTACTAAATGTCAAAATCCAGATCATATTGCAGCAAACTATGCCATGAACCAATTGCAATGTGCTCCATGTAGTATTATAGATCACAATACAAAAAACCATATATATAATGCTCACAAGAATATCATAATAGCTAATCAGGTCCAACTAGGTCATACATCAATCCAATGCTTGATATTCTAGACAATATCAAGCACCACATGTGGGTACAATATTACCCATCTTTACAAGAAATAATGCCACATTAAGTGGCAACATTGATTCTCAGCCTATACCTAAGTGAAGATAGAATTATTAGGGCTAGGACGGAGGAAGATGGCTCTTCAATCAAAATAGAAACACAGATGGTGGCATTATTAGAGAGATTCCAAAGGGCCAAAATGCTTGTTTTGCCATGATTTTGGACATCTTCAATCCAATTGTTGGGAGGCACAAGAATACAATCAAAGAAAGTAGCATGCAAAATTAAAAGCACCAAGTGAAAACATGGTGATCGTATCTTATGAGAAGCTGATAGTGATAGTGATAACTGGATGCAAAAAGTAGGTACATGCACATGGCCTCATTTTGTAGGCTAGTTTTTGAGACCCACATTTAGTCTAACAACATGCTACAAGTTGGTATAAAAAAGAACCCTACAATTTGTTACACCCACTCTAGTGATGCACACCCAATATGGAAAACACAAGTCAAGTTCTTCATCCAAATATGGAAGAAACACAAACTACAATCCACAAGGAAAGTCTTGTCCAAGAAGAGCCAAAGAAAAATGTCTATAACTCTGTATTCTTGAAAAATCTTTCATGATTCTGCTCTCCAAATGAACCTTTGTGAACTTTTGTCACTCGTTCTAGTATTAGATAGGATGTATTGACCAAATTTCATTCTCCTCCCCTCTTGAGTCTATCGTCCCTGACAGACCCTAGTTGTAATGGTTGTTCCAGGTAGTGCTTTGAGAGGTAGTGTCCATTCTGTATGAACAAGAGCCATCTATCTTCCAAATGTGGCCGGGTTGGTTGTCCAGTTCTTCATTTGTCACTATGACCCTTTGCAAGTTGTAGTCCCTTGATATGTGCTTCTTCCTTGGATTCCAGCATGATTGTGTCGTTGTGAGTCTCCATTGATGTCCTCTAGATCTTCCAAAGATGATGTTCATAGTAGTCATGCCAAGTACTTGTAACCCATAATGAATGATGGGTAAGTGTGTCAGTGCATGGGTTGAGGAAAATATGTGTCTTGTGCATGGCCTTGAAATGTAGCCCTATGCATTCTTACTTGGGGAATGCATTAAAAAAAAAACATGGTGCAAAAAAATAGGTCTTGAGCGAATTGCTCAAGGGTACGTTGGCGAAGAGGTTGAAAAGATTTTGATCGAAAATTCTTTCGGCGAAAAACATTTCGATCAAAACATTTTTTATCGAAAGCTTTTTCCATCGAAAGTTTATTATCGAAAACTCATTTCACACATGTTTGAGAGTCTAAAGAGCTCCAAACTTTTCTTCAAAGGTAAAACTAGTGTTTTTGTTTTACAAATTTGAAAGTACATGTGTGTATGTATGTGCATGTCATACACACATATGCATACACACAAAAACATGCACACATGTAGACACACAAAAACATGCACACATATAGACACAAAATCATACACACACACATATAGATACTTGCACATATACACACACACACATTGCACATATATACACACACACATATAAATACTTGCACATATACACACACACATATAGATACTTGCACATATACACACACACACATACACTTACATGCATACATACACACATATGCATACATACATAGACACATGTATACACACACATGCACATACATACATACATACATATATATGCATATACACACATGCACATACCTACATATGCATATACACACATGCACATGCATGCATATGCATACACACGCATGTGCCTTTTTCAACAATTACAATAGTTTTTAATTCACAATCATACACACACATGCACATACACAATCATATTTGATTTTCACTTGCAATCATATAACATACACGCACATACACATACACACTTGCATACACATACTTTCATGTGCACATACATACACATGCATACACATACTTTCATGCACACATACACATATACATATACATATTGATACTTGTACATATGCATACACACATGGCCACACATACACATATACTCACATGCATACATACACACACATATGTATACATACTCACATGCATGTGTACATGCATACATACACACATGCATATGCACATTCATTATTATATGCTAGAAAAATAATTTAACTATATCATAAAAAGTAAAATATTTTTTTACCTGTTTGCATCTTTTCCATCGTAAGTATCCAAGGATCAAGTGCATAAGTCAACTTCTATCAAAACTTTTTCATCCCTCTCGATGCTATTGTCTCAACAAATTGATTTCTTTCCTCTCAAAAAATCCCTCTTGATGCTATTGTCTTGATGCCAAGGCCCAACATCTCAGCTAAGAGAAGGTTCTTGTTGTATCAATACAATACTACTTTCTAAAGAAGATCTATAGATCTATGAAGTTATATTGAATCGATACAACAAGAACCTTCTCTTAGCTGATACGCAACCTTGGATGCCTTTGATCTTCACTTATTAATACCTTTTGAACCCTTGAATTATTAAAAAAACACACATATACATGCATAATCATATAACATACATGCACATACACATAGTATTGTGAAGTAAGAATCAATATTGATTCAAACAATCACAATACATTTTTATTCACAATCATACACACACACATATACTATTGTGAAGTAAGAATCAATGTTAAATCAAACAATCACAATAGATTTCATTCACAATTATACACTTAAATACACATACATATACTATTGTGAAGTAAGAATCAATATTGATTCAAACAATCACATTACATTTTTATTCACAATCATACACACACATATACTATTGTGAAGTAAGAATCAATGTTGAATCAAACAATCGCAATAGATTTCATTCACAATTATACACTCAAATACACATACATATACTATTGTGAAGTAAGAACCAATATTGATTCAAACAATCACAATACATATTTACTCACAATCATACACACACATACATATACTATTGTGAAGTAAGAATCAATGTTGAGTCAAACAATCACAATAGTTTTTAATTTGCAAACAAACATATTTTTCTTTATGCTTTAAGTACAAAAGTAAATATGTATAGCAAGAGTTTATACTTTGTTCTATCGAGGACACTTTAAGTTCATAATAAACAAAGAAACCCTTATGAAAAATGAGTCTACTTGTGTTCTTTTGTAAAAAACTATTCGACCGAATTTCTTTTGATCGAAATATAATTCGATCGAAGACTTTTCGACCAATAAAATTTTTGATCGAAAACTTTTTCGATCGAAAGCATGTTCGATCGAAAGCGCATTCGATCGAAATTTGACAAATTATCATGCAAAAGGTATTCACTCATCTTGGAATAAGCTGATGTGGCACTGAATAGTTTGATCGAATAATGGTAGGTTGCCGTAAAATTCTGTAATCATTCACGAATAAACGAATTGTTGAATAACGAATAATGCAACCTAGTTCCTAATCTATCAGTGTTGTCGTGATACCCAAGTAGAGGATTCTTACCATGAAAGGTCGATCAATAGTCTGTTCTTTGTGTTGCACTCTCATCATTGTGATTGACCACTAGTGCATCTGCCATGGTTGATGAATGTCCTTGTTGATGATTCACAGATGAGATTCTTCAAATGCCTGGTCTTGTCCCCTCTCTTCAGAGCAACATTTGCCAAATACTAGGAATTGACTTTCTTTATATTCCTTGGCAAACAACATTGGGTAACTACACCAAGCTTAGTTTCACATATTCTCTTTAGCTCACCATAAGCAAGAGTCTTCTCACCCAGTATACATGCAAGGATTTGCAAGGTACCAGAACTACCCCTTGCAGATATCTCCTTGGATGCTCTCATACATATAGTAGTTAAGCATCTCTCAAGTTGTGGACCTTCAAGGTCTTCCCTCCTACCATGGTAAGGGGGAAGAATAGTTGTAGATGCCATGTTCATGCCAAGTTCTAGACATCTACCAGATAAGGTAGCAATAATATCGTCTACTAGCTGAGACACACTTCCCTCAAAACTGATAAATGCCCAGTAATCAACGGTTCCACTTTCAACTAAGCATGACTCATTCATGTTCCATGAGCCAAACCTAGGAACGAGCTCTCTCTCTCTCTCTCTCTCTCTCTCTCTCTCTCCCTTTCTTTTCTCTTTTTTTTCTTCCTTTTTTTTGGAGCAATGTCACCAAACAAGAAGACGGATGTTAGTATCAGTAAAACTAGTTGACATATGTCAATGTGCTCTTGTGCATGGGACTCTCAAATGTGTCTATGCATGGTCGTGTAATGTAGCCCTATAGTAATGCATACTTTGGAAATGCATGACCTGAATGGTGCAAAAGACAGGGTTGTGCAAGGAGCACATGGTTGTCGCTCATCGAGGCCTTCAATGTTGCTTGCACATGCTGATGTGGTCTTTGTTGGAGGTATCCATTGGATCCTTGAGTGACCATTGATCATTCCTGCTTCTAGGATCCATTTTAGAACTATATAGGGTTGTGTACCGGTCACTTTTGACCTCTTCATCTTTGAAAGTTTGCTCAAAATCTGTATCCCACGTGGTTGGTTATTTGGTTTTGTGGGTGCTACTAGTACTTTTGGCCTCCAGACCCATATCCTTGATGATTGCCTTCCTATTTTGTCTGAAGAGGTGAGTTTATCTTCTTTTGGTCTCTGTGCTTGGTTCTTACCCTTTTCTCTCCTTGACTTCTTTGTTGAGATCTTTTGCATGGTGGAGAGCAGAGGCCTTTGTGCATGTAAGAGTGCTTTGGGAACCCACATGTGTAATCACCCTTGTTGAGATGCAGCTAATTTTTTTTGGTACCCAAATTTGTCGGAGATTTTTTGGTTGAGCTAGCTTTTGTTGACTATTTCTTGTCTTCACATGGTGGGATTGCCTGAGTGGGAATTGTGTTGGCAAGGTTGGTGGTTGCTCTCCTTTTTGTACCCAAATCTGCTTCATGCTTGGAACTATCTTCTTCTTGAAATCCCTTTGTCTATTTGATAGAGTAGTTGGTATGTTTTGTTTTGCTTGCCTTGTTAGCTAAGTTGTGGTGACACCTTTAGTCCTTGCACAAGAGGAGTCGCCCACTTGCCTTTGAGCCTATTCTTCCATGATTGAGTTCTCCTGGAGCATGGAGCTTTTGACACACTCTTGTGCTACTTTTAAAGCTGGTATTAGGAAGTCTAGTGGTAGTATAACATTCTGTCTAAAGACCATCTGAAATGGGGTGGCATTGAGTACCGTTTTATAGGCCACTTGATAAACCCAAACAACATGATGAAGTTGTTTATCCAATCAGAGTGTTTATTGTTTACCAATTTTGTCAATACATTACATAGGATCTTGTTTGTGCTCTGTGCTTGTCCGTTAGCTTGTGGATGATAGGGGGCATACTTCTTATGTATTGTAGAGAACGAGTTCTCCTATGCGCAACGGAAGTGTGTAGTGAACCCTTGTATGTCCAACACTTGGACAAACATCTGCACCTTAGATAGCTTGCTGCTCTCAACACAAAACTCAAATGGACTTGATGCTTTAGTCAATCAAAGTAGACAAAGAGAGCTTTCTAACAAGCTATAAATGACTTAATTTGGACAAGTTTTGATTAGGAAACACAACTATCAAAGATGAACTACCTGTCCACATAGGTATGCTGAAGAACTGAGCTTCACTCTCAGACTCATAGATCTCTGAATATATATCCTTTGAAAAAGATATTTGGTACAGAGAAATTAGACACAAATAGATTTCTAACAAGCTAAAAATCAAGTAATTTGGATGATTTTTGATTAGGAAACTCAACTCATCAAGATAGACCACCTGCACACATAAGTACACTATAAAAACTGGACTTTACTCTCTAATAGATATCTCACAGAGTATGAATGATCTGAATGAGATATTTGAGACAGTGAAAGTAAATGCCAAGGGATTTCCAAAAAGACAAAAATCACGCAATTTGGATATGTTTTGGTCGGGAAACTGAACCGACCAAAATAGACTACCTATCTACATAGGTATACTGAAAAACTGGACTTCACTCTTTCATGGATATCTCACAAACTACATAAGCTTTCAAAGAGATATTTGATATGCAGTACACAAGATAAGCTTTCCAATGAATGTTTAAACGCACAAAATGGTTACATATGCACTGAGATATGAGCTCTGCAACAGAGCTGTGTACAAACTGACGTGCGGCTGGAAGGAGTCTAAGGGAAAACCAAAATGACAAAATGGCTAGATCCGACTACTCGGAGCTCTTGCCTCTTTCTCTCCTTGTTTTGAATGTGCTCCCACTTCACTTTTATAACCAATGAGCATGTGAAGGAGTTTGTGCCTCCTTCTTAACTCACCACTTTCTCCACTACATGCTACTAACTACAAGGCAAGATATTGTATCTCTTACTCATCATGAAGTTTTGACTAGACTTTTTCTTTTATTATTTTTTCCTTTTTTCCTCTACTTTTCCTTTATCTTTATATTTGGTAAATTTATCCAAGCATGGCTCATATGAAAATGAGCTTGTACATTTATCTTCAACACTCCCCCTCAAGCTCATTTGGGAGTTATCTTCATCCATGTCCTTCAAATTTATCGCATCCTTGAAACCTTTGAGTTTAGAAGCATCCAAGAACTTTGTAAACATATCTGCAACCTGCTCTTTGGTTCTGATGAACTTTACCTCCACATCTTTGCTCAGCACCTTCTCCCTTACATAGTGGTAGTGGACCTCTATGTGCTTGCTCCTTGCATGAAACATAGGATTGCTTGCCAAGTAAAACTTGACATGTTATCACCGTATATAGGGATGGTTCCAACTTGCACTCCAAGATCAGCCAAAAGCTTTTTAATCCACATTTCTTCACATGTGGCAAAAGCTAATCCTCTATATTCAGCCTCCATAGATGAAAGTGCAACAGTAGGTTGTTTCTTTGAGCTCCATATGATAGGTTTGCTTCCTATCATGAACACATAACCTGAGGTTGATCTTCTATCTTCCTTTGAACTTGCCCAATCAGCATCACTAAAGCCTTTGACCTGAAGTTCTTCATCAAACTTGTAAAACAAAGCATGATTAATTGTATGCTTTATGTATCTCAACCCTCTCTTGGCTGAATTTAAGTGTTCACTTGTCGGGGCTTGCATAAACTGAGAAAGTACACCAACAACATAAGACAAATCAGGTCTTGTAATGTTTGCATAGATCAATGATCCTACAATGCTTCTGTATGTCGTTACATCTTCCAATGGTTCTCCATCATTTGAACAAATCTTTGTATTTGTGTCCATGGGTTGAGTAAGTGGTTTGCATTCACTCATTCCAAATCTGAAAAGAACATCCAACAAGTACTTCCTTTGCATCAAGTAGATGCCACTCTTTCCATAAACAACTTCAATTCCTAAAAAATATTTCAGCTCCCCAAGATCTGAAATTTTAAACTCCTTACCAAGCTTCCTTTTGATATCTTTAATCCTTGTAACATCGTTTCCTGTTTTGATGAGGTCATCAACATATATGCAAATATATACCTCTCTATTTTCTTCCTTCTTCATGTACAACGAAGGATCTGCACTACTTGGGTTGTATCCACACTTAGTTAGATACTCTACCAATCTCTGATTCCATGCTTGGTGCTTGCTTCAAGCCATAAAGTGCCTTCTTCAACCTGCAAACAAAATCTGGATGGTTTTCATCTTCAAATCCAATCGGTTGACTCATGTATACCTCTTCTTGTAGTTCTCCATTGAGAAAAGCATTTTTGATGTCGAGTTGATATAATGGCAATCTCCTTGAAGCACCAATTGCTATTAAGGTTCGGATAGTTCCCATCTTTGCAACGGGGCTGAAAACTTCATCATAATCTATGCCTTGTGTTTGTTTAAATCCTTTGGCAACTAATCTAGCTTTATATCTAGCGAGTGAACCATCAGCATTCCTCTTTACTTTAAACACCTATTTGTTTGGAACAATCTTCATACCTTCTTTCTTTGGCACTAGCTCCCATGTGTGATTATCTTTGAGAGCTTTGATCTCCTCTTTCATAGCTTGCTTCCATTCCTTTTGTGTATTGTGCATGTTGGCATGTGTCGCCTCTCTTCACATAGGTGTGTGCATCCATATGAAGAGTGGGCCACCAAAGTCCTAAGAATAGAATGGTCTTAATTACTCGGTCAAGACCAAAGTGTCCACCTGCAACACTATTGTGTGTAGTTTCCAAGACCTTCAAATAGTATTCATGAATGCACAATCTGAGGTAACCATCTTTGCCTCTTTGGTATAGGTTGTCTCCCACTATGGTGTAGTCTTGAGCTTCTTGCTCCATGCTTCGTTTTCTTGCTAAACTAGCCCCAGTGGGTAATGTTCTTGATCTCATAAACTCTACCAATGGAGCACTCCAATCTGGAATTAATGACACATGATAAAGGGTAGCATGCTCCACTGGGGGTTTTTCCTAGCACACTCGATAGTTCTTAATCCACTCATGTATTTCTTTGTCCATGCTAGGCCAATACACTCCTAAACATTTTAGATTTTGCAATGTCCATTGTTTAGAATACTGATTTCCTAGCAATCCTTCATGGGCTTGTTGCAACCAGCTACTATGTTCACCGTCCTCAACACACCAAGCTAGTACACCATCTGTATCTTGTTTGTACATGCTTCCTGCCAATATTTTATAGTTTTATGATTTTACAATTTCTTCTTTATTTGTTCTCACATCCTTATGCACGGGTCCGAAGGTTAGGACAGGTACCAACTTATTTGCCCATTTAGGAACAACTTCTAAATTGAACAGATAAGCGTCAGGTAGTTCATCAGACACTCCTTGTGGTGGCTCTCCTGAACTGATGCGAGAAAGGTGATCTGCCCTGAGGTGGGTTCTACCTTTCCTAACAACAACTTCAAAGTCATATTCCATTAGTATGAGGAACCATCTTACTAAGCATCCTATATTGCAAGGTTTATTGACCAAATATAACAAAGCTTGATGATCACTAAAAAACTTGAACTTGTTGGCCAATAAATAGTATCCAAACTTCTTCACAACATATACCCTACCTAAGCCCTCTCGTTCTGTTGTGGTATAGTTTCATTCAGCTGCGGTTAGCTGTCTCCTAGCATATGTTATGGGTAAATCTAAATTTCCTTCACTTGTGGGTTGTGCTAGCACACATCCTATGGCATGATTGGATGCATCTACATGAACATGGAATGGTTTATTCCAATCAGGAGTGGTCAATATTGGTGTTGTGCACAAACGTCTCTTCAGCTCATTGAAGGACTTTTCCATTCGTCATTCCACTCAGAATTTGTCAATAAGGCATAAAAAGGTCTAGCCATGATCGCATACATGTGGATAAACCTGTAGTAACATCCACGATGGCCCATAAAAGCTTGTACCTCTTTAATATTCCTTGGCCTTGGCAGCTCTACCATGGCTCTAACTTTGTCCTCATCTGTTGATATTACATTCTTAGAAATGATGTGGCCCAAGATTTTACCTTGTCGTACCATGAACACATAGTTTTCTGGGTTCAGACACACTCGATATTCTCTACACTTGTTGAAGATCTGTCTGAGCTCAGGGATGTGGTATCTTCTTTCTTAGGAATGAGCACATAAAGCATCCACATATACTTCTAAGCTCTTTCGCAAGAACTCTTTGAAGACATGACACATGAGCCTTTGGAATGTTGCAAGTGCATTAGTGAGCCCAAATGGCATCACAGGAAATGCAAAGATTCCCCATTCTGTGGAAAATGCCATTTTGTGTTGATCTTATGGGGCAATGGCTACTTGGTTGTAACTTGAAAATCCATCAAGGAAGCTATAAACTTCCTTGCCTGCAACACGCTCCAATAAATGTTCAGTGATTGGAAATAGATAGCTATCTCTGATGGTAGCGGCATTAACTTTTTTAAGGTTAATACACACTTGCAACTTCCCATTCTTCTTTGGCACTACTACAATGGAGGATACCCATTCAGTGTGCTCAATCTCCTAGATAAATCCAGCTTTCATCAGTCTATCAATTTCTTCTTTTATTTTAGCTGCATAAGTGTCATTATATGTGTAGGGTTTTTTTTTTGTGGGCTTGGCATCAGCTATCATGGGGATCGTATGAGAGCATATTCTTGGATCTACCCCCTTCAAGTCTCTATAGTGCCACGCAAACGCGTCCCTATATTCCCTTAATATAGCTACGAGCTCCATTTCTTCTTCTCCACTTAGGTCTTCTCCTATGTACGTACATCTCTCATCGTTTCCTTCAATGGTTACTACAATCTTTTGGTCTTTTCTTTATCATCATACACTTCTCCTGTGGTGGCCTCTCGCTTAGGCATTCATACCAAAAATTTTCGGTCAACTTCATACTTCTTGAAATTCTCTAGTACTTCAAACAATGATTCCTCCTCTTCTTGTTTCACTATTTTTCTCTTCTTTTTCTTTTGACTACCCTCACTTCCATCCTTTGAATTTATCGTTTTAATGCTTGTGATAGGTTCTTCTTCTTTCTGGTTAAACACTCCAACATCTTCTAAATAGTGCTCCTCTGAATTAAATTAGGTGTCCAACAAAATGGACTCTAGATCATCATCATCCTCTTCTTCTTCTATGGCCTCACTAGGATTACACTCTTCTAGCAAGGGTTGACACATGAACACAGAGATATCATAGCCCTCCTCATCACAATGAGGTGTCCACTATTCTTCGTTGACAGCAATGTCCATGGTGGCCAAGATTTCTACCCAACCATGAGGCTCAAATTCCTCATCTGCAAAGATCATTGGTGTGTAGGCTGGGTCTCTAACTGGTCTATCTCCTGGGGGAGTTCCTTCTTCTCTTGCCTTTAAGCACCTTTCCTCTTCCTCTACGACTTTGCACATCCACAAGTGAGTATCTTCATGCATCCATGATGGTTCAGGTGAACTTCCAGAATGCACAGAGATAGAATCTTCTTTCGCTTTGTGGATAGGATTCCACTATAGGGGTGGTACATCTCAAAATGTATAGTCTTTTAGATTAACCTTTGTGTTGACGCCTAAGTGTTGCAAGTACAAGGAGTTGGTTCCCCAATCCTGTACTATTTGTAGTTGTCGTAGGAAGGGTCTTCCTAAGATCATCTCGTAGACATTATTTTTCTCAAATTCACATATAGCAAAGGTGTGCTCAAACTCTACCCCACAAGTGGTTAGAGTTATCCCTTCTAGCAATCCTAGAGGTCTTTCAACATGGCCGTCCGCCATTTGAAGCTTCATTCTAGTTGTTCTTAATGTGGGTTGCCCCATTGCTTCCATAAGGACGTGGTTGCAATTGCAACACCTGCACCTGAATCGACAATCGCTTTGGTTGTGTAACCTTGGTAGGTGAGTGGAAGATAAGTATTACCTTCCTCACCTTCACTCATGTCCCCTATTTTCTCTAGAGGTATCTCTGGTACTTTTAGCTTAGAGCTTGCTTTTGGCATATTGGAATCAAGTTCTGGGACTTGATCCTTGACATGATTCCATAGCTCAGGTTTTGCTTTGAGCAACTCTTCTACGGTGAGATGACACTGAACCTTAGTGTTCTTCACGACATCAATGTTCCTTGGGACCACTGAGTCTTCATTTCTTACCAATATTATGGGAGCTCTGATATGAAGAGATTCAAATTCCCGTGAGCCTACAAATTGTGGCAACTCTTGTAAAGAATTAGATTCAAAATCTAATCTTTCATCTTCTTGTTGCTCTACCTGGTCTCCATGAATAGATGGAATGTCTTGGGGAAATTGGTCGTGAAGATCATCAATCTCAGGAATAGGATGGGGATTACCCTTCTCCTTGCCCCATTTCTCTTCTTGTATTTCTCGCAAGAACTCCTGAGAATATTGTTGAATTGAAAGAGGTGCTCCACCATCAAGGGAATCAGGAACATAAGCTTTTGTTGGTGGTGAGCTTTCTCTTTCAACTATTGGTTGAGCCTGTGGAGGTAAAGAAACCTGGGCCTTGTTTACTAACTACTCTAATCTTTCTAATAACCCTTGGAAATGCAAATCCGGTTTGAGAGAGTTTGTCTGATTGAACATTTTACTAGCCTCGAACATAGCTTGAGCTAGCTCTACCATTTTCATGCACATTTTTGTTTGTTCAATCTCTAAATCTGATCTAGGGTAACTCTTGTCTAGCTTTGCAATTGTAGGCCCTTCTTGAAGTCGAGCCTGGTAAGCCTTGAACATCATGTCCAGAACTTCTCGGATGGGATCTGCAAGAATAGACCCTACTTACGGTCTATTTACAATGGGTGGTCGGGTGGGATGAAGTGGAGTGGATGGAGTTTCAGCATGCGAGATATTTGCGAGGCAATATCTTCTATTTTGCTTTTTGCATCTCTAAGGCTTTCTTCTAGTTCAGAGAGCTTTCTATCCCACTTGTGATTGGCTTTCCCTTTGGTATCCTTCCATGTCCTTGTTTTTCTCTTACTAGGCTCTCCTGACTCACTTGACTTTGATTGTTCAACTGGTTTATCATGTTTTAAGGCTTGTGCCCTGGTAACTACCTGTATAGGAGCCATATTATTTCTAATTGAACTTGAATTGACCACTAAGCCTACCACATTAATGGGTGTAACCTTGGGTGCACTAGAGGGGTCCTTGGGACACTCTCTCGTAAGATGCTCCTTGCCACACTCAGGACAAAAGCCTTGTATCGTGATGTTTTGTCCTTGTCTCGGAGACGGTGGATGGGGACATTCACGAATGAAATGGTCACCCTGACATCTAAAGCATGGTCCTCTAGGGGCTTGTGGTCTTAT
Source organism: Ceratopteris richardii (assembly GCA_020310875.1). NCBI lineage: Eukaryota > Viridiplantae > Streptophyta > Polypodiopsida > Polypodiales > Pteridaceae > Ceratopteris > Ceratopteris richardii. Next base: position 45,323,640 of record CM035436.1, on the reverse strand, counting down.
TTGTCTTGCTTGGGGCCTAGGGTTAGGATTTGTATACATGACATTGGAGTATTCAGGCTCCCAATTTTGTTCCATAGGTGGTGCCTCATAGTGATAAGGATAAGTCTCACTATGCTTAGGTGACTCTGTGTAATAAGCTTGTGGAGTATCTTCGTGGGAGTAGTCAGAACTCTGAGCATGATGGTCATTCTTTGAGACTAGTGGGGTCACTGGCACCAATGCTCTATTAGGGTTTTCCTTTGCCATTGCATACTTAACTGGAATCACATTGTCACGAGCTGGTGGTTGGTTTCCTAGGACCGGTTGTGGCCTATATGGTGCCTGATATTGCTGTTGTGGTCGATAATATGGCTGTTGGTATTGGTTCTGATACCTACCCTATTGGTAAGGTTGCTGATAATTTTGTCTAACAGCTTGCCTATTGTATGGACAATCTTGAGTCATATGGTTCATGTATTTTCTCTCAATAGTGCAATATGGGGCATTCTTTTCTCTCACATTCTCGTTTTGCATTGGGCAAACGTTAGCCATGTGGTCCTCCCTGCAAGTATAACATCGACTCAATGAGGTGACTCTTGGTGTTTGTCTGTTTTGGATTCCTAGCTTCTTGGCAACTTGCTCAGCTACCTCATCTATTTCCATGGAGATTCTCGAAGTATTACTAGTAGAACTAACAGAATCCTTATAGATTTTGGACAATCCTAACTCTTCACCCAAGTTATCTTCTATGTCAATGCACATCCACACACACTCTTCTATGGATCTTACGTATGACCTTAATTTGGTGCTTAGTAAGCCATCTAAAAACAAGGCCACTTGTTTGGCCGTTGTGGGTAACTCTGGAATAGGGCACCTTTCTAATTATTGTCTAAACCGTCTGCCTGCAAGTTGCACTGTTTCTTGGGGTGTCTGCTTGAAGTTGTGGATCAAGGATGATGTGTTATGCTTGATAACACTCTTGGAAAATTCTACAATGAATTCGTCTAGCAGTTGACCTATATCTCGATAGTTGTGACTGTTTAGTGGTTGAAACCAAGCTAAGGCAGTGTCGTTGAGAGTCAAACCAAATGCCTCGAATTGGGTGAACAATTCCTCAACTTGTTCAGCTCTTAACACTTGTTTGAACTGGACCACATGATCATAAGGATCTCCTGTCCCGTGAAAATAGTTCGTCATTGTCTTGAGCACTTGAGAAGGTCTAAGGGTTCTTGGGTGCTCATGGGGTATGGGCAATGGAAAATCATGTTCATCTCTTTGATGTCTTTGTGCTTGATGTCTCTCTCTTTCATGTCTTTCACCTTCCATTCTTGATATGTCTCTACCCACATTGTGTGTTAAGCTTAGCTCAAGTCTCTCTCTGGCTCTTTCCCTCTGGTTTTTGTGAGTCTTGGATGATCCTACACCTTGGAGGCCATGGGAAACATTGGATCTTGGTGGAGGGAAGATCAACTCACCTTGCCAAGTGTATGCATGCTTCCCCTACTCTGATACCAAGAACATTTTCTCTGATGTGTTATCCAAGTAGACAACTTTTCCTCGTATCTTCGGATCCTTGAACTCGTAGATGATGACTATGCCCAATTGGCTAGGTTGATCTGGCTTGAATCTTCAAAAGGCTTCCTCCACTTCTCTATTTAAGAATAGTTCTATGTTGTCTTGAGGGATCCAGTCTGGAGTGATCACTCTGGTCAAAATTGACTTACCTCTAGGAGTCTTGGGTTCTCATCCTACATCTCCTTGCTCTAGGCCTCCAATCTCACTCTCAGGAATGATATTTCCAAACTCATTTGTCCTATCTGGTAGGTTAGTGACCACATACATGGTTCCTTCCTTATCAATGTATGAACCCTCTTCGAACTTGACTACTCGGTATTCAAGTCCAAAGGGTTGATCTGGATTTTTGAGTTGGACCACTGATCACCTTAGGCCATCCTCATAGATGCAAGCATCTAATCGGTTGGTCCAAATATATTCCAACTGTGTCTTATAGGGACCTTCTGGTGTTTGTAGATAGGCAGTGCCTAAGCCCCCTATAGGTTTCCCCATGCTAAAAGACATTCCTAAGTCACTTGTGTCAGAGATTAGTACGTAAGGATAACCACTTACTTGTTGTGCCCAAGACTTAGCTATATGGTTGACACTTTCCTCAGAAGATCTAATGCTTTGTCTATCCTTGCCTAGGTGTCTGAGAGATCTCAGGTTCATAAGCTTTGTCTTATAGTCCCCAAATTCCCCTTTGTATTGCTCAAAATCCTTTGGAGCCCCCTTGGTTTCCTTATCCCACCTAAGGGTCAACTTCAAATTACTCAACTTCAAATTGGGATTTGAAACGAGCTTTCCAACAAGCTATAGAGCTCAAAAAATGGACTTTTGATGAAAAAGTTATATCAAATCAGGCTCCTGGGGGTCAAAACAGGGAAGCAGGGCCTTTTGGAAAAATCACGATTTTGTGTGAAAATCGCGATCTTGAACAACCTTGGAAATCATGATTTTGAGTGAGAATCGCGATCCTGAGCAATCCTCGAAAAAACTCGATTGTGAATGAAAATCGTAAAAAATGCGATTTTGATTGAAAATCGTGAAAAAACTCAATTCTAAGTGAGAATCGTGTTTTTTTCTGAAAATCACGATTTTGAGAACGATTAGAAAATCGTGATTTTGACTGAAAATCATGTTTTGTCAAAATTGTGTTTTTGGCCTAAAAATTGCGATCTTGAGAATGATTAGAAAATCACGATTTTGACTAAAAATCATGTTTTAGCAAAATCGTGTTTTTGGCCCAAAAATCACGATTTTGAGAATGATTAGAAAATCGTGATTTTTATTGAAAACTGTGTTTTGTCAAAATCGTGTTTTTGGCCTAAAAATCACGATTTTGAGAATGACCAGAAAATCAGGATTTTGATTGAAAATCATATTTTCTCAAAATCGTGTTTTTTACATGAAAATCGCGATTTTGGCTAAAAATCGTGTTCTGAAAATCTCAATTTCGTACCTTAGTGAAAATCGTGAAAATCACAATTTTGGATGAAAATTGTGTTTTTTGAAAATTGCGATTTTGGAGCCAACACAGAATTGTGTTTTCCCAAAATCGTGTTTTTGGCTGAAAATCGTGATTTGTGAAAATCACGATTTTGAGCCAACTGAGAATCGTGTTTTTTTTCTAAAACTCAATTTTTCAAAAAACACAAGCGCTTGCTCTCCCTTGCACTTCCTAACTCCTTCTCACACAATAATGCTTGGAAAATGGTATGAAAATGGTGAAAATGCACTAAAAAACAAGAATTTTCTCTGAAGAAAATGGTGATGATGATGATGATGATGATGATGATGAAGATGAAGAAGAAAAATCAGAAAATGAACAGAAATGACAGTTTTTTTACCTTCCAATGTCGCAAATCTACAATCTTACCATCACAACGCTCGCCCTCGAAGCACTCTCCCCGGCAACGACGCCAAAATTTTGTGTAGCTCAAGCGTAAGCACCACCTCCTTTACTTGTCAATCCACAGAGACGTGAGGACTCAAATGAAGACCACGAGCGAGTAAAGGAAAAAGTGTGTGAGTGAAACCACACAAGCATGCACACACATACACACACACAGACATGGTAAGAGCAAAGAGAGGAACAATGGAAAGCTTTCTATTGCCAAGAAACTCTCTTACAAGGCTTCAATCTCTAAAAGAACAGCCTCAAAAATGAGCTCTCTGGCTCTTTTTATAGTTTTTTTTACTAGTTTTAGCCATGTCCAGACCTAGTGTTCGGCCTAGTTAAAAATTAGGTTCCAGGGCTTATTTGGGGGCTCAAATGAAGTCTAAAAATTATGAAAATTGGTAGGATGATACTTCTAAAGCTCCTCAAGCTTGAGGAATCCTTGGCTTGAACAAAATGGAGTTACAAAAAGGTGAAATGATATTTACAATGGTTTGAGTGATCAAAATCATTGTTTTTGTAGGGAATTCTTCTGAACATCTGACATACACTTCTTGGAGTTCCCTACTTGATCCTCTTCTTGTGTGTCCACTTCTTTGAAGCATTCCTTTGCCTTATGCTTGACCTTGAGTTCCAAGAGTGTGCATACTTAACCAATGGACTCGAGAGGTATTTCCTCACCTTATCATAGGAATACAAAGATATATTTGCATGGGAGGACTACTTTGATATGAAGGGACTTGATCCTTAATTATATATGACCACAAAATAAATTCATCCAAAGCTAGATGCATCTTAAATAATCCATCAATGCTATAGGATGAACCTCTAGCTTTGCTAAATAGGTTAAAGAAGATCTTGATAGATTACTTCCAGATGGATCCATTGCACAAATTGAGTATCTAGATTGGGTCTTCCCTATCGTGACTCTACCCGAGAAGAATATCAAGATATAGACTTGTGTGGGTTACATGAGACTGAATGCTCTTATGGTAATTGAACCATTCCCCTTTCCTTTTCTGGATATTATGTTTGATAAGTTGTAGGTTGAGAGATCCACTTTTTTTTGGACAATTTTAGCCTATATAGCTAGGTCTAGATGGTTGAATCACAAATTCAAAAAATTACCTTTATCAATAATTAGGGTTTTTATGCTTGTAGAATGATATGATTTGGAATTTAGAATGCCCCTCACACGTTCTAATGGTGTATGCATCAAATATTTTCTTTGATTAGATTTTTGGGGGTCCTTTTTAACAATCTCTTTGTTTTTAGCAAGCAATTTGATCATTTACAACACCTGCATTTGTGTTTTGGGAAGTCTAGAGGAGTATGTCTTTGTCTTACCCTTGCAAAGCTAGATTTTGGCATGAAGTGTGGGAAGCTACTTGGGCTTATGTTGGAAACAAATGTCAAATATCCCAAATTTTCAATGTTCTAGCAATCCTTATTTTAGGTCTTAGTCAAGATTTGGCTAAAAATGGGCAATACTTCTTGAGAGCATCCGATGATATATAACACGATGACATTTGGTTCTAGATTGGCCCTCAAAAGTTGAACCCTAATTCTACTTTTCATCGTGCTTTTCACCTTCTTTTCACCTAAAAGCTGCGTGCCTACGCATAAAATCTAAGTGCCCTCTATGATTTGCATTTTTTAGCCCATGTGCCTTGCTTTTATCCAAAAGCATGCTTTCTTGAGCCCCCCAACCTACACTATATAAGGAGGAGATCACTTGTCCCCTCAATCATCAATCTAGATCAAGGATCTACAAGCTAGTTTTGCTAAGCTCTTGGGTGATGGACCAAGAGAACTCAAGGAGGACTCAATGGAGACTCAAGGAGAAGGAGGAGATTTGAAGTAATTTGGAGATAGAAAACCTTGTTCTCCTTCACACATCCATTGTGTGCATGTTGATTATTGAGATTTCTAGCTTCTACTTTAGGGTTTGTACTTGTGTTGTTGATGTACTAGGCCCTTGCCTAATACTTCAACACTAGAAGGAACTATTGCTGCTACTCTACATCTAAGAATATCTAATTTTAGTTATGGGTTTTCTATCTTGACTATTTGGAATAGTATTGATCCTTATTTTTGCATATATTGACTCACATTTTATACCTCTTAGGCACACTTTTCACTCAACTTTTGTAACTACTACCCTTAGATTTAGACCTACATTGTATTTTTGTATCATACACACATTGTAGTTGATATTTTTTATTAGTAGTGTGTAGTAGCATCAAGCTCCTTCACTTTCATAATTGACTTCTTATCTCTCTCTATTGTCATTTATCTCTCTTGATCAAGTTAAGGTGTGTCATGTTTTAAGGTTAAGTGTTGGAAGATCCTGGATTTTACATGTGATTGATTTAATGGGCCTACCACATTTCCAGCATTTGGTATCATAGCATAGTTGATGTACACCCTTAACTCAAGATGAGTGACTATAAAGATAGAATTGAATAAGAACATAAATTAGATGGAATGTCTAACTATCCAAAGTGGACTTTTATGATGATATTGTTTCTAGTATCCAAGGATATTTGGATCAATGTGAATGGAAAGTAACCTAGAACAAGACAAGAAGAAACATATGTGGCTTCTTCATCCAAGAAGGATGCTACTCCAATTTCTGCCTTGTAGGCTGAGGAGAAAGAAGAGAGGTAGAAGGAGATAGATGCAATTTCAACCTTCAAAAGAGAAACCTAGATGGGATTCAACAGATGAACAATCACTCTCATTTATAGCTATGTGATTCAATAAGCATACTATTCCACAAATCAAAGCATGCAAAACCTCTCATGAAGCTTACTTGGAATTATAGAACCTCTATCAGAGCAAGAACCCTGCTTGGAAAGCTCATCTCAAGAGACAACTAACCAAAAAAGGATGAAAGTTCGTGAATCAGCTCAATCACATATTTTGAAATTCAAAGACTTAAGAGATTAGTTAATTAATGTGGACTTACAGTTCATGATGTTGAGATGGAGAATACTCTCATAAATTCACTTCCATCTACCTATAGATCATTTTTCTTCTCTGTCTCTCTCTACAAGAGATAGAGAAATTTCGTTTGATGAGTTGTAGTTTCTATTACTTCAACATGAAGACCAGTAGAAGAGTATGTAAGAGAATGATGAAGCTATGGTATCATCATCTAAATTACAAAAGAAGAAGGAGATAACAAAGAAGGAGAAGAAAAGTCAACATAATAAGAAGGAAATTAAGGCTTCTACTTCAAAGTCTTCAACCCCTTCTTCTACTACATCAAGTTCTAGTACTTCTACAATTCCAAAAGATAAGGAAACTTCTAGTACATCCACTTCAGAGAAAGGAGAATGCCACTATTGCAAGAAACATGGGCATTACATTGTAGAATGCAAAAAGAGTTTTTTTTACAATAATAAAAGATCATAATGAAATAATTCCAAAGAAGTTTCAAAGTCTAAGTCTTCAAATGAAGAACCATATGCTTGCGTCAATATTAAAGAGAATCTTTGATCAAGTAGCATGCAGTTTCAAGAAATTTTTGGATATTTAATTTTGGTGCTACTAAGCATATGCAAGGTTGCAAGATGGTGTTTTCTATCCTTAATAATTCTATAGAAGGAGGATGACCATAGTAGATGTTCACGATTTGGATGTTGAAGGTGTTGAAGAAGTAAACCTAAAATCTAGAGTAGGAGGAAAATTGACTATTTCTAATGTTTGCTATGTACTAGAAATGAAGAAGAATTTTCTATCCATTTCTACATTCTTGTTAGATGGTAAAAAGGTTAAAATAAGTCACATCAACACCTAAGGAAAACATGAAGTTATGGCATTCTAGATTTGTTCATATCAGTTAAACAGCTCTTAAGCACATTAAGGATCAAGGTTGGTGGAGAGACTTCCCAATCTTGCTTTATAGATGATGCAAAAGCATGGGAAGGATGTCCTAAAGGAAAGCTGCACAAGCTACCTTTTAAGAAGCATGGATACATCACAGCTACCAGAAAATTACAAATCATACATTCATATGTGAATGGACCTATGAGGGTACATTTTGTTCAAGGATTCATATATTCTGTTACATTCATAGATGATTTATCTAGATGTTCATGGGCTTTTTGTCTTAAATCAGAAGTATTCCCAAGATTTAAGGAGTTTTTAGCTACGATTGAGAATGAAAGTCAGTCAAAGATCCGGATTTTGAGAAGCGACAAAGGAGGAGAGTATTTCTTGAAAGACTACAAGTCTTTTCTAGAAGACAAAGGAATTTCTCATCAACTAACTCTTTTCTATACTCTAGAACAAAATGGTGTTGCAAAGAATATGACACTTGTTGAAATGGTGCGTCGTATGATCTCCTCTACGAAACTTTCACCTAAATTTTGGTTTAACAGTAGCATTGTACCAAAACAAGACACTATAGTGTCCTTTTTTCTAATAAATAAAAAAGATCACACATACTAATCAAATAAAATTTTGAAGAAACCTTAAAGCCCCATAAAGACCTATACCTAGATGCTCTATATATCAAATAGTATTTTGATAATAAAAAATGATGCATGTTCATACCATCACTTCGCAAAATAATTCATAGATGATAAGACTGTCATATCACAAACGAGATTCATTTTATGCCATAAACCTAGTAAAATTCATTAAAACGCTCTAATTATGGATAGAAACATGTTGACATATGTAAAATAAAAGACTTCAATGAAAGTTATGAGATCGTGATTTTAATAAATAATAACCACTAACATACATCACTGTAATTTATGTGCCAGTATTGAAATTAGCATCATAAAATTAGTGAATAAATATTATTTTTTATGTCGTTTAATCAAAACTATATTTTTCTAAAAATATTCAACCCTTATGCCAACATGTTGCATAGTTACATGTATAAATGGTTCCTTCTAGTAATCTAAAAAATTCATCAAATATAGTGTCTAAGTACAACACTAGTGTTAATGGAGTACATACAACAAACCACATTCTTAACATGTCTTACACAAAAGCTTTAATGATCATTACACATTATGAGGCTTATCATGGGAAAAAGCCAAATGTGAATTATTTCAAAGTTTTTGGATCTCTAACCTATGTTCACATTGAGAAGAAGAATCGTGGTAAGCTAGATGTCAAAGAAATTAAAGCAATATTCATTGGTTATCAAGTTGAAAGTAAAGGATAAAAGTTATATGTACCAAAGGCAGGTGGTATCCTACTCTCCCACTACGCTTACATTGCATTAAGTCTGATCTATGATAGGCATGAAGATATTCTAGACGTAATCATTGTAGATGATTACGCATTCTTCAAGAAAAATTTTGATGCTTACATTCAGCAATATAGGGTTGTTGAACAACCTTCTCAAACCCCAAAGGTTACACTTGATAAAGGTAAAGAGAAAGTTGGTGAACCTACACAACCACCATCTATAGCTCCATCTTCCCATATTTCTTTGTTACCTCTTGATGTAACAACTTATGAAGTTGGAGAAACTTCTAGAGCACCTAGAGAAAGAGTTGCAAATGAACTACAGTTGTCACCAATATTCTAGAAACTTCCAAAATGGTATGTAAAAACACTACAAGATAATTGATTAATCCATTTAAAGGAAGAACGAGAAGTCAAAAAGATCAAATAGATCAAGTAAATTATGTAGAAGTTTTTGAAACCAATACTATCCTTGCAGTAACTTCAGTTCAAGATGAACCAGCGAGTGTCAAATATGCATTACAAGGTATTATTTGGAAGAAAGAAATGCAAGAGGAGATTGATTCTATACATAAGAATCAAACTTGGAAGCTATGTGAGTTACCAAAAGGTAAGAAGGCAATGGATGTCAAGTGGATCTTCAAGATCAAAAGAAAAGTAGTTTGTAGTCCAAGGTTATGCACAAAAGAAAGGAATTGACTATGATGAAATGTTTGCACCTACTTCTAAAATGATGATAGTCAGAATAGTACTTTCACTTGTTGCATTTTTTACTTGGAAAGTATACTAGTTAGATATCAAGACAACTTTTTTGAATGGTGATCTATATGAATATGTTTAAATTTAGAAGCCAAAATTTTTTTAAGAGATAGGTCAAGGATGCTTAATATGAAAATTTATCAAAGCACTTTATGGTTTTCTATAGGCACCAAGGGATTGATATGAAAAGATACATTTGTACGTATCATCCATTTGATTTGAAAAATTAGATGCAGTTCCAACCCTCTATATTAAGGGAGAGTCAGATGTCTTGATTATAATCATTATCTATGTGGATAATGAGAAGTTATGAAGACAATTGAATCTTATGTCATTATGACATTGAGGAGATATTTTTGGAAAACAATATCAGATTGTCCCAAAGAGCCAATGTTCAAGCAATATTTATTTTAGCACTTGGTCAAAATTTGGTAAAAATTTGGTTTAAAAAACTTTTAAGCCTAATTTTGCTTTTCATCATACTTTTCACCCAAAAGCTAAGTGCCTACACACAAAAGCTAAGTGCCCTCCATGATTCCTTTTTAGCCCATGCTTTTTTGAGCCCCCAACCTACACCATATAAGGATGAAATCACTTGACCTCTCAATCATCCATCAAGATCAATCTAGATCAAGGATCTACAAGCAAGTTTAGCTAAGCTCTTGGGTAATGGGCTAGGAGGACTCAAGGAGAAGCTTATCCTTACTCTACCATAGAAATTAGCACCAAATCTTCTCTTTCAAGGCTCTAGAATTTGGCCAACTTTCCATGTCTTTCACCTTCTCTAGTCGCTTTGAAGTTGTGCCATTTTTATGGTGTTGGTTTGTAACATCTACCACCTTTGCAATTCTTGTGAATAAGATGGTTGCACATGCCTCTTGAGCCTCATCCTTGTCCTCTCTAAAGAAAGCACCCATACTTCTTCTCTCTCTTAGTATTGTGGTGTGTCACGAGAAAGGAGATAAGGACGAGAGCTCACTCACACACTCATGCTCAAAGAGGAGAAAACAAAAATTGAAGCAAGGAAGAATGATCTTCTTCTTCTTCTTCTTCTTCTTCTTCTTCTTCTTCTTCTTCTTCTTCTTCTTCTTCTTCTTCTTCTTCTTCTTCTTCTTCTTCTTCTTCTTCTTCTTCTTCTTCTTCTTCTATTAGATAAAAGGAATATACAAGAATGACTTAATACAATGATACAACTAGTGCAATATATAAATAATGGTAAAAAAGGAAAATCCTAATGTTTGTGAATGAGTGAGTTGGCAAGAAACAAATGTGCCATCTCGCTTAGTAGATAAATCTAGTAAAGCTCACTAAAGTATCCTTAACATATACCGACATGACCATTATACATGTCAAGGAAATGAAAAAGTGATGTGTGTCATCCCTAATCATCACATGTTGAGTTTGATATCTCAACATGCCCCCTCAAGCTCAACCTCATGTCTTATAATTTAAGCATCTTTCGAAACTTCTTCAGATTCTTTGCTCCAAGTGCTTTAGTGAAAATATCAGCAAGCTACTCATCTATCCTTACATAAACAAGATCGATATCACTTGCTAATACCTTTTCCCTAATGAAATGATAATGTACCTTGATATTCTTTGTTCTAGCATGAAAAACAGGATTCCATGCTAACTATATGTTGTCAAGATTATCACAATTAACGATGATGGGTTTTGCACCTCCACACGTAAATATGTAGCAAGCATCTCTAGACGTTATGCTTCACATGCTTCCATTGTAGCACCTCTATACTCAGCCTTTGTAATCAACAAAGCAGCAGTGGGTTGGTTTTTACTGCTCCATGTAATAGCTACACTCCCAACTGAGAGTAAAAAGCCACTAGTAGATCTTCTATCTAGAATACTACAAGCCCAATCTACATCGGTGTATCCATGAACATGTAGTTCTACGCCACATTCATAAAGCAATTCATAATCCAAAGTAGCACTCACATATCATAGCATGCATTTCATAGCATCTTAATGTGGTTTCATGGGAACCTACATAAATTGACTTTCAAGTCCA